>JAVIWC010001591.1:600000-1001946 GCA_031894815.1 Creontiades dilutus
AATTTAACAATCAAACACTATCCAGAATGAAATAAGCAATTTTCAAAATTAATTATACGGTAATCGACTGCATTGCAGGAGCAAGAAAGTGAGCGTAACATAATTGGCAAAGCTTACGGAGGTGATTGTGTCACAGCCAAAAAATATTAATACCCCTTACTGAGTTCGAACTCGATTCCTTACTATTACGGGGAAATTTCCCCTTACTCTAACACTCTAACGGGTTGAGATGTAATGGCGATTTAATCTAACCTCTTGGACTGGGTGGATATGGGTATTCTCTCCATATTTTCGGTGGTTTCTGCAGTACATCATTTAAGCATAAACTAAGGGCTTTCCTGCGAAGGATTTGTTGTACGATCGTAAGCGGAAGATAGCCGACCTATCCATGGCGGGCTCCCTCAAGATAGCTTATTGGAGCCATATTTATAAAGTATATACTACCACGACATGCCACTCCCTGTCTCCCCAGACTTCTCTGGCTTATATGCGGACGATCTGGTCAACGCTGTGAGCGGAGAAGATTCTGAAACAGTTTCTTATCGGCTACAGGTTCTATGGAAACATCAGGTCAATGGTGCACGAAATGGAAAATTGAAATTAATTCCTCAAAAACGAATTCAGTCATCTACACATACAAGAAACGGTTCACTAAACCTATTCTTAATTACCTAGGCCAACCAATACCGAACTCAAAATCACATTGATATCTGGGAGTAATTCTAGATCAACATCTCACATTCAATGAACACGTCTCCGAACTTATAAAAAGATCAAGAACCCGTTGTTACCACCTCGATCTCTCTAAACTCCCCACATGTCTCGCTTTTCAACAGGGTGCTGGTATATAAAACACTGATAAGGCCAATCTGGACATGTGCACTTGAAGTATGGGGAACCTGCTCCAAATCACAATTCAAAAGGCTCGCGCAGCAGCAAAACTCCACGCTGCAAATACAAGTAGTCCACGCTCCACTTTTAGTCCGGAATGAACCTATCTACAAGGACCTACAAGTTGAACCCCCCAAAGAACTCCTCACCCGATTCTCAACAAAGTTTCAACTTCGACATGAATAAAATTTCAATCCCCTAGTAGTGGACAGTTTTCATCTACCACCCCTTAGACGCCTCTCCAGACCAAGATACATATGTGACATTATGGAACTAACTTTGAATTAGTCCACGTTTCAAGTGATCGGCTACATCCTACCCAGCTTTACTTGAGTTGAAAGATGTTGGTTTTAAGCCCCGTTTACACTGCTCGAGCATTTGCCCCTTGCAGGGGCTTCAAACGAGAATTTGTTCATGGCTCGGGTGGTGTAAACAGTCGCTTCGAGCCGAGCAACGTTCGCGCGGAAGGCTTGCTCGAGCTCGAGGCTAATCCACCCGACGTAGGTTTTCCGACGAATCATCAAAGGGATGTTCGTTCGTCTCCCGCTCAATGTAACACCAAGGACCGATGTTCGTCGAATCTCTGTAATAACACGGGTGCCATCTGCTCGTGAGCGACTGACCATCGGAAATGCTCGAGGAGTGTCAACAGTGGTGCTCGTTGAAAACCAGCAAATGCTCGATCGTGAATCCTCGAGCAATGTAAACGGGGATTAACACTACTGTTTTTAGATTCGATGTTGTTAGATATACTTTCAATGAATGGAATGAGCCCACCCAAACCATTCCACGTTCAACCGCTAAACTTGAACTTAGACGAAAAATTAAATAAATGATAATATAACTAACAAAATAATGATACAACATAACAAATATGAATGTGTTCGATCGCAGCAAAAATCACCTATTAAACTTTGACTATTGAATCAGCTGATATAACTGCAGTGGAATTATGCATTCGTTTCTTTTAAAATCGGGTTTATAATAAGTTTCGTTATACACTTTCGGAAAAATGAAGCGAAGGTAGGTTTTTATTTCATCTTTTTAAATTACAGATGTTCTGTTCGTGAGTTTTTAAGTTTGCGCCGACACACAGTAAACTGTACGTTTTTAATCTCCATCTGGACTCCTGTCTTACTCCAAACCCCTTGTTGTTCAAGAGTTCCTTTTGAAATCGAGTTCACAATCAGTTTTGTTATACATAACAGTAAGTACTGGTATAAATCATCAATAAAATCAGATTAAAATAGGCGATCAGGGTAAAGTAACCCACAGTTGTCAAGTTTTCAGTTTTCATTTCATGGTAAGATTTTCGTGTATAACGTTTTAAACACACGGAACCCGAATCCCCATTGCCAATCAGACTTCATTCAAGTTCTGAGCATAATTAAGAGTAGTAATTCAGTATAAAATCTATGCTTGCGGGAAAATGAAGCGTATTTAGGTGTTTTATTTCATCTCGTGAAATTACAGATGTTCTATTCGAAGGTTTCTACGCCTGAGCCGATATACAGTAAACTTTAGGTTTTTAATCTCCATCTGCTCTCCTGTCGTACCCCCACTTGCTGTCCATAAGACGTATAAATGTATGGATTTGTAGCCAAAGCCGTAGGCGCTTCATAAAATCGTATGCCTGCATCATTATCTCCACTTTACACATAAACATTAAATACGAATTAAAAAATTCATTTCCCAGAAACAAATCCATGATTTAGGGTTTTCTCGAGAAATGAAGAAAAATTAATGTAGATATTTGTTGTATTAGCTTTTACCAGTTCATTAGCTTCTGTATTCTGTTAATTAAAATGTTACTTCTTGCCCGCGAATTCCAATAAACGGAACCGTGATAACCACCCATACCCAAAACCTTTTCATCCCCATGAATAGCCAACTACTGAGGGTGAGCGGTGGAAATTATTTCCAAGGTGAAATTCACTCTTCGGCCCTTTCGGCTTCGAAACATGAGAGATTGCAAAGGACGACCCCTACAGGGCCCCAACCCTCCGATTCAACCAACTCCCGTCTCTCCCTTTATTATTATTTTTTTCCGCTTCTAACCAACCCTTTTTTTCCATTTTGAAAGGTCCGCCGAAGAAGAATGAGAAACAGCTCGACATTAACGGCTACGCCACCGAGTCAAAACCTGTAAAGGATATCCCACGAGTTACGACTCCCTTACGGCCTGACACCTCATGAAATATAAATTATAGGTTGGACAAATCGTCTTGATCCACGTGCTCTTTTTGTCGACAATCGCCCGCCTTTGGCGAGTGGGAAGTTCCGTCGTCTGTTCGCACGTGTACCTGAGCTTTTTTGTCAACAACTCGTTAGAGAATCGATTCCATGTCTACCAACAGTAGCGGACGAATTATTTCATTTACTTAGCTTTTATTTTTTGGTTCATTATTTTTAATAATCCAAGAAAAACACAATTTTAAAGCCCCTTAAAAGTTGTTAGTTTACGTTTCACGATACGTAATTTCAAAAATCGAATACAAAAATCATACAAATCCGTCCGTCCGCAGTTTTCCCTGAAACTACTGGAGCAAATTTTACGAAATTTGGCTTATCAATCCAAAATTTATCTGGAGCGTGCCAATAATCTCAGAAACATGACCAATCAACCAAAAAGGATTTCAATTAAGGATTAAACTTGACAAAAAAAATTCAAACATTTTTTATGTCTGAGGGTAGTTTTTTAGTTTGATTCTGATAGGAATTAGTTCCTTGAATCGAATGAAACCACTCGGGTTACAATACGATCATTCGTTCGCTCATCATTTTAAAAACCTCATGTTCAGGTGGTGAAAATCGGGTGTCTACGGTTAAGTAGACGGTTTAACTGCAGAGCCGGGCTGCAGAGGTCGTCCAATGGGAGGTCTGAGCTATACCGCATGGCTGGCATCAGCCCTAGTATTTCCACCTTGAATACGATTGCAATGTTTGGAGGAACTTAGATAATGTACCACGGAATGCGACCAATACACATACATCAGTGATTTACCTAGAAGGGCTGTCTAACGCACAAATAATAAACCTCTTTGTAATAAATTGCAGCGTTTTCTCGCCAAAACTAACTTGTTTTCCGTGTTATAGACCATTCTACACAACCTCTGTTTCGTGTATATCAGCCAGTTGTCCCCAAACGCTTGTAATAATCTGAACTTTGCCCCTTTTTGAGTAATTATGATGAAATTTTGTCAAAACGTCAGTCAGTTTCAATACTCTCAATATATAAGCCAGTTTATAGGCAAAAGCAAAATTCACAAGCATAATTTTCGCTCCAATTATAATAGAATACTAGGAAATACTGTGTTGATTACCTCACACACTCTTCATCATGATCATACCATTAATGGCTTTTCGTGCATACACTAAAGCCAAATCCTTGAAATAAGCCCATTGTCTACAAATTTCACTCGATTCTGATGAGATTTTCAGAGAATATGCTGGTTAGATTGTATATGGTTCATTAGCCCTATGCGTTTCAATGCTCACAAATTAGAAGCACGTCTACGCATACACTAATGCAAAATCAATCGTACAAATTTGTGCCACTTTCAATTTAATACCAAATTTTTTCTCAAGAGTTTAATCATCTGATAAACATTATTAGGGATTACGTTTACTACTAAATGAACATTGCCCCACACTAAATATGCCCAGAATCATAGTCTATTCCAATATGGGATTCTTTGAAAAACAAAACGCCTTGGTCGATTACCTAAGTTCAATATAGGAAATATAAAACCGATAACAATTTCTGTCAACGCAACCCAGCCTGAATTTCTTCGCCGATTTCCGTAATTATTATTTTTCTTTATTGATTCAATTCCAATTTCAGTCTTGTAGTGCAAGAAACCTGGAAAATTTTGAATTAAATTACGGGAGATAGGAATTTTGGGGGTGATAGTAAAAAACCCATTTTTTCGACAAATTTTGTCGACGCTACTCAGGTTATATTTCTCAACCTGTTTTCTTGATTCTGAAAAAAAAACATTTATTGATCATAATATGGGGTGGAATTTTGGGTTAGTTGGGGAAAAGTATAAATTGATATGCCAAAAGCTCGAAGTGGTATAGTTGAAATTCTCAACCGATTTTCTTGATTCTTATTTAGTTCGATCGCAATTTTAGTCGTTGTACAACAAAACTTGGAAATTTTGGTTTTGCTCACAAGAGGAGGAATGGAGGGGGTAATAGTCAATCCTCTGAATCGCTGCACAAGCAAGAATTCTCGACCGGTTTATGTCATTCTTCTAGGTATGTTTCGTTCAATTTAGATTTAGGGTTAGTGTTTAAACATATTTCAGAACTTTTAATTTTCATCGTGAAAGGGGGTGAGGGTGATTTAATTTTGAGATTTCAATTGTTTGAAATTTTTTTCGAGTTTTCAATTTTGAGTTTAATTTTTATTAGAAGTGTGTGTTTCCAGCATTGTAAGAGTGATAAATCACTTCAAGTTTACTATTTTCGTATGATTCAATTGATGTTTTAAATTTGTACTACACCCCAATTTTAGTTTAATTGTGTAACAAACCTCAAGAAATTTGGAATTCTCTTAGAGAGGGGGATGGAGGGGTGATATTCAATGCATTCAGCGCTGCTCATAGAGATTACACTGGCGTTATTATATTTTTTTGTATGATCAAGAATTTCGGTCGAGTTTTCAAACACATTTCAGAACGTTCAAATTTGGAAGGGAAAGAATGGAGGGAAGTGATAATGATAAATCGTCATATATTCAATATATCTATTGTTTTGTGGCAGATCCCAATTTTGGTCGAACAAATTTCCATTGTGTTTGTGTATGCCTCGGATATTTTAAATTTCCTGTCTGGAAGGAAGATGGTGGGGGGGGGTCTGCTGCCTGATCCATTCAAGCTCTGCTCATATCTACTAGTTCTAAAATGAATATGAATTGAGAGGCTCAAGGTAATTACAAACCAATTTAACTTAATTTACACTTCAGGACGCTGGAATCGCTAAATAGGTGAGGCGAACTAGATTTCGATATTCCCATAAATTACTCGTTTTTGGTGAAGGGACAACTAAAGACTGCCTGTTGTTAAGTGGAGCTCGAATTTCAACTGAATGACCCCGTACAACTTCGAAGATCTTCTATCTGGATTCCCCCTCGTGTTTCATCCCCTTCGAATAAAACAACTATAAATCCATCCCGATTGAGGTCGAAAAACTACCGAGATTATTAGAAGCGCGCGAGAGAAAGAGAAAAAAAAAGATACACAGCCCTCCATAATGGCAGCATAAATCGTCAGCGCAGTCAAAAGCAGTAAATCTTCGAGCGTGCGAGGGGAACTAACTGCTGGGGTCTAAGGTGTTATGAAGACAGCTGATCGCATCACCTGGGCAGATGTCCGTGTGTTCCAGGATTTCACCGGGTTCGGAGCACGGAAAATCTGGACCACAAAGGGAACGCAGAGCCCGGAAGATAGTTCGTCCGTGCGAGACAGCGTTCAACGCAGACGCTACCTGGAATCGCCCGACCTGCGTTCACGTCAATCCCTGACAAGCGACAGCTGTTTTGCTCGCTTCTTTATTCCAGTAATGAAGTTGTCTACTGCATCAGTTTGGCAACGGTCTTCGCTTTTGTGCCGATGCAAAGGTGTAATACCTTTATCCGGATGATTGGAGTAATAATGGAGATAATCGAGGTACCCATCTTATTAAAACTTAACAACCTTAATAAGAAGCAACGCTTCCGATAACAAGAGTATTAGATACTTATATATAGCAATATTAATAGGAATAAGGAATGAGGAGGATGATAATAATACAATTTCGCTCGGGTGGAATAATTCTTAAAGTAATTTTTTTAATTTTCATAATTTTCAGTAATAAACCTTTGTAATCGACTAAGGAAAAAAAAAAAAATTTAAACCCACTCTCAAAATTCATTGGCTTACGTTTCAAGATGCACAGAATCCAAAAATAGGATAAAAATTGAAGAACAAAACCGTTTGTCCACCGTCTACAGCTTCTTTCCTAAATACTGGACCATGGTAAATTAAAATTTGGGAGAAAATCACAAACGGACCGACGGTGATTCCCTTACATCCCCATCATCATCGACTAACCCTAAAAGTTAAAATTTAAAATTTGAAAAAAAAACTCCCACACTTTTGATGTAAGAGGAAGTTTTTTTAGTTTGATTCTGACAAAAATTAGTTCTGTTTACAGAACATTTACAAATCAAATGGGATGACTCGAGTTGCATGTACCATCATCCGTTCACTCACCATTTGAAAAAAATTGGACAGTTGTCTTCAATGAGAGGAGAGTGAATGCTAGAAAAAGTGGGCAGCGCCATCATACATACTAGCCGTACCGCTGTCTCCCGAGCTTCAATTTAGTTGAGTAGCAGGTCCAGAAGAACAAGCGAAATATTCCTTTTTCATTGTTCTATCGGTGGAGATAATTTCTGAGTGTATCTAGCACGCATCGTCTCTGGGTGTACAGTCATGTTCTGGTAATCTGGGGATCTGCGCGGGAGGGCCATACAGAATAATAAACCTTGATGTTATAAACATCATCCTGAAAAGTGCCATTATATCCTTGCAATAATGCTAAGCTTCTGTATGAATTGCCAACTTCCAAATGTTTACTTATTTTCAAGATTTTTAATTGAATAAAATATCTTCAACAGTACATGAGATGCTCCCAAGAGATTTTATCATGAAAATAGCATAATTTGCTATTATGTTAACTTGATTTCCATTTTGGAATGCCTTGATTGTTTATTAAATTCACGATTTCAACGTTCCCAATACGATTAATTACATATGAAAAGGTATTAAAATTTTTATGCCAATTTCGAAACGCGACAACAAAATTCCATAGAAATCTCTCCTATATAGCAAGCTACCAAATTTGTAAACCTACTGTAATACAGTTTTTGCAAGAATTCGATGGACAGAGCAAGAAAGAGGGAGAACGTGGAGGAAAAAGATAGACATTATGATTTATTAAGGAAATAATACATCAATTGAACGTGAAAAACAGTGCACATGTAGTGCAAACACGAAACCCAGGTCGGCAAAGAACTGAGGATCTCAACCTGGTTCGTACAGGATAAACGTACGAATCCATCATCATTATTTACATCGATGTGATTGATGCGTTTCCGAAACAATGTAAACTGTGTCAACAGTTTCCCCCATAATTTTTTCCAGAAAACTTCTGCAGCATAAAGCTAAACAAACTTTTCACAACATCAACTGCCTCCTATGAGGGTACCGTCACTATGTGTAGAGGCTAGAGCTAGATCAGCTTGCAAGACTTCAAGTACCATGTGAGAGGAAATTAAGTTTAGTAAAGCTCTAGAATATCCTTTTAAATATTTAAGAATACAATTTACACAAGAATATAAAACATTGACGTAATGCTCAACATTACCAATTAAGATAAAATCACAAATTTTCTCCCAAGTCATGATTTTTTCAAGCAAATGTGAAACTATAATTTTCTGAAATCTTCTATACCTATTAACAATTTCTCTTCCATTAGGACAATATAGATATTGAAATTATTGAGTAATGATTTTGAATAGACGGACCTCGTTTACCAAATTTCACCACAGCGCTCCAAGGTAGAGTTCAATGGAATTAACCCTTTCTGTACGCTTGTTCCTTCAGCCGTCAAGGGGTTTCCAACGTTCAGAAAGGAAAATCTGGCACAAGGGCCGATTCAAGGCTGGGAAATTACTCTACCAGAAGAATAGCTGCTATGACCACGCTTGGCGAAGCGCAGAATCGAGGTGTGATGCTGGAACCTCGATACGGTAACCTCCTATCATTCGAGATCTACGAATTGACAGAACAATGCGGGCAAGTCCAGATTTTTCGATCTGAATTAAAGACAGAGATCCTCATAGATTGCAGCGAAAGTACATACTAATAACAATACGAATTGCATTTTCAAAATTTGTTTTCGACGTTACGAGAATCACAACAAACGTTTTTCCTCATAATTTTTTGTTAAAGAGTATGGTGAGCATCATTGGTACATTTGAACTTCGATTGAAACAGGATCAAGAACTGTCACGTTGATTGCAAAGTTCTATTTACTTAATGAAAATATTCAACATTCTTTTCAGCTAACGTTTTTAAAGAACCCTCCTCAAAAATTCTCCATGAACGTTTCAAGGTGCTTATATTCTAAATCTGCTAAGTCCGTCCGCCGTACGGGGTTTAAAAGAAGTTGGAATTGATGTAAAAAATCCATTTTTCGCACTTGCACTCCACTTGGGTTTAGTTGGTCTTAACTTCTAGCTAGCCCAATCGTCTCGCATGCATAGATGGTATGGGCCAAAAAATTGTCAAAAACTGACAAAAATGTGGTTTTTCTAGGTTTCTTCTGTCAGGCAAGTGTCATTTCCTAGTAATTTTGGACGCAAAATCGACTGGAAGATGTTTCAGACCCTTAGAAATTCAACCAGAGCAAAGTCAGAACAAGTGCCCCCCACCTCTCAATGACACGATATTATTAATTATGTATTACCAATAATGAATAAAAAAGTTTTTTGTTTGTTTATTTAACCTCGCGAATAAACGGAGAAAAAATGTATGCTCACAACACTTATCAATCAATTTGGATACGACGTTAAAAACGTAAGAAAATGACTAAAAACCACTGCAAATATGACATGAAAAAGGACTTGAAACATTCGTATATGACGCTTAATAAGACCACGAAATAACAGAATATCTAATGTAAGTTTTGAAACAAATTCAAAATACCTACCTGTTACTTAAAGTTAACTCTTCCCCCCCCCCCCCTAACTTCTTTTCCTGGTTTTACTCAAATTTCCCTTTAGGCATAATTTGAATGAAAATTCGCAATGAACATTCACGAATGATCGGAATTGTATCTTGTAAGCGGAAGACGACTAGGAGGTAGAGGCATGCATAATATGTCACATATTATGTGATTCATCGAAATGCTTTTAGGAAAGAGGTGCTCAGCCACCATCCGAGAAAGGTACCACGATTAGAGTTTTGGTCATTAACGGGGATAGGAAAACGCTGCGAATCAAACGTCTGTTATTTATTGAGCCCCTCCCCTACCACTACAACTTTTCCAGACTGGCTTGTGAGTGGCATGGTTTTTATAAAAAGTGGAGGGGAGGGGGGATTTAAAAAGTAGGAATTTATACCCATTTTTTTTTTTTTTAAAATTTTAACCTGAATTTCTGCCCATTAGAATTTTCAAGTAAGACGAGCTCGGACTAGTCTGGGACCCATCCCTGTCGATTTTTCGTCCAAAATTACAAGAAAATGGTTTTTACAAGTAAAAGTCCTATTTTACTCCGTGTTTATTGAAATGGGTTTCCACAACTTCGTCGCGAGTGACTTAGTCCGTAGAGAATGAACCCCACTTGCCTATGGCAATAGGCCAGCTGATGCGATTAGGTTGGCTTGAAGTTAGGACCAACTAGACCCCAAGTGGATACTATGAGTTAAAGATCGGACTTTTTACAAGAATTCGAATGTCCTTCATGGTCCATACGGCGAACGGACATCGCACATTTTTAACCTAGCCCCCTTGAAACGTAAAATGAAGTTGAAGAAGAATTAAAAGTTTGTGGAGGGAATGGAGTATAAAAAATGTTTGCCATACAATTACAAAGGCTTATTACTGAAAATCATAAACCAAAATTTATGATCTGAACCGAGCCTTAGGGATTTTGTTGTATGTAGTATGTCGTTAAGTCTTTCAAAATGCAATCAACATTATTGTAGTAGACCTGAGCACGCAGCAAAATCTCTAAATTACGTGGTTTCCACGTTTACTTGCAATTTACAAAAGTGAAATACCTAGGTTGAGTGTTAATTGCCTATCCATTCCCCTGTACTTTTAAACAAAACTTGAATAAAAATGTACAAGTTTTGAAAAAAATAAGTAAAATTATGAAATATGATCCCAAATACGATTCTACCGCCAGAATATGATATTTTAAAACAAACTACAAAATATGAAGTATTCATTTTAAATTAGAAACTCCGTGGACTGTGAAATTGGAAATCGCTTTCCGAAACTTGCATATTAGGAAGAAATATGCAAATATGACCGAATCTTAACTTTCCCCATTATTCACTGTATCAGGAAAAGTGGAATTCAACAATAAAATAAACACGTCGGCCAGGTTGGGGGGCAGCTTCCTCACTTACTATAACATACCAATAGATCTTGAGAAACTAGTGTCCTTGTTAACTGCATCCACCACCTAACGTACACTTTAGATCTATCCGGAACAAACCCAGGCCATTTATCAAAATAGAAGTTATTGAGGAAGGCCGCTTCCATTAGATGAGTGAGCTCTGCGGCTAATCGTTCTTCCGTCCTGCCAAGCCGAGGTGAGCACACCACTTTGATTAAGATAAGCACAAGGCCACTTCCAAAGAGCTTTGCGGCTAAAAAGCACAACTTTGATTAAAAAAAGAAAAAAAAGAAATGAAACTAAGCAGAAACTAGCTCTAGCACCAGATTCCAGCTCAGGACTTTAAAGCATTTTCAAGGATATTGCTGAATTTTTCAGTATGTAGGTACCGTTTAAAATCACTATTGATAGAATAATAATGTTCTTTTAGTGGTTCCAGAATCACAGAGCAAATAAATATCGTTGAGTTTCATATGTATTTTATTAATATGAAGATTACCTAAATAAAGTAAATTTCGTCAAAATCGTTAGCTATTTTAGGAAACATTTTAGTTACGGAAACTGTAAAAAGTCTAGGTGGAAAAAGAGTTGAGGGACTTCAAAATAATCTAAAATTTTTCAAGTCAGAGGGGGAGGATCTGAGCTAAAATTTGCTCTATATATATATATATATATAATCTTCGAAATTTCAATTGTGTTCCAGACATTTGTCAGACAACAATTTATTACAACAGGGGTCAGATTTTAATAAATATCAGAAAATTAATAAAAGCAGTCATGTTAGAGGCTCTGCGTTCCTGAACTGTCCTTTCTTTGTCACAACACGTCATTGGCTGACAATATAATTTTTTGTTCACCTGCGATTTCAACAATGCGGAATATTTTGGTGGAAAATGTACCGTCATTTAATTGACTAAATGCGGACAACCGCCATGCTGCAACAAATTCTTCCAAACTGTAACAATGACATCATGGACAAAACCTTCTATTTCTGTGTTGACCGGTCATTTGGACGTTATCGTGTGTGACTTTCGATATGTTCACTCGAGAGAATTTGATTTTTAGTGCCTTAGAAATGAAGTCTTCCTGAGATTTTCGATTTAGATGAGGTTTTTAGGACGTTCCTCATTTTCACCTAATCAATTGTATGAAGAAAGAAACAGACGAAAATCCATGTTTTCTATCAATTTTGGAGCCCAATTGATAGTTTTGGGTGGCAATTTTAGGGACACGTTTACACTTCCAGAGAAATGAAGCCTTCGTGAGATTTTGGCTTATTATTTTCAATAATGAACCCTTGTAATCGACCATGAAAAAAATTGTAAGGCCCCTCCCTCTCAAAATTGAATAAAAAAAGCCGTCCGTCAGCCGTTCAGGGCTTTTCTCAAAAACTGGACTTTCTGGACCAAACTTGGAACTAAAATCTTTAATGAGGTCTAGTATTGGTCTTGGAATTGAGTTCGAGGCATCCCTGTCTGTCAATCCTAAACGGTAAAGCAAGTGAAGCGTAGGTAGGCGTTTTATTTTATGTCGTTGTATTTCAATGTTCCAACGTAGGTGTTAATGTCAATGTCGATATAAATTATATTGGACCATTATATGTAATTCGGTATCGCCTTTTGTTACGAATTGAGGGACTCGTAAAGTTTTGGTATTTAAGGAGCCATCCTTTCGTCTTTGGTAGATCTAGAAGTTATACTGGAGTATAGGCCTGAAACCTAGCTAGGTAGTTAACCATTGGTTAATAAGCTTTATAACTATCACCGTGTATCAATAATAAGTGGTCCCATCTATTTTCACTGCACTGATAACATGACCTGGCCACAATGTGAGAAGTATGTAATAATCTGTACTAGAAGTTCTATGATGGGATATCGTTGTACAGCTTTTTCTAAATTGATGGAGTTGATAACTTCCATTTTACCACCAACCTAATCCATGGATGGTTCGAGATGAGAAGTTGAGTAAAATAAGGGTTGAATTTAAGCTGGGGTAACGGAAAGAAGTTAGAAATCACATTGTAGTAGGTGCACAACTTATTGTAATTCGTGAGGCCTGGTCGAATCTTACCCCGAGCCTACGTCATCACCCTGTCGGCCTTCGAACCTTCCTTTAGGTTATCCGCGCACTGGAGTACCTCCCATTATTTATCGTACCATGGAAGCGTACCAGGACCAGAAACCCACCTATGCACTTTCAAAAAGCACCGGGCGCCCTCGGGCTACGAAAAACCCGCTCGGCCCTTTTCACCGCTCGCCCCTGAGAAATGTAGATTCGGCTCGCTCGCTAAATAATGGGAAAGAATTGAAAAAGATGAGAACGGCGGGAAGGGAAAAATCCGAAGAGCCTTTGCCAAGTTTCGTAACTCGGATCCGTTACGGGGTTTTGCACGGTATTGACCCCGGGTAACAGGGCTGCGGTTGGTCCGAGGACAATAGGCAACTGTGGACAACCGGAGGAACTCGCCTCCCTTTTCGAGGCTTATCTGGAAGGGGGGGCCTTTCCCGAAGAAGTTTGGGGCGCCCAAGGGTGGGGTTTTATAGAATTTCAAGTTGGCGTTCGGAATGGGTTTCATAATGCGGACAATGGGGCCCTAAAAATAACTCACGTCCACCTGTAACTTCCTGGGAGGGAGGAGTTATCTTTCGGCGCTTTATTGCCTGTAATTTCGTCCTTCTGAAATGTAGCTTTTTCGGGGCGTTCATTCAATTCGTCGTTGAGTGACTTCGTGTTACTTGCTCCAACTCGGTTTATCTCTTTCCCAGAAATACCAGCAAGGGCAACCACAAAATTTCAGACGAGAAATATCCATTAACTCTGCGAACCAATTCAATTAAATTTACCTACATAAATATATTTATGGTCTCACATGGGTACAGGATGACGTCACGACCCTTGGGATTCTCCACCGTCTACTTTCGAGGACCCTACCTCCTACAGTATACTACCCTTGGTTGACTAGATAGTTAGGTTCAGTTTTGTATTCTTTGGTGTTGGCTGTGCACTCATAATAGGTCCGAATGCAACTTTTTTCTGAGGCGTCGCGATGATCTTGATGATGATGATGACGAGGGTCCACGAGAATTCGTCCTACCAAGGAGCTGGGATGGTTTGACATCCAAGTGGCAAGCTGTCTGTACGAAATTTGCATCATACCATCAACTCGTGGGAGATCCAAGGGCAGCTAGTAATGATACGAAGGGCTCGGTTCTGCACAGTTTGAATGCGAGTTTCAATTGCACAGCAATAGAGCCACAGATGGCGGAGACAGGCCAGTCAAAATCAAAATTAATTCTGACGCTGGCCATTCACTAGCGCTCCATCCAGCCGAATGGTGTGGTACCATGCCAATAATTGTGTGAATAGGAAATACCATCGCAATTTTGATGGAGCGGTCGGCCGGGTTGGATATCCTACCAGTCCAATCCACCGCGCCACTCAAGTGAACGGCGAATCCTCGCAGCCACGCCAGATGGGATTCACCATTCACGACCCCGCCAACGCTCCAAACGTGCCAAAAATCTTCGTAGTTCATCCCCGTGGCTTAAAATCTGACGGTATCCACTAGCTTTTCATGAGGACTGATGCATTTCCTTATACGAGCATCTTTTTTCAAATCAGGAGAGATACTGAACGAAGTAGGAGGATGAGCGACTCCTCATCCATCCTCAAATAATTCTTCTAATCAGCAGGTTCAAGTACCAGTTCGTTCAATAAGTTCATATGAGTGAACTGGTCTCTTTGGGCAGCCATTACTTCACTCATTTACGTTTGGGTTTTTTCTTCTTGATGCAGAGGCAAAACGCTGCGTAGTATAGAAGGGAATCTTCTTCCATGACAACAGATTGTAGAAATGCGGAATAACACTTTCTCTCCGGAGGTCAGATCAACACTGGAACGATAGCGTGGCTTCATGGTGAAGGGGTTAGTAAACTTCCGACGTTTCGCTTAAAAATTGATATTGATTGAAAATTGATATTGCAAACTCCTTGCAATAAATAAGTAGGTACATCGATCAATTACCGTTGCCCCAGTTTCGTTACATCTGATTGAATCTTCTTCCCAGAAATGTGGGGGGGGGGGGGGGGGGTGTACTTATATGATATGGATTATGTGCCTATGTGTTTTACACATCGAACATATCAAGTACCAAAAGGAAACAAAAATTGCGGATTCAGTAGTTGACAATTAAACTGCAGATCAATGAAAACGTTATCTATTTTCACAATGAAGAATTACACTGAATCACGAATGAGAATCTCTCATCGGTATTTATCGGCCATCGATATCAATTCATTGATATTTCGAGAACATACCAATATTATCGATCATGTGCTTTACAATATTTTTCTGGTTTGGAGTATGAGATAAAAATACAATTATCAAACAATAAAAACAAAATTATTATCAAACAGAATCCAATCAATAGTTGGTCTACTGGGATCGGAAAGGAATTTCCAGTTTCCTCTTGCAAGTCAGTGTCCACTGCTCCATTCAAGTTCTATTCAGGAGGGTCGATATTTTGAACATTTGAACTCTAATTCTTTTTCATTTCATTCAATCCCATTTACTAGAATGTTAAAATTTAAATTCCAAATAGTTTCGTCACAAAACGGGAGGTTAATTGTGATGGGATCCATTGTTTAAAAGCCATTTTCATTTTAACTTGAGATACTTTGCGTACATACATAAAATATATTGATGTTTTATGATGTGGACATCAACCTACACGGTGTAATGTTTTAAAACTGCAGTTTTACAAGCTCGATCTGCGTTTTTTCGGTTTAATTAGATGGGGCTGCTATGACAAATGTGATTACAATAGGTAGGTCTTACTTGCTTCACAGTACCACAAATACTGACCGCTACACTGAAGATTAAGGGGCATAGGTCATTTTCATTAAAAAACAATAAATTTGATTCATATCATTGTACCTGAGTCGAAAATCAAATCGGTTTGACATTTGCATGTCTTTGCTATGGCACATGAACAAAAAATCGTCACAAAAATTGTTCACGAGAGTTGTCCACGAAAATTGTTTCAGCTGTACGTCACGGAAGCCCTAGATACTTAATAACAAATAACATAAACATGAGCAAAAACGCCATAAATCATACGGTGTTACCAGACTAAAAAACGGAGTGCATTGTGTTTATTAGCAATGAATTATTAGTTTTTGACATTTTCATGTCTTTACTACATCGGAATGTTTTACATTTGCGATTCGGTGGGACATTGACATTATAAGCATACACCCTTCATGAAAATGTTTCAATGTTGCGGACTCATACGCAAGCGTTTCATTTTTGGAGATTATTGTCTTATATCTACTTTCAATAAGAATAATTTCCGTTGTTCTTGTGGATGTAATGGTTCTTTCTTTCTAAAATGGAAACCTCTCTTTAGCAAGAGGCGATTCGGAGTATTTTTTGGTTCGATCTCAATTTTACTCTCACTGTGCAACGAAATCCGGAAATTTCGAATTTCACGACGGAAGGAAGGAAATGGAGGTATGCCGAAAAGACGAGTTTTTTTAAATTTAGGGGGTCTATAGTTTCAATTGCATAGGCATCTGAATTAATCGAGACTTCACCGTAAAACTAATTGTATTATTTTGTGGTTTTCCGGCCTTGTCAGATGATGAATTTATGATGCATTGATAATAAATTGTTGCACCACAAACTGCTCGCTGAAAATTGGCACGTCATTTAACAATGGATAACCATTTTAGTAATGATTAACAAAGCTGTTGCGAATGAGAGTTTGGTATTATCGAGCGTAAAAGAGGAGAATAAATCATTAAATATTGACTTCAAATCTTTTTAGTATTACTTTCACAAGAATAATACCTCGCGATATTTACAAGGTAGTTGGCGAACGTAATTGCATAAGTTGGAACTACGATCTGGCGGCACTCGAATTATGTCATTCCGCCAACTCTACGTATCGAATGAAAACAGAGGCGCAGCTTAACGGCACGTTGGAGAACTAGAACGAGGTTCATGGGCTCGCCCACAGATCGCTGGACCTACGGAACACCGCGCAGGGCTACCAATTTCTGAAAAATATCCGTGCTCGGCAAACCCCCAATAATTATGGGATTCCCAAGTCCCTCCGGTATGAAACTCGGGGTCTGATACAAGAGGCTTGTTTCGTTCCATTGTTTAAGACCAAAGGTAAAAAGTAATTCCAAAATAATCACATAAAATCATTTAAAGACGAGTCGAATCCAGACAATTCTCAAATTAAGTGACTCGTACAGCATATTTCCACGCTTCATCGCAACTCCTGTGGATGACTCGAGTAGGTGTGTCAAGCTGAAAACAAGAGGTGAATCACGGCCTACTCTCTGCTTCATGAATTGCAAAAATTTTAAGGCCTTGGATCAACGCATACAAGCACATGTGCATGCACTCACCCGACCGCCTAGTCAATATGACATCATTGTACTATACTTAATAGTACAGATGTACTAATAGTTAGGTCATTGGTAAAACTAATTAACAATGCCTTGAACTTACTGACAGATTAAAGTGCGATAAAGGAGGTTTAATTAATATGAATCCAAAAACCGCAGTGTTTATAATATAGCTCAAGGTAATTTTGAATAGTGATGCAAAAATTTGACAAGAAAACCCTTTCGAGACTGCTCGGCAACAATGAAAGGATACCGTGTTTCCAGTTCGGCTGTGTGAGCTGTACAACTGATTTCAGAACGATAGAACCAACATTTCCTCTGAATCACAAAAAGCAAAAGGAAATTTTGATTTAGTAAAACAAAAATGGAAAATGTTTTCGACTTCAGGCTCGAACACGAATTGGAATAGAAACGTTTCCAACAATTTGTTGTGTTAACAATCTAATTCGATGTTATCTCGTAATTCAAGAAGATTTCATTTAAATAGGTCTAAAGCTCAGTATGGACTTGGGAATAAGATGGAATGGGCATTGACACTCAGACGAGGAAGGAAATTTGATCAAAAAGAAAGTGGAAATTTTGATTTTTTAAGGCAACCTTAATTTGTATTTTTGCAGTGGCGGATCCAGGATTTATGTAAGGGGGGGGGGGGGGGGGGCAACCTACCGGGGGGTCTGGGGGTCTGGAAAAAAACCCCACGGTGAAGCTGGGTAAAATTTTAAGAAAAGTAAAGGCAGAATGATGCGTTTTAGGCCTATATTTTTATATGTATGCACGTACGCCATATAACGAAGGCCTAGGACGGCGGACCGAGTTTGGCGTCCATAAAGCGGCTCTTAAGACGTTTTGTTTTACGTTAAAAATGTCCTTAGCTTATTGTGAAATAAAACCAGTATAGCTATTTAAGTATTTGAGAGACAACTATCAATTCAAATTTCAAAATCTCTAAAACATATAATATATTTCTATTATATCTAGTGTATTTTTGATCCGCCTGGGGGGGGGGGGGGCACGTACCCCTGTGCCCCACCCCTGAATCCGCGCCTGTATTTTTGGAACAACAAACAAAGCCTCCTCAAAACCGGTAATGAGAAAGCAAAATAATAAACATTTACCGAATAAAGAATTCAAGGACTAGGATTCGCAGGTGCTTCAAGAAAGGTCAGGAAAATGAAAGTGAGGGGCATAGAACGACTTTTTAGTTGCTGTCGAAAGTGCCTGCACTTGGAAAGTGACTTCGCAGGAAACGGCGGTTTGAAGGGATCCGGTCGCAAAGGGGCTTCCACTAACCGCTCCGATGTCGGCGGATGAGGCTGAAAGGGGTCAGAGCAGGAGCTTCGTTCATCTGTTCCAGAGGCGATGGGTGACCTGTTTTCGTACAGGAGGCGGTTAAACTTCTCAAGTACTGGAGGCGGTAGTTTACCCAGCCGTTCAGTCGTAAAGGCGGCAGAATACATCTTCAGTTTCTCCAGGAGGCGGTTCCGGCCCTACAGTACCCACTGGGGCAGTAGAATGTCCATACATAATGTTGTGCCTATAAAACTTCTAAAAACTCATTTAGCCTTGAAGGATGTGAAATACAAGCTCATTTTGTCACAGGAGTGGTAGATTGTCCACATATTAACCCGCTGGAGGCGGAGGAATACCTACTCATTCTGTAGTAGAAACGTTAGATCAGCGGTTCTCAGCCGGTGGTACGCGGGGACATTTCAGGTGGTACGCAGTCATATATTAATAATAACAATAAAAACGCTGCAAATTCTTTCACTGGGGTTTATTATTCAATTGGCTTGCGTTCATGATTTGAATTTCTACTAAGCTTTGGAGTGTGCGTGTTTCACAGGTGATAGAGCGATTATTGAATTTCAGGAGATATGCATAGAGCACGTAAATCTGTTCTCAACCAAAATACCTATTTGGATTTATCAGTTGATCATATTTGTGTGCCTAATGAAATTCAATAATCGCTCTATCACCTGTGAAACACGCACACTTCAAAGCTTAGTAGAAATTCAAATCATGAACGCAAGCCAATTGAATAATAAATCCCAGTGAAAGAATTTGTAGCGTTTCATGCGTATCAGAATGCTTCAACCCGTGTATCGGCTACAAAGCGTTTTAGGAGTTCACTCCAGTATCCACATTACTACATAACTACATCACTAGGTTAATGCGATGAAAACATAAACAATAATAAACCACAAAAACGAAAATGTTGGCACCATAAATCGGCAAGTATATTGGGAGTGGTTTGATCTACGAACCTAGGGAAGGGCTCATTCGATTCCTCATGGACAGTTCTTCAAAAAGAGTCCAAATTTAGACCCCTTCAACTTTTTTTGAGGTTTTTAGGGATTACATCACTAGGTTACTGCGATGAAAACATAAACAATAATAAACCAAAAAAAAAAAAAAAACGAAAATGTTGGCATCATAAATCGGCAAGTATATTGGGAGTGGTTTGAGCTACGAACCCGGGGAAGGGCTCATTCGATTCCTCATGGAAAGTTCTGCAAAAAGAGTCCAAATTTAGGCCCCTTCAACTTTTTTTGAGGTTTTAGGGATTTTACTTCATTTCTTAATTTTTATTGCAGATTCGGATTCTACACCCTTTGAAACGTAAACCATGTAATTTTCAGGTAGGGTTAGAATTTTTTTTTTCAAGATCGATTGCAATGGTTTATTATTGAATAATAAACCAAAATGTTGAATAAATACAGAAACCGCATTAGTGTTGAAGAGGACTTCAGAATCAAGTTGAGTTCAATTGACCCAGATATAGAAAATTTGGTTAAGAACAAACAACAACAGCGAGCTCATTAGAATCTGTTTAAATTTAAATTAAATAATTCAAGATTGTTTTTAATGTATGATACATTTTATTTACCTAGTATCTAAGTAAATTCATAACCAAATGTAAATTGTAGGTATATTTATTTTACATATAAATAAATAAAAATATATATAAATAAAAGGTGGTACGTCAAAATCTCTGAAAATTTCAAGTGGTACGTGGTTACTAAAAGGTTGAGAAACCCTGCTCGCATGTTTAGATATGAAAGATTGAACAATATTTGGCATTCCTTCAACACCCGTTTAGTTCGCGGTTGGTGTGTTGTATTGTTGGGATCAACGAAAATATGTAAAAACTGTAACTTGACGTGGTGTAAATCACATTTCTGTTATGAGACGATAACTCATCATTCCTGCCTGTGATTCAGCTCAGCGAGAATGAACAGAAACATATTGGGTTATTTACTAATTTAAGTACAAACATTTTTTATTTCTCAAGCCTTTCGGGACATACACGGAAAATACAGGCGCAAGCCCTCCTCACTAAAAATGGATTTTGGAACTACGTAAATGGTAGATTTCCGAAACCAATTAGTAACGACAAAAATGCTGAACTAGAAGAATGGTTAAATATGGATCTTCATTCTGAACGATTTAAGATGATTTCCCCATTCGAATCGTTACGCAAAACACATTTGGGACACATTGAAAAACATATCAAAGTACAGGTTACTCTTCTGAAATCACTCGTTTTGCATCGCATGTAAGAGAGTGACAATATCAGAGACTATCTGAATAATTTCACGGATACCGTAGACAAGTTAGCAGAAATGGACATAATTATACATCAAGACCTATTGAGCATCATTATGCTATATTCTCTACCTTCTACATTTGACAACTTGCGTATAGCTATCGAATCTCGCGACGAACTACCTTCCACAGAACAATTGAAAATCAAGATCATTGAAGAAAGTGAAGCGCGCGATCATAGCAAAAATGCCAGCTTTCCAACGGTGTAGTCGTTTTGGTTTTAAAAAATATTTTTAGTTAAGGAAATGGTATTTAACTGCAGAAAAACGTGTGTTTTCTGTTAAAATTGAGGTTTTTTCAAAAGTCTCGAAGATGAATGCAACTCATCGCAGTCGGAAATGAGTTGTTGAACACGTAGGAGTCGGATTGTGCATAAGTCCTGGGACACCCTGTATCACTAAAAAAGACCTAATGTTTGAAAATTGGGAAAGCTAAGGAGGAGGCATTGTCTTGGTCAGGGGCGAGGATATGCAATGACCCGCACGACCTCCAGGTCTTGAAGGAGGGGTTGCTTTGTGCGCCGTGTATTATCAACCCCAATCTGATTTGGCCGTAGCATCGGGTGTTGCAATGTTGATAATTTGTTGTTTCTGACCAAATTCAGTTTTTGTAAAATGTTTATTGACTCAAATATGTTTTCCAGCTGTTGGACAATGTTAATATATTAGGGTTTAAATCGAGTTCGTACAAAGAGTTAGAGTTTAAACAAGATTGTTAAGATTTAAATTTTTAAAAAAATATTGAAAAATGAAAATGAATTTATGAATGAAAACGTTCGTTTGTGATCAGCGTCTACGGCAACTATTGTTTGTGTTCATTTACGATTGATTGCGACGATTTGCTTTCAGTTGAGTAGCTATACCACGGGTGAGTATGTTGACATGATTTCTGTGTACGGTTTTGCCAATGGCAATGCTTCTGAAGCAGCAAGGGAGTCACACTCCTCCTGTGTACAACTCACACCCTAGCGAACACGACGGATAGTATGAGGAAAAAATATTGGTAGATAATATTGTTTATGTGGCTTATCCTTCTTTATCTAGTAAACTATCTGTTTTTTTATCTACTAATTGTTTTTTGTCACTAAGGTTTTGGTTATTTTGGAAGGAAATACAGCGAGGAAAGAGACGAAAGGGAAGAGTTGGTGATGATACGGAAGCCTGGTTTGATAAGGGTCCATAGTGTCAGCAAAAAGATGAATGCAACTCATCGCAATCAATCGTAAATGTACACAAACAATAGCCGTCTCTCGGCTATTCGATTATCCTGACTTTGGCCGGATAGCTTAGAAATGTCGTAGAGGCTGTTCACAAACGAAAGGGTTTTTGCATCCGACAAAACGAACTTAAATCGTCACTTGAGAGGTCTGGCGTTGTCACTATTCGATTCAGCGAGAAAAGTTACGTATATCCCGCCACCAACCTTTTTTCGTCGAGACTTTTGGATAAACCTCAATTTTAACAGAAAACACACGTTTTTCGGCAGTTAAACACCATGTCCTTAACTAAAAATATTTTTAAAATCCAAAACGACTACACAGTTGGAAAGCTGACATTTTGGCATACGTTTTACCAGGTCTACACAGTCAAGCATTCATGAGCTTTCTAGGCGAGATGAAAAACAGGCGATTTTAAGATTTTGACAAAACTGCCATTTCGCGCAGCAATCGCACATCTTCAATGCAATTTAAAAAAAGTTTTGTGACATCAAATAGATTGAAATTTTAACGCTCTTTCCAACGGTGTCATCAAAATTGAGCTATCTCCAAAATTGAGGGAGTTATGACAGTTTTAATGACTTGAGATCGAAAACAAGAAAAAAATCTTAAATCGCGAATAGCTCGGAAACGAGGCCTCTGGCAAAAAACTGCTAAGAGGCATTTTTGGTCGGAAATGAGTTGTAGAACACCTAGGAGTCGGATTGTGCATAACTCCTGGGACACCCTGTATATTCACAGGTTTACGAAAAATGTATAATGTGATAGATTGGTACCATCTGTTCTTTTCTGTTCCTGGATGTTAGGCACAACTTAATACTATGCACAGTTTCCGGCAGACTCGAATTGACGGCAAATTGCTAAATCCTATTCATGTTCTTCCTAAACTTTCCAACGATGTATTTCATTTTTATTCTATAAACATGCTTTTCCTGATCTTCTTTCTTCTTCTCTCCAGGAGGCTATTCAAGACAATGCACTGACTGGTGGAGGCAGAATAACCACTCATTGTGTCATACAGGCAGAGGATTATCCAGTAATTTATTCCTGCAGGAGGTAGAATACCTATCCACTAATTCTGACATACAGGCGGTAACCACTAACCTGACTTATGGAGGCAATGCAGAAGCCCCTCTTACACCTACCTGAAGTGTTATAATACCAATCACTCTATCACAGAGGCAATAGATTACCCACTTAACTAGCCCTGTAGGCGGTAGATCCCCGTTCTGCCTACTAAAGGAGGTAAATTGCATACTCATTGTGTAGAAGAGGAGCCCAAATACCGATTTTTACGTTAAATACAGTGTTCTAAATTGTATCCCAATATCATTTTAGTATCAATAATAAACCCCTTCAGCAGTAGAAACGGTACAATACCCCTATCTGCTCTAGAGGTTGCAGAACTTCCTCTTCCATTCCAGTTTTCTAAGAAGATGCAGATCTCTACTCTCCTCACCTCTATCAATACTTGACGCGGTTGATTCTCCTTTCACTCCCTTCTGCCGTTCATATGGTAAATCAGTAACATCCTTTCCACTACCTCTTCTAGAGGCAGTAAATGACTTCCCATTTCGTCCTGGAATAAGTACCTCCTGTACTCCTCTTCTCTTCTCCCACAGAGAACTGACGGGCTTCCAATATCTGCCCCAGAACTGGGGCCCCCTCCGATCTCCACTCGAGGGTGATCTGGAAAGTCAACCTTCCGGAGATGGTTGAGCTCACCGGCTCGCGCCACTGAGTCACCTACTGACCCAGAGCGGGTCCAAGTCTCTCGTCACTCCACACTTTACATCCACACGACACCCCCCCCCAATGACGACTGTCAACTCATGACTACTAACTTAATAGTGACCAACATAACAGAAACGAGAACATCCTCCTTTGCAAAGCAATTGAGGAGCTTGTTTCCAAAAACTACGATATCCGTTTTGGTCATAAGCGAGAAATTCAAGGAAAACCATTACAAGCAGAAAACTTGCCCCATGTCAAAACACTTTTTTTAAATATATTTTTTATTTAATATTAAAAATTACGCAAAAAGAAGCAAGTTATTTCGAGACGTCAATTAATTTATGTGGATTTGAAATTTCAAGATTTTCCTCAATTGTGATTTTATACTTGTTGGGTGCCAGAGAGCTTAAATGTTGTACTCACTCAAAATTAACAAATGTGAGTCCTTATAGAGTGCGGGGTGGAAACTTCTTTTTTGTTAGATACAATTTGATAAAACTTTAGTGAACTGCAATTTTATAAACCCATAGATAACCCCGGGAAGAATATTTGGAAAATTGAAACATCCAAAAAAGAGGTGATGGAAGGCAAGGCAGGACCCACCCCTAACTCCTTTGCACTTGCTTGAAGCGGACGAAGATCCCAGCTAGGAAGGGACCTGGAGGCGTTAAGGGTTTTACGGGTTAAATACTGAACGACTAGATTAATATAACGCAGTTGGAGAATGAAATGGGAAAAAAAGTAGAGCCAGCGAGATGGGACCAGCCTAATAGTTGTAGGTAAGATTGAAAGGAGGACGACGGAGTTGTGTGTTTACTAGCAACATAAACCCACAAAGATACTATCCCAAACACAAACTACTATCCCTAAATCAAATTTGAATCTATCAACCCAATCGAATCGTTTATAAGTGTGATCGAACAATAAATCAATAACAACTGGATTTAAGGACCCCGTAATGCAGTGTCAATTATAAAATTTATAATTTAATATTTAATTTTAATCATCAACTTTGTTTCAAATATCATTCAGACTTTATATTACTTTGGAAGCCAAAACTGTACAAATGTGGCGGTCGAGGAGTAGTCAGATATGAATCAACAAGTCAAAATACAATGTCGACAGCAAACGCGCGACTCTTGAGGTGTTAATAAGCGCGATGCTATGACCACCGTTGGGATTCTCACGAGTGTCAGATGTTTTGGCTCTTGAGTCTCGTTGTACTAGGACATCAACGAGTAACCCCCTCGACTCTCAAGCCTATCTGGCCATAATTTCAGGCAATAAATCTCACATCCAGGAATTTCGGTGTTCTGCACCACTGTGCTACCCCCTGGTTTATGTTCTTCCGTGTTTAGAAGTGTTAATAATGTATAATAAGCGACCAAAAATGTTCCCGTTGTTAAAATGGGATAGTAACTAAAATTATTCAAAGAGAAGAAAGTGTCTTCTCAATCATATCAATGAACCCACTTGTACGTGAACATTTTCAGATTCTATGAATTAGAGTATTCCTTCCGAAACTCCTGTGTAAACAGTTGGATGACTCACATTTGATTTGAATAATTATCTACATTCCTGAGGACTGTAACCTATTTATGGGACATCCGACGTAAAAGAGAGGACTAAAAAATAAAACCTTTTCAAAAATTACAATTTCAGACTCCTTCTGACGACAGGGCGGTCATACGTGCGTTCAGAGTTGACTTAGTTCTACTAGGATTGATGAACGTTCAGTGAATTTTACATGAAATCGTTGGCTCTTTCTGGTGGTAGTTAAACTTGTGACAAGATTTGATTTTAGGCTCAAAAAATAAATTGTAAAGCTGTTTTTCAAAATGTTTGCCATTTGGACGGTTTTTAGAACATTGGTTTTTGGTTTAAAATATCTACACAATTTATATGTGTTAGGTCCCAATAAAAAGAAATTGAGGGATTCAAAGACGTTTGGGCTGTGCAGTCAAAAGCATCTTTAAAAACCTCGTCCTTCAATACAATACCACTTCTTTGTAATAGCTGTTGGAGCCAATTTTCTCTCAGGAAATAAATTAAAAGCCATAAAAATGAATTCAAAATGTTCAATTTACAATTAAAATATTACCATTTTGCAAAGTTGCAAAGAAGTGATTTTCTGGTCAAAAATGAGGTTTTAAAAGAAACTTTTGACTGGACAGTTCAAACGAGTTCGAATCCCATAATTTCCATTAAGGTGAACGCATCACATATGAATTGAAACATTTCAAAGTAAAACCAATTCTTTAAAAAGGGTCGAAATCGCAAACATTTTGAACAACTACTTTAAAATTGATTTTTCGAGCCTGAAAACAAATTGTGTCACAATTTTAACCACACCACCAGAGAGAGCAAACATTTTAAATTCACAGTATAAAAATCTATAATAGAAGTGAAGGGTTGAAGGGTTTCGAAATTCACAGAACATTCCGAATGGCTAATTAATACGGTCAACTTAGACCATTGGTGCCAGAGGGGCCTGAAATTCTGAAAACGTTTTACTTTTGGTTTATTATTCAATAATAAACCATTGTAATCGCTCTGGGAAAAAAAAATTCTAACCCCCCCCCCCCCCCCTGAAAATTTCATGGTTTACGTTTCAAATTGTGTAGAATCCGAATCTGCAATAATAAATTTTTCCGTCCGTCCGCCGTACGCACGATTTCTCCCAAACGGCTGGAGCAAAAGATCTGAAATTTTCAGGAAAAATCCATCTTGGTCCAACGACGCCCCAATTTTTGAGCCAGCTCTCTCACTCAATTTAAAGTGCCCTTTAAGGGCAGTCAAAGTTTTGTAAAATCCCTAAAAACCTCAAAACAAGTCGAAGCGGCCTAAATCTGTACTCTTTTTGAAGAACATACCATGAGGAATCGAATGCGACCCTCCCCACGTCCGTAGGTCAAACCATTCCCGATGTATGGCCCGATTTATGGTGCCAACATTTGCGTTTTTTGGTTTATTATTGTTTGTTTGTAACCTAGTGATGTCCGGCCGAGAGCGTCGAGTTGTAGTAAATGTGGATGCTGGAGTGATAGCCGATGTGGATACTTGTAGTTTATAGCCGATACACGGGTTGAAGCATTCTGATATGCATGAAACGCTGATAATACATACGTAAATATTATTCAATATTATTACGGGGGTTTATTATTCAATATTATTACTGGGTAAATAAGTATTCTTTCACTGGGGTTTATTATTCAATTGGCTTGCGTTCATGATTTGAATCTGTACTAAGCTTCGGACTGTGCGTGTTTCACAGGTGATAGAGCGATTATTGAATTTTAGGAGATATGCATAGAGCACGTAAATCTGTTCTCAACCAATATACCTATTTGGATTGATAAGGTTGATCATATTTGTGTACCTCCTCTACATCAGTCTACCTTTGGCTACATCGTTTAAATTTGGATTTGGGGAAGTTTTAACGCAATACGTGTGCTAAAGGACTTGATAAATAATAGATGTTTTTATTGTGTGGGGGTATTGAGGTTCAATAAAAAAAACGCTGCAAATTCTCTCACTGGTGTTTATTATTCATTTGGCTTGCGTTCATGATTTGAATTTCTACTAAGCTTTGGAGTGCGTGTGTCACAGGATAGAGCGATTATTGAATTTCAGGAGGCACACAAATATGATCAACTGATAAATCCAAATAGGTATTTTGGTGGAGAACAGATTAACAGAAATTCAATAATCTCTCTATCCTGTGATACACGCACTCCAAAGCTTAGTAGAAATTCAAATCATGAACGCAAGCCAATTGAATAATAAACCCCAGTGAGAGAATTTCGCAGCGTTTTGAGTTCAGCCTACTTGCAGGTATTTGCAAGATTTATATTCACGAGTATGTATATAAATTTCGGAGCTAGAAAAAAGACAGAATCTTTCCAGAATTCTTTCATCAATCCCCATAGCTTTTTTGTTTACCAAAAGTTCTTTATTTCTCTTTGGAAAACCTGGTGACCTTGTTTAATAGGCGTGATAGAAGCGGAGTCCAAGGCAGGAATCGGTTTTCGGATCTCCATCTCTCGCCGGGTCCCAGCAATCACGAACCCTCTCCCTTTCTACAACCTCATTTCCGCTCCATCGACGGCCGATGGTCACAGGGAGCTTTCCAACCGGGCTCACACGAAAGGAAAAAAATCATCCAATTTCCCTTCGCCGGCGGGAGCGGTTTTGTGACAGTTTCGTTAACGACTGCCGTTTAAGGGGGATGCCTAATTTGTCAACAATGCTGCAGGGATCGTGAATACGATCATATCAAGCGAGAGAGTGTGTGATGGATGAGGGCAGTTATCCCCCCCCCCCCCCCTCCCCATAGTTTCTTGAAACTGCTACAGCTGAGCATTCACTTGAATTTTCTTAGCTTCAGGGGTATGATCTAGGTTTTGCAAGGAAATCGCCTCAAACCTTCGAGGGGACAGGAACACCCTCCCAACGCCTCCCTGTCATTGGATCACTAATTGAACAGTTTTATGGTGATACAACAGGACGCGTATCAAGCTATATTTGTAGTAACAATTGAATATCCTATAAGTGGTACTATGATAGAATCGTCAATTGTTTTCAAATTCATTCAACAATAGTTGGTTTTATCTTACTACGTTAATATCTTAATTCTGCAAGTTATTTTTGTTCTAAATTGGTAAACTTGATGATAGTGAACATTACAACTCTTTTCGTGATGATAAATTTCTCAATTTTATCATGGCATATAAATCAATATCTTAATTATCTATCTCGGGTTAAATGTGTAAGATGTCTGCATAGAACATACATAGAAGATACATAGAACAAGTTGAATGTGTGTTTGGTATGCATTGTCCAAATAAAGTGGGAACAAGTTTTAACCGAAAGGTAACTAGGTGATAGTAAAAGTGGTTAGTATCTAGGGGTTCGATTACAAATATTGAGCAAGTTATGATTGTAACGTAGATCGGTGTGTATTTAGGAGTCCAAATACAGTTTAAGCAAACTAAGAGAGTGAAGTATCAAGATATCCAGATACAGATGAAGCGCAGTACGAGGTACGAGTTAGTTAGGTACGAGTTCGATTTCACATGAACAGCAAGTTGTAAATGTTGTAACATGGTGAGGTGGGGTGATGGAATGGTATAGTTGCCCCTTCCATTGAGCTGACTGCGGTTTTATGCTCGGTCACGCACAGAGGATGATCCAGACGCTTGAAGACGTCTGATTCAAGAATTGGGAAGGGCCAACTGACCATATCCATCACGATGTAAGGTACCCAGTTGCAGGTTAAACACAGCAAAAGTATGTAGTTAGTATCTAGGGGTCCGATTATATACATTGAACACGTTATAACTTCAATGTATATCGGTGTCTAGCTACGGGTTGAGCAAGTTAAAAGCGTTAACGTATCTGAGCGTCCAAATACAGTTAGGATAAGTTAAAACTATACATTAGGCATCTAAGTGCCTAAATACAGTTAGAACAAGCTGAGAGAGTAAATAATCAAGCAGAGTAAGAGAGCGGAGTGCATTAAAAATGTTTGATATCTAGAAGTTCGATTTCGCAAATTGAGCAAGTTGTTTTCGTAAGGTACCCAAGTGACCAGATGCATTCATGTATGTGTCCAGATGCAGGTTGAGCAAGTTAAAATTTAACGTATAAAGGTGCCTAAATACAGTTAGAGCAAGCTAAGAGGGTAAAGCACCAAGCGGAGTAAGAGAGTGGAGCGCATTGAAAGTACTTCTGGTATCTAGAGGTCCGATTTCAAATGCTGAGCAAGTTGTAATTGTAAGGTACCTAGGTGATCAGATGCATACATGTAAATATCCGGATGCAGGTTGAGCAAGATGAAATTGTTAACGTATAAAGGTTTCTAAATCCCCTCCTAAGTGCAAATAGGCGAACATGAATATTTTCATGTTTCTACTTTTCATATGTTTCAATTTTTACAGAAAGAGGTTCAAAAACACCATTGGTACGATAAAAGATGAAAATCTAGGCTGGAACTTTAGTAAGTCAAATGAATATCTGCGCAGCTATACTCCGCTGAAATATGTGAAGCAAGGGAAATGTGGTTGCGAATATTAATGTTCCCTAGAAAGCCCAGAATGGCTCGTTCGCTATTCCTTTGTCTCCTCGTCAGTATTAATAATCTCACAACAGAATGTCTTATGAATGACATAACTCCAACTTGAACCCTTACCAAAGAAGATCACGACTGAAATGTCCGAATACAAAGTCAACGAGAGATATATTTCCTACAGTTACATTTTGAGATTAACAACAGTATTTGGTTACGTTTGATCGAATAAACAATCTGGGATTAATCCCGATGTTACTTAATTCAATTTCGGAGATTGAAACTAGGAAGAGATAAACCGTTATCTGAAACATGAGACCATGATGTACCCGTCTTGTTACCTGATATAATAATGATTAATTATACCATACTACTAATTAACCTAACTGATGTAATTAGTTTTATTATGATGGTATCTCGTCCTTGTCATGTGAACGTAACGATGTGGCAGATCTCAAATCAATCAAACCATCATTTTACTGAAACTACATGTGCATTCAAGTTCATATCACGTGATGGTCTGTATACAGGGTGCCCCAGAACTAATGGTCCAAATCGTGGGAACCGATTCCGCAACTAATTTGGACAACTTTCGACAAATAACATTTTTTTTCAACTCCTTTAAAATATGACTTTATCACTTTTTTTCGCGTTTTGTACCTCACTTCAATAAAATGGCCACAACTACTTTTATTTACTACGTCAATTCTAATCTGAGGCTGCCTTTGAAAAGAGCATTAAATTTCTTTTTTTCTCAATGCACAACAAAAATGTCATATAAGATTGCCTAAGTTATAAACTAAAACATAGGAAAACGTTTGTAAGTTACAAATTTTTGGTGTTACTTACTTAACGGTATTTTAAAAAGCAATTTTCGCCACACTCGATCGTTCCTCTCTTCGGAAAAAACATCAGCAATTCGCGAAATTGCTATCTGTTGTCCGCCAAGTTTTCTCCCAAAACACTTGACCTAGATTTGCTACAATTCACTAGACAATCACATAATATGTGATTTAAGCACATTCAGTGATAAGCATACTATGCTTATTTATAATGAACCCTTAGAGGCAACAATCAAGGATTGACATTTAAGAAAAATCAAGATCTCATTAAATGAAGAGAGCAACATTTATTCACAATGCATGGTTTTATTCGAAATCGTTAGTTACAATTGAGTTATAAGAATAAGGATTTCTCAGTGGTGATAAACGATGGATATTCCAACAGATACTCGTGTTATGACTCCGTTTTTGGGTGTAGCACACCTTAAACACTTAAAAGGAAAGTTTTTTTTTCCTCCTCATTGCATTCAGATTGTGTGTTTTTTTTTAATGGAAAGCCTGCGCAATCTCTCATTGTAATGCATAGCTAAATTCAACGAAACAAGCGTGCCTTATCAACAGTATCACTCCAACAACGGATGAGGGTGGTGTGTAGAACGAGCCGAGATTCACTGACGCAGAGGATGTTGGCGACTTTCAGAAAGAATGCAAAATCTTTCATTTCAACGATAGACCACATACAAAGGTTAAGGTTTCTGTTACATTTATAAATGAGAAAATGTAATACAACGCTACAACTGGTTTCACAGAGATACACTTTTCATTTCTACCTGGAAGATCAATGGACTTTATAATTATTAAACGGGGCGATTAGAAGCAGACACTTCAACATTGAAAATTAGTGAAATAGTACCAAACGAAAGAATAGTCCTTGTGTAGCTAACACAGGTTATAATGAATTACCTGTATTTCTTGAAAAATAAATTTCATTGTCGGGAACTTTTTTGGAGATTTTCTCCTTAAACTCGTTTAAATGTTCTCAGCCAAAACTAATTGGAAAGCGAACACCTGAACGTACAGCGTATGTTCACAATGTTCCACACGGTTTCAGGTTTCAAACAGATTTCACGAGGTAATTTAACGTTGAATTCGCCAATAACGAACAAGCAATGAATTAAATGGATACTCGAAGCCCGATTCTCGAAATTTTAATTAAAACTGCGCAATAATTGCATATTTTTTCGCAGCGGATTTAAATTGATCACAGACAAGAAACTGAACTGAAACTGTTCAGATAGTATTGAAACGAAAAACGCTGCAAATTCTTTCACTGGGGTTTATTATTCAATTTTATTCATTTGGCTTGCATTCATGATTTGAATTTCTTTTAAGCTTTGGAGTGTGCGTGTTTCACAGGTGATAGACCGATTATTGAATTTCAGGAGTCACACAAATATGATCAACTGATCAATCCAAATAGGTATTTTGGTTGAGAACCGATTTACGTGCTCTATGCATATCCCAGTGAAAGAATTTGCAGCGTTTTTTAATGATTTTATGGCATTTGTGACACGTACATTCAACGTTTTGTTTTGTCTTGGGCCTAGGTGTGTCTACGGGGCAAAACGTTTCTCTTGTGTCCAAGTGTGTATACCATATCCATATGGGGCAAAAATTTTCCTGCCGAACGCGGGGAACGAACCCGAGGACCTGTGGTAATGAGTCCAGCACGAAACCCTTGCGTTACGGGTTTGTTTTACTTAGTTCATTATAAAATTGAATAATAAACCCCAATAAAAGAATTTGCAGCATAAGATCATGCCATACATCGGGAATGGTTTGAGCTACAGACCTGGGGAGGGGCACATTCGATTCCTCATGGAAAGTTCATCAAAAAAAGTCCATATTTAGGCCGCCTTGACTTTTTTTGAGATTTTTAGGGATTTTACAAAACTTTGGCAACCCTTAAGTGGCACTTTAAATTAAATGAGAGAGCTGGCTAAAGAGTTTTCGGACCAATATGGATTTTTCCTGAAAATTAGATTTTTTTGCTCCAGCCGTTTGGAGAAAACGTGGGTACGGCGGACGGACGGAAAAATGTTTATTGCAGATTTGGGTTCTACACCCTTTGAAACGTAAACCATGAAATTTTCAGGAGGGGGGGTTAGCAATTTTTTTTTTTTTTTTTTTTTTCAGAGCGATTACAATGGTTTATTATTGAATAATAAACCAAAACGCAAATAAAATATACAACGGATTGCAGTTTCTAACGATGATGCATAGTTTCACGAAGGAAGCAGAAACAATGGACATGAAGAGCGGGAAAACACCAAATTTACATTGAAATTTAATTTTGTTGATCTGATACAACTATATTAACAAGATTAGAGTCAATTTAACAAAGGCGAAGCCTTACAGATCACTTTTACAAAATAATTAGCCCAACAAATGACAGTGACAACAATTTTGAGAGGTTTAACAACCTTGGAATGTTACGTAACACCACTTAAGAGTTAAAGGATCTCGTTGGCATCTCTGCCTAGAAGTCTGAAGATTTTACTATTGGCCCGTAGTTGAGTTTAGGCACGTAGTGTATCCGGGTCTTTTGGGCATTTTTCGAATTGGCATTTCTAAAACCTGAAATCAAATCGTCAAACTGCACAACGGTGCACTGCGTTGGTGCCATTAAGACGTCCGTCCACAACGACGAGTCATGCAAATTTATAACGAATGGTATTTATATACCGCGTTATGAGATAATATTGTTTGCAGGAAAAGAACTGGTAGAACCATCGGCGCCAGAAATGCGATGCCACCTGACTGAAAACACGTGCCTCGGCTCGGTTAATGCCGCTGAATCAATTCCGAACGCAACGATGAATCGATAACGGCGTCATTCTAAGTAGGAAGCGAAACACTCCTATTACTTGAAGACATACATCTTGTTTGAGGTGACCGTCTTCAATATTCCTTTGTAAGTAAAAATAACTTGAAACGATTTGATTGTTACGGAACGTTTTCCTATAGCGGAATTGTCTATTACAGTATATTAGGAAATCCATCACAGAGCGCTAGTTTTCTTTTATAGGATATCAACTGAGTACATGAAGTTAATAACATGGTCAGTCACAAAATGAATGTAATAAAAATTGTGATAGGGAGAAAAGTAAAGCCATAACCGCCGTGAGGGCGGACAAAATATTCAACTCATGAATGCAGGTCACAACCATCGAATGGGAATCACAATTCGAATCATCATAGGAATTATTCCAGTATCCTTGATGGGCACGGTTTAATGTCAATTGTAACGTGCCTCTATAGTTGAAAATTCACAAATTCAGCGAATGGAATTGGTTGGAAATGGTAACTGTTCTTGTGTATCATTAGATGCTTACTGTGTTGACAAAAATTGTGCGGCCAATTAAGGCACCAGCTCTAAAAATACTGTGTAAATATTCCAGAGGAAGGCTTTGAATAAGAGAAGTTGAAACATCGTGTTTGTCTATTTTCCCGTGGGGTACGAGCAGCCTTATTTTTTCAACGACTTTCTGCACTTTAAAAAAAAAAAGCTTTTTCGCTTCCATAGAAAATGCGTGAATAACTTTTAATTTGTATTGGTCTCTTAGCAGATCGATATCCAAGATCACGGTTTAAAAACTATCTTCCGTGGGGATTACAGTAGAACCCGACGAAAATTATTCCGGCAGAACTAATGCGCACAGGCACGAACATATTAACGAGATTCAGGGAAAAGCTTCTAGACAGTATTGTGTTCAGAATAGTAATTAAAAAAATATTATAAATAGGTGTGTTTCAAATGATATAATATATCATAATATTATTATGAGAAATACTAAGGATCTACCAACCACACCTAATTGGTCCAATTTCTGGTTCGCTTCATTATTTTAAATTAAGAACCTTTCTAATCGACCAAGAAACAATGGTTACGTAGGTTATTATTGAAAACCAAAAATGTAGCCAACTTTGGAAATATATTGCCAAATATGAACTAACCATCAAAATATGATGTTGTTATCATCAGTGTAAGGTAATTATTTCCAATGAACAAAATGGTCACAGTCGTATACATCGATAGGGTTAAATATAACAGAAATGACGTTGACAACATTTAAAGTTAGACTTAACCCTGACATTATCATTGTTCCCCAATATCAGAAGAGTCGGTCCTGCCCCCAGAAATCGATATGACTGGTAACAGAATTGAAGAAAATTGAGCAATACATCTAAAAAAAAAAAGAAAGAAAAAACTCAAAATGGTGATATTTTTATTTGTATTGAGCTCATTAAAATAGTCCTTTAATAATTTGAATTTAGAAGACCAAAACAAGATCTTCGATTATTAGAACAGTGTACCTGAAAGTATTAATTATTTTTATCGGTTGATAAATGAAGAAGTTTGGGTGCGGTACCTCGGAATTGATAAAGTGCTGATTCGATAAATACGAGTAAAAACATCGTGTTCCGGAACTATGGGCGGAAAATGTTTTAAATACAGTTTAACTGATCTCATTATAAACAGGAGACCAAACGGTAGGATCGATAATTTCTGAAAGGTAGGTCCTGTATGGGCGAGATAGTGAGATTTAAAATTTAATCGAAATAGGGCTTTCAGCAGAACTTCTACGTTAGTAAATACATTCTTGTAGGCACTACCGTAAAACGGGAGGCCTTAGTGCAGTAGAGATTGAGGAACCGCACAATACATGGTCCTCATTGCATCAAGTGGTAGGTACATCTTAATCCTAGTAAAAAAATTATTCAGTTCCCTCAATTCGAATGCCAGACGGGATACATGGATTTCCCATTTCAAACGTGCAAATAACTATAAATATTTGGTCGTGCATTTTCTTTCAATATATGGGCATTCGAAAATAAATTGGAACTCTAAGTCATATGAGTTCGCGGTGGTCCGGGAGCCATCTGAATCGATTCAGCGTCAAAAATTAGTTGGAAGAGTACTACGGTAGTCAAACCACCAAACCAATCGATCTTGGGATCGATTTCACAATCGGCGGTCTGGGATCGATTGTACTAAAAATAATAAGAATAAAAAAAGATTTTTCGGTTTTAATCAAATTTTCTTCAATGGTTCACTTTGAAACTTTCAAGATGTCACAAAGAAATTTTTGTGAGTGTTCAAGAATATTATTGTAAGAAATATTAATGCATTTCTGACAAATCAGAGGTCCGATCCTTCCTGAGCAAACCGTTTCAAATTTCCCATAACTACCGTAAATTTAGAAGTAGAAACCAAAATGCTCTAAAAATCGTCCGAATTACTCGAAATTAAGCAAAAGGTTCATCTGGAGGAAAAAAGGCGCTCTTTTCCATGAGGCATGGACTTCGCAGCGTTCTATACTTGAAAAGACATACAATTAAAAATAAAAAACAACGTTTTTTACTTGAGAAGACGTACACATTGAGAACTTTGAAATTAAAAAAATACGTCAAAAAAAAAAAAAAAAGATATGTCCAAATGAATGATAAATCCATGAGGCAAGGACTTCGGAGCGTTCTGTACTTGAAAAGACATACAATTAAAAATCAAAAAAAGGACGTAAGTACTTGAGTACTTGAAAATAAAAAACTTTTTTACTAGAGAACTTTTTTTTTACTTGAGAAAACAATAAGAACCTAAAAATTAAAAACGACGTACTTAAGAATTTAAAAAAAATATTTTTACTTTAAAAGACATTCAATTAAGAACTTGAAAATAAAAAACGACGTTCTTTACTTGAGGAAGTATTTTTTCACATGAGAAGACTTAAAAATCGATAAGGACATGCCATTCATGAACATCGATTTAACCCCACAAAAAATCGAAAATTGATTGTCAACCCTAACCTCAACTTGCCTAGGTCAGTGAAAAACCTGGAAATGCCACTTTTGGCACGTTATGAGCAGGTTTTTGGCATGACTGGAAGTTAAAGGTAAATGGAGTCTTTGTGCGAAGGAACCGAATAATAAACCCATTTGTTGGAATTGGTACCGTTTTTCTTCATTTTCTCGTTTTGACGACTTGGCAGTCATGAAAAGCTGGGATGGGGGATTTATTATTTAAAATAATAAACCTTTGTCAAATAATTTGCTGGTTTTTTTTTTTTTTTTTTTTTACCGACAGCCGCATTGAGATGCAAATAGCAACGATGATCTCAATCCTAGACAGGCCCACGTCAAACCTGCAATCGCATATTGAAGACGACCTTGAGGCGCCTTTTTAGGGGAAATACAGGTGAATCGGGAGGAGAAGGGGCGACGGGGTTTCAGTGGGCGTCGGAGCTGAAAGGGCGTGGGAGGCGCGGCGGTGAATCATATCTCATCCCACGCCGCCGTCCTGTCCCCGCTGATGGGCTTCATGTCCCGCTGACGGATGAATGAACTCAGACCTCGCTCCACTTCTGCTATGGGTCATTTCGCCTTTATTACTTTCCTAACAGCCGGCGGTAAAACAATGTTATTAAATCCCCCCCCCCCTCCTTCCAACTGGTAATTGAATCCGAAATATCCTCACGTAAATCAAAGTAATATCTGTGTTTCTCCTTTAAAGCAGTTACCTGTGGCAAACGAAACATTCTAGCCCTGCAGCTCTCTATCTACAGCATTTCCTAGTCATTATAATCCAACAGCCAGAAGGTAAAAAAGTTATTAAATCCTCCCCCCCCCCCTCCCCTGCACCAAAATTTTAAAATATCATTACATAAATCGAAGCAACATCTGTGTTTAAATGATATATCCTTTAAATCAGGTACCGGCGCCACTATCAACGTGAAAAATTCCAGCAATGCAGCTTGAACGTATAAGCAATTTTGCGTGATTTCTACCAACAGCATTTCCTAGTCATTACAATCCTAAGAGCCTGAGATAAAAAAGTTATTTAATCCCCCCCCTACCTCCCGCTATTAACTGAATCCACAATATCCTCATGTAAATCAAAGTAATATCAGTCATTCTCCTCTAAAGAAGCTAGAAGAATTCCAGCCATGCAGCTTGAACGTAAAAGCGATTTTGCCTGATTTCTATCTACAGCGTTTCTTAGTAATTACAATCCTAACAGGCAGAGGTAAAAAAAGTTATTATCCCCCCCCCCCCCCCCCACTGTACCCAAGTTTTAAAATATCATTACATAAATCAAAGTAATATCTGTGTTTATCCTTTGAATCAGCTACCTGCTCCACTATTAACAGAAAAATTCTAGCTCTGCAGCTTGGACGGATAAGCGACTGCGTGATTTCTATCTATAGCATTTGCTACTGAAGGTAAAAAAGTTATTACCTCCCGCCTTCCCCTCTCAACTGAACCCAAATTTTAAGATATCCTTATATAAGTCAAAGTAATATCTGTGTTCCTCCTTTAAATCGGCTACCTGTGCCACTATAAACAAGAACAATTCCAGCCTTGCAGCTTGAACGTCTAAGCGAATTTGCATGATTCCTCACATTATACCCAAGATATCTGTAGCATTTCCTTGTCATTACAATCCTAACAGCAGAAGGTAAAAACAAGTTATTTAATCCCCCCCCCCCCCCTCGACGTCACCCTAATTGTAAAATATTCTCACATAAATCAAAGTTACATCTGTGTTTCTCCTTCGAATCAGTTACCTGCTCAACTATCAACAAGAACAATTCCAGCTGTGCGGCTTGAACGTTTCAGCGAATTCGCGTGATCCCTTTATATTATATTGAAGATATCTTTAGCATTTCAAAGTCATTACTTTTCTAACGGCCGGATATAAAAGGAAATTATGAAAATCGGGTGCACTTTTCCAGCACTCTAAGAATTGGATTGTTTCTCAAACGATTCGGGACCTTGCAAGACAGAAGGGTTCTCCCATCTAGTGGCATAAGGAGGGACGTATACATTCAGGTCACAATCGATTTTACCTTACAGCAAAACGAGAAGGTACTTATCATCAGCACCGCTTCCATGTTCCAGGGGAAACAATCTATTATCTTTCTTCGCTTCCATAGCCCTGACATCCTCCGATGTATCACCCTTCTGGAAAGAAACAGCGTGAAACCCTACGTCAACGCTTTCAAAGGATCCTTTTGCATTTGTGTATATCACCCAAAAGGACAATGCGACTGAATTTTCCTGACACCAAAACTTGGGGGAACATACCATCAACATCCCAGCGAAAACTCCCCACAGAAAACAATTCATAGCCCATCATCCCTCCTACATTGTTGAAATCCGCCCATCTATCACTCTTCTTGAAGGAAACAGCATAAACCCTATGTTGAACGATTTCAAGGATTTCTTCAGCATTCGTTCAGTACATCTACTAATGTGGACGACTCCTGAAGCATTATAATGTATGAATCTATTGAAAAATTGAAATGAAATTGGAGCGTTTAATAATATCTAATTGAAATTCCCAGTATGTAAGACAGTATGTATTTCACATTGGAATAATTTAATGAGGGAAAGGGTTCCCCTTGAACGCAGAGGATGTAGAAGTTCTTCGTGAACTGGACACTAAGTATCTGTACAAATTTATTTTACGTTACTAACGTCAACACCAATAACCATCAATTGGAGGATGCAATCCGCAAAACACGGCTGTTGTGCGGGTCCGGATGCGTAGCAACTAGGAATGCTATTTTTTCTCAACTGGCTTCGACTGGAGGCCAAATGAAGCCATAATTGTACTGCCCTTACCGACTTGATTTCGGCAAACGACAATCGAATCGAACGATTCCTATGCCTTGGAGTAGAATGTTGGCTTTTTTACCTTTTTAGATGTCTGACGTTGGTGATTTCAACTCCTGCAATGTTATTTTGCGTCAAACAAAATTGTACTCGAAAAGAATCGTGAATCGTGTAAAATTGGGTGATGAAGTAACGAAACCCCCTTGGAGAAACACAAAGACGATTCGAAGCGATCAGTCAATGTCCATTACTCCATAGTTTATTAAAGTAATTCCATAAACCAAGACAGAATTAATACGTATAAAGGATGTTCATTGAGTGTCTACCAAGAGAATGGTAAGTAATTAACCAAAAACAGTAAAATTAAATTTACTTAGATAAAAACCCATTCATCTTGATATAAAAATGATATGCTTAATTTTTCTCGGTTGGAAGGAACGTTGGACGCAAATTATATCAATTCAAAGGTCATTGTTTTCGCTCTATGATTTTCAGTAATGAATCTTTATAATCGACCATTTTTGATTTCAGATCGGGAGAGGTATTTCTCCTCAGCTTGTGTAAAAATGCCAATTGTCACTTGACCAAGGCATGTTTGGGATGAACGGCATTGTTCAATATTGTACGTCATATAAGCAGCATCATATCTTTCCATTTCTACATACGTACATGTGCTAGGGAGACATATTTAGACAACCGTTAAGGTGATATGTATATTCTTTGAATGCTACTGTACCCCCTCATGAGGAATACGCCACCGGTACCTCATAGCTGTTGCCACATCCAATGCCATTGAAGGGGGGAGGAAGAGGCAATTTTCATAGATTCTGCGGAAGTACAAAGGTTCTTGACTCTCCGTAGTGGGAAAGCAATATCTGAAACACGAAGGACTCATTCAAGGGAACACTCACACATTGTGGGCTCAGGACACTAATTTCGGATGGACGAACGGTTGCCTCCCGCGATCACGATCGGTTTCGGGTGACCACAAACGACTCAGAGGGACATTCCTGTCAAGGTTGGTCGCCTTCAGAGGCATCCTGAGTTCCTGAGAGGCGTTTTGTATTCGGTCACACGTGCGCGGCTGCGACCTGCGTATTTCTCGGCCCTGAGGCTCCTTCGCTTGACTTTCAGTCATCGCTGCATTCTTTCACCGCTTCAAGACATAACGACGTAGTAGTACCGTATCCTTATTACTTTTCCAACACCCAAGAGAGACACGGGATCGTTAAGTGACCAGTCACAAAACGTATGTCAGAAAGTCTCCCAATGACTGTACGCAATTAAGCCAGTAACTTTATCTGAAAATAAAGACCTTTGCGCTCATATCCGTTCTAATTAAACACAAGTTACCGCAGACACTGTATGGTAGATTACTACAGGTACAGTTCAGTAAACGTATTTTCAGTTGAAATAAAAACGTAACACGGAAGTTCAGCTCTGAGATTGACGCATTACAACAATACTAAACATTTCACAAAATTATTATTGTTTTATTTAATAGTTCTTATAAGTTCTTAGATTTTTGAATTTATACAAATAATTTTCATTTTAACGACATTATACTGAAAATCAATGAACACTGCATATCACACATTTAGTAAGCACTCGCACTACCAATATACACCAAGCTCCTTACAAAGCAAAAATAATTTTTATTCATTTATACTTTATCTATCATTTCGTTTATATATTTCTATTTCGTTTTAATTAATTTCTTAAACTATTGTTTTTTCGGTTAGTCAACTCATCAGAAACAAGGATTTTTAAACTAGGTTAATAGTAAGGATATTAATAAACAAGTTTTGTCATATTTTAGCCATAAAATAACATTGATTGTTGATAACTGTAGGACCCTCTAAATTCCCGAGTAAGTTCTGTAATGTTGGTCTTGATAAATTCATGTATAAATGGTACTGATCATCGACTATTTAGCGTTTACCACGAAATACTACGACCTTTATGAAGAAAATAAATTTTCAGATTACTGCAGGTGATAGCGTTAATTCACTCATCGGTTACTTTGGCTATGTTGGGAAATGTGTCTATCCAGCGCAGGAATTTCTTTAAAATGAGAGAAGCCAACTGATGGAATGTCAGCAACAAAATCATATTTGTTTGTTAAATGCCTAAGTAGATTCTAACAAAACACATTTATCTGCGTATTCACACAATTATTTATGATTTTTCGCACTTCTCGGCAAACAAACCTTAGCCCGGTTGTATGCATGAAATAAGTAATGAAATTCAGTTCACTTTCCAACCATTTGAAGCGGACACTTTTGTGATTTAGTTTTATTCATGTTTATCTGAAATAGGTTTACAAGTGATTGCAGTGAAAATCCCCTAACAAACGTTGACGATCGACCAGCCGATTTCTACGCTTTTAAACAAATAGGTAGTTATGATTTTTGTTGGGTACCTAGAAGGACTAGGAGGGTGTTGTTCTTAAAGGTGGACGCTTTCATTTCATTTCATAAATTCTCTCGAAGTGGGTGCAATTATTGATGATTCACCAGTGATTTTCACAATAGAGCCTCTAATAATACAATGTGCTACAATTTCGTACGATAATAAACCGTTGAAATTGTACGAGGAAAAAATAAAATTGTATTAATAGTTTCATTAACATGGTTTACTCTTCATGGGAATTAACATTTACGAAAATCGAATAAAAAATCCGTTCGAATGTCCCTGCACAACTCTTTTAAATTTCGATCATTTCTATAACCAATGTCCAGTAGTTTCGAACAAAAGCATTGGACGGTTCGTACCTCTTCGATTTTTGGGATTACGACGATTCATAATTTAGAATGATAGACCCAAGTAAAATTTCGATGTTGGAGCCTTCTACTCTGTAACATCACCAACAACAATTTAGGGGATGAAATAAAATAATATACAATATCAAAAACGTGGTAGGAGTTTCTTCTAACATAAAAATGAATATATCCAATACCTTTCATGTTTTATAAAGCCAAAGTGGGCGGCGTTTGACAAAACTTCTACAGAAGTTAGGTATCATCAAAACAGGTGGGGTAACCCACGGGCGGTAAATTTCGTAAAAGTTGTGAGGAATAGGAGTTGTTTTTTCAAACCTCCTTTGCTACCTAACAGTTTCTATATAAACGTGGGAGTTTTTCCCGAATCCAAGTAGAATTCAATCCTTCGGATAGAACGCGACCACAGAGAGGGCACTCTTCCGAATGTCCACGCCCCACCGAGGCCTCAAGGGTTGAGCGAAAAAACATCTACCAACTGGGTGTGGCGCATCAGCTCCCTCGTATTTTTAGAATGATCCTATAAATCAATAGATTGAAAAGATAACAATGCAGGTGAGTCGATAGTAGAAAATACGAGAAGGCTACTGTATCCAACATCCATAATACAGTTTACAGAAGATGATCATTAGAACAGATCAGAATGATCTGACGTATTAAAAGTGTTAAAAAATACAAAAACATCTCTTGCCCAAGAATAAACTTCTTTTTAGCTTCGGAAAGAGAACATTGTTTTTGCTACGGTAATTAACAATAGGGAGCTATCTATACTGAAACGTAATCGTCATTAAAAATTTAAAGAAACAGATAATTATTTCTGTATTAGCCCTCCTAAGCGGATCATTTCCAGAATTGGGCTGTTTAGCCAGAGCTAGCGATTCTTCTGCGGTAAACGCAGTGACACACGTAAAACCCACTGTTAGAACAACTGAAATTTCATGAAAGACGTCAAAATACAGGCAAAAATGATGCTCCCGCTTCCCCTTGACCTGCTACTCAATTGAATTGAAGCTTGGGAGACAGCTTTGTGGAAACTACAATCATCTAGTATCCACTGGTCTAGCCGCACATCTCGCCCAGTTCTTGCGATCATTCAGCAACCGGAGTGGTCACTTTCGATTCACGGATCCAATTTTTATTCGAATCAAACAGAAGAACTACACTCCTCTTACATCAAAAGTTTTTGAGATTTCGATATTTTAATGGTTAAATCATTATATATTATAATTTAGTTTATTGATTAAGATGTCGATGAAGGATTTTTGGGCCCAATTTCGTAAACTTTGGTTCTGTAATATCGGAGGAAAGCTTAGGACCGAGGATGGACGGATTTTTTCTAATTTTCGACTTTTGAAATCTGCGTAATTAGAAACGAAAATCAACAATTTTATAGGGGGAAGGGGGGGGGGGTTTCTAGTCAATTACTAAGGTTCATTATTGAAAATAATGGATCAAAATAATCCAGAGAGAAACCTTATTAAATCTGTCTGAGAAAATATTTTTCAAGTTTAAGACTATTCTCAATCGAGTTACAATCAAGTACTCACGAAACTCAACAAAACGAGCTCGATATCTCGTGTTACCCAGAAAGCACCGGATCGCACATTATTTTCCTGACTACATACAGAATTATGCGCATTCTTAATTACAGATAGCAATTAATTCGTAACACTTAAGAGTTTGAGTAAAATATGAAAACCGGTGTAAGCATTCGAGATATTTACAAACTTGGCGCGGGATTTTTTAAATACTGTTGAGAATGTTCTCACACACAACAAAAAAAATTTATAAATTTCAAAAGACGTCAATCCCAAAAATAATACCTACTATCATGGGAACCTTGATTGAGTCCAATTTAACAATCTAGTTGTAAAACGAAGTTATCAGAGTTTAAAAAAAAAAAAAATCAGATTTCAGATAAATAAATCACTATCTAACGTGGCCCAATAAGCGACCTATTGAGCCAACGAAACAGTTTTATCTCTCTCACGGATTCCTTTGTAAACCGCGACGAGTTTATAACCATCTTCTGGATCGCTTGGTGGAGTTAACAAAGACTTTTGGAAGTCAGAGGCAGTTGCGTTATACATAAAATTATGTTTGCTTAATCTATAATGTATACATCTCTGTATGCGAAGTAGCAAAGCGTGAAGTTTTCTACCATTCTTTACAATCTAGTTCGATTCACTTCGAATTGAATTACGTTATTGAAACGACTCCAGGGAGATACTTTAATGGCTCGTTTTAGATCGTCTGAAAGTAGGTAGATTAATGTTATCAAACTTTTGAATAGCATTCCATTAACCCCTTGTTACTGTTGGTAGTTAATTCTCGAGTAGTTCAATGCCCCTCTGGTAAGATTGGGTCATTCCCTCTTCAATGGTTCTAAACGTTTCGCTTCATTAATCGCCTGGAAACATTTTGAGAAGAGCGGGATTTGTCTATACTGAGCATTTTATGGACCCTTTGTCAAATTCGTCAAGTACAAACTGATGAGACAACTTTCATTTATAGTTTCTTGTAAAGTGCAGGTGCATTGTACTTCACTGTTATGAGTATATATTTCATTTCGGCGAAGGTGTTTTTATACATAGAATAATGCCGTGCGTTTGAGTTTTGAATTCAGTTCTTGGTGATTAACGTCAATTCCAAACCCACAGCTTCGTAAAGATGAATTAAGGTCAACAGTCCTGTTTATCATTGCTCCCTCTTGCTGACATTTAGTGGAACGATGAAGTTATACAACCAGCAACTACTAGCTGCATTACCGATTTCATGTATAATTTAACAATTACTTGCAATATTATCAGCTTCTAGCCCTCCCTATAGCTGGTTAGCAGTGTGTAGAGAACCTGTGGAGATTCCCCGGTTGTCCTACTAGTGCGGAAGACGAGCCAACAATAAAATCGATTGATTTCCGGGGAGGGAGAGGCGTTCATATCGATTCTGTCCGGAACTGAAACGGAACCGGAAGCGGCACCCGTAGAGCGGATGAATACTTTTCAAATTAACCACAATAAAATCCTTTGTCCTTCATCAATGAATTGTGAGGTTCAGATAAAAATTGCTCCAAGTCATTTTCGCCATATCAAGAATTGAACGTACCATTAGACGCGAAATCTCTTATGATCTGTCGCTGTGCACTTTTATCAAGACGCTGCGTAAATTCTGACCATCGAAAAAAGTGATAATCATATCAAGGTTGCAACAACTAATGAAAAAAGTCAAATCTGACAAGTTGGGTATGGCTTCCTCCTCTGGATAATATGAAATTATACGTTCTATATACAGGGTGTCCCAGTAACTGCGCTCCCACCCCATATTTTCTCTGATTGTGGACGAAAAAAAATCGGACCAACGCTATTCTTCATAGTTTTTTTTGCGTAGAGTTCAAAAATGACAAAATTTTTGACCGCGCGCAACCCACACAGCGAGCGCTCAAAGATGCACAACCCAGGGATTGCGACAAAATTGAGTTGAAGATAGTCCTCAAGTGTGGCACATGAATTTTAATTGTTTTTCAACGCTGATTCATGTGGTGCTATTTTGAATAGGAAATCTTCGATTTTCATATGAAGGGTAATGAATCAATCCCGACAAAGTGTTAAAAAAATTGTTAAATAACAGGTAACTTTTACACATCACAAAATTATGTAATCAGCAATGTCTAGCTGCACAAAGGAGAAACAATTCGTGAAGAAAACAATACTCGGAAAAGATTCAACGGAAAATCAATGATTTCCTCCTAATAATGTGACTTTTTTGGCTGTAAATGCAGTGAAATGAAATCAAATCGAGAAAAAGGATATCAACACGCGATTCAGCGTTGAAAAACAGTGCTTAGTAATGTGCCACACTTGAGGACAACCTTCGTCTCAATTTTGGCACAATCCCTGGGTTGCGCATCTTTGAGCGCTCGCTGAGCGGGTTGCGCGCGGTCGAAAAAATCGATTGAGGAGCCAAACGTTCATGAAATTTTCGGTAGGATCCGAATCTGCAATAAAAAATGGGGGTTTCCATTTGAAAAAAGAAAGTTGATCTTGGTTACGCATGGTTGAACGCTGCGCAATTTTGTCATTTTTGAATTCTACGCAAAAAACTATAAGGACCTATAAGGGTAGCGTTGGTCCGATTTTTTTTTCGTCTACAATCAGAGAAAATAAGGGGTGGGAGTGTATACAGAGTGTCCCATCTATATGGGCCCGTTAAGATATTACAGCCATACGGTGCGAGCTTTCAAAAAATTGAATCGGACCTTTTCTACAGTATTTTTACTGTGCTTGAAGGTGGTGGAACCCGTTTTTCATTTTTCGATGTTTTAGTGCCTCAAATCTTCAATTGAAACTTGAGGTTACCTCTTGACCCCCCTTTTTTAGAGGGTACTTACCACATGTCATTAAACTTTGTTTTAACGATTCTGAACATTTTTGGATTTCGGAGTCTTACCCTTCAAATATATCGTTCCAAATTTTTGTTTTAGGTTCCTTCGTCTTTTAATCGACTTATACCACCCCTTACTCTGCCGCAAGCGGAGCGAGACGTCATCCATCTCTGGCTAGTGGATAAATATAACAGACTGTCTTTGGCGAAGGAATAAAACTTGATCGGAATCGTTAAAATTTTACGAAAATTCAATGCAGTTGACCCTGAGGGAGCCTGTGTACAAAATTTCAGGGTTTTTCGACGGTTTCCAGAGCGAATAAAAGGATGAGAACTCCACTCCATTTTAGATAGCGCGGTTCCGTCTTCCGTTGTCTGAAGTGTCCCTATGTGGTGTTTGTGTCCATATTGATACTTAATATTAAATAATAGTCAAACGCGATGAACGAACAAGTGTTTAACATAAAGTTTGTTGGCGAACAACCTCTCCTTGAGCGAGTTCTCCCAAGATGGACGAAGAAGAATTTCTTTTGTTGGCTACAGCTGTAATTTTGTACGCGAAACAAAGAAAACCTAAAAAGAAGAGGGTGAAACAGCGGTTTCTCAACAGAAAACAGCACACACACTTGAATTTATTTCAAGAGCTTCAAGGGCGAGGTTTCTTTTAAATTTGTCGTGGTAATTTGGGTCACTTGTTTTCCACAAGCAGGTGTGTTCCTTGTATAAATCGATGACGGTAATCACAAAGTCCTTGTTGGAAACAATCATTTCGTGGAGAGAAAATGTCAATTGGGGATATAACCGAAAGCGACAAGCAACCTGTACGACTGACCATAACCAACTGAGACAGAAAAGTGCGCGGTTTGCCCACTCACGGTCGTTCCATCGCGCCATCAGTCCGTATTTCTTGGTCGCGTTTCCCCATTCACGAGCAGTTGGAGCCATGATGTTTTGGCGCGGCGCGATGGCTTTTCGACTGGTTGGAATTCCATCACGCCCCGTCACTCCACTCCAAACCCGATGAGTTTTGCCATTCACGTCGTTCCATTGGAGCGATGCCACGCTATTTGGCTTGTTGGAACGATCGTCAGTGGCCGGCTTTACGAACGATATTTCGACCCCTGGTCTCGACCAAACTAAATAACACTTTGAGGATCGATTCTACAAGCAATCAGCAACAAAAATTGCCTCCCAGAGTTTTGTCTAGAGGCTTCATTTTTGAGTTATTGACGATTTGAGATTTTTTTCTTGTTTTCGACCGTATCTCCGAAAAACGGCTGTAATTCCTTTTATATTCGAGTACTCTAAAATCTGACAATACCGCTGGAAAGCGAGTTAAATTTCCTATCTTCTTGATGCCCAATCAGAATTTTTTAAGGGAGTTATGAGCCCGGAAAAAGAGGTGCAAGTAAAAACTTGGTAAAACCCCGTCTTCAAAGGGCCATTTTCAGGTGAAGTTCGAGGATCAAAGGGCACTTTCGCTCTTATTCGTTGGTCGTATAGGTCTGCAAGTGTCAACATTCGATTCACAGTTAATAATTGCGTAGAATTCGACATTTAAATCATCATTGGAGATCGGTTTTTCATAAAATCCATCGATTTGCGTTAAAAATACCACGTTTTTTGTATTCAAGAGCCGATATCACCCCTTGTTGTTACTTCTGTCAATTTTCTAGCTATACCTTAAATAAGGCTGTTCATGTTTTTTATGGAAGGTAAAATCAGATTAATAATATTCAATTTTTTTGAATTTTGCAAAGTTTTTACTTGAACCTCTTTTTTTGGTCTCTTAACTCTTCCGAAAAATTATGATTTGGCTTTAAGGAGATCGGAAATATTGACGGTCTTTCCAACGGTATCCTCAGGTTTGAGAATGCTCAAAGAATGAAAGAGTCGAAGCCATTTTTGGAAGATAAGGTCGCAAACACGAATCAAATCTTAAATGATCAGTAACTCGAGGAAGGAGCTACTAAAACAAAACTCTAAGAGGCTCAGTTTTTGTAGTACGTTACTTGTAGAATCGATTCCTGAAGTCTTACTTAGGTCGAGAAACCCTGTTTGGCAAAGAAAAATATTAAGATCCAAACAACCTCTTATGAGGGTTTCAACTATTCTTACTTTTCTTACAACAGAAATTTAAGAGAACATTACTTTTCAAACAGCCTCTTGAGACAGTCTCACAACTGCTGTAACCTATTTGTCTTCTCATTAACAAGGTAAAAATTAATATCAAAACAACCTTATCTTTGAATAAGGAAAGTATAAACCCAAAGAATCTACGTTGCATATGTAGTTATAGTAAAATTTGATGAGTGGGGCTTCTAAAATACAGACTGTAGAGGGTTCAGCCCCTAAAATTTCACCCTTCTAGACATTGGTGATTTTTAACCGTACATATTATACCATACAGGAACAATGATTGTAACACCTGAGAAAACCACGGTATATAGATTCGAATAATCCAGTTACATACCTACTGTGTTATCTTCAGACACCAAACCATACATCTCTAATTTGAAGAAAAACATCCTAAATGAACCATTTTAGCAAAATACCTATGTTTACAGAACAGAATGTGTATTACACAAAATGTTTCGAGCAGAATAGCACACATAAACGTGAATGTGGAATATGTACTGTACATGACATTGTGAGGAAAGTAGAATGCAGACTCCCCTATTCTGTAGCAACAGATTCTGTCGCCCATTGTTCCAATCATTTAACTCATATTATAAGTTTGGCATTCATGATTTCTTGTATAAAAAGAGCTGGTTTTTCACCATGGACAGTTTCTAGGTACGAAGCCACTAAAATGGTCTTGAATTCCTAAAAGAAAAGATGAAGTGGATCGTTTTCAAGTAATTCATGGCCCATGAACATGAACGCAAACAAGTAGACGTTGACATGGTCCACTGACTTCTAGGAGTCGAAAAAAACCTCCCACTGTCAATAAGAATGTGTTCTAGACAGAAAGATCTACCTAGTAGGTTTATTCGTGTAAATATAATGGAATAGATTCATGCACACCTATACCACTATTCTATATGTCAAGTAGAATTATTCTTATGACAGCAAGTTATTCGCAGCTAGGTAGTTCGAGTTCCCCCTGAGTGGCTGAATGGATGGGGGAGTTTTTTCCTATGCCAACCCAAGGTAAGGCAGGTGTTTCGCAATTTGAAAATATCATATCAAGTTATATATTATATTCAATAGGCACTCAACTCACCTTCAATGCAAACGACGTGATCACGTATCTGCTGGGCGATAAGGGAGTCAGGGATTAGCTCGATCAGGTCATAGATAGCATAAATCGACGGATGCACGCTCTCGAAACGTCGTATTTCTTCACGAATCGCCTGCGAATTGTTGATGATCGACTGCAAATGATGCCTGTTGTTCATGGCTGAGAGATGTTTGCCGAGAAAGTGTATTATCAATAACCTCGCTGGTCGAAAGAACTTCTCGCCGAAACCGCCCCAAAATATCAAAACAATGAAATCGCTTCATCCGACGCCAACTGTCATCTTAACGTCAAAGATGATTTGACAGACATGTTAACAGGGTGATCAGAGCCGTCATGCTTATATACGACAAAGGAGCATAACAAATTTGAAATATCCGAAATATATATTTGTCAGCAAATAGCGCGCGTTTCTAGCACAGCCGAAACTTGACGGAGCACAACCACTCGAAAGCCGACGATTTCCTGATGGCGGTTTTTCGGTCGGAATCAGATGAATCCACACATTCAACGCGGAACTCCCGGAGGATACGATTATTTAAATCGGGTGATCAATAAAATCCGAGTGTTTGTAAACAACAATAACATTTCAACTAAGCGATAGCAACTTGATAGCTGGAAGGTGGCCGAGTAGACTGCCTTGCCAACATACGAGCAGAGTTGCCACCTGGGTTTGAAGGCGAGAAATTTCCGTAGAGTCTGGCGGTTTGAGTCAAAATGAGGTTGAGGACTTTCTCCGCACGTGACCCGGTAAGACCCAATTTTGTGAGGATAGTTTAAAAAGCCTGCTGTAAGACTGAACAGAACCGATTTTCATAACTGTTAACAACTTGGCCATACCATAGAAGGTAATCCGAAGGCACCTTTAGGTAATAATCATAGCCTTTGGCGTACCGGTCCAAATACTCCTATTTTCAACGAGGTAGAAGACTTAACTCTATAAGTATAGGTTGGTACTTAGTGGTACCGCGGTACTTCCTTTCTTTAATTTCTATGCGTTTTATACCATATTTTAGACGGTCTACCATATACGTCTACACGTACTAAAAGAGAATGAATTTATTCATTCTCTTTTGGGGGAATAGTTTTAGTTCGATCTTAGTTCAATTCTTAATTCTATAATTCCCGTTTTAGTTAAGACTCACACTAGAGCTAAATTTTATTTTCGGTGAATTGTAATTGTTTTTGATCGATTGTTTGGCCAATCAAGGTTGAATTTTTATTGGATTTACACGTCTGATGGAATTCTAATAGGATCGTAATAAATTTAGGTGGATTTGAAACAGCTAGGGTTCACTTACTAGTTACTATGGCGATAAAATTTCTCTCAATGTCTTCCAAATTGCTGTCAATAGTTGGATCATCTTACGGATCGACACTTTTTTTTCAACAAATACGGAAATTTCATCCTTACGTGGTGCGCCTTGTAAGTAGATAGCAGTGCAACCTGGTGAGGAATATGTGAACCACTTATCTCACAAGGCGTATCACAGAGTCGCTAGTAGAAAATACTCCCGAAACCTTGGCTCAAAAATTCAAACGATGATGTTCCTATCTGTTAGATTCATTTTGTGACTGAAAATGGTTTGAAAGTAGTTACCTACCGCGTTAGTTGTGTTTTAGTGCATTTCTCTTCCTTAAATTCAAAAGTGGATTTCAAATCTCAGCAATGTTGGTTGACGGTTGTATTGACGCATTTTCCTGCTCTTAGCGGAAGTGAACGGATGGACGCATGGCAATCAGGGTGAGCTCATTCGATTCATTAAAAGTCTATCAATAACAAACTTGGAACCACACCTGATTTTTCTGATATTATGATTTTTTGATATTTCACCACTTTAATTTCACCCTTTAGGATTGACCGAGATGCCGAGAATACAGTCCAGTGGCGGCTCTTGCCCTGAAACCCCGGATGTCCATCGAGACCGTGAGGGACAACCACGAAGGGAACGCTTTGTCGGCTTCAAATCGTCAAAAAGCTACTCAATCCTACCTTTGAAACCCTACAGGTAAGATCTAGTAAGGGAGAATGGGGTTGCAACTCTCACTTAACTTAGGAAGTCTCCCTGCAAGTTCCTAATGGACCTAAATTGTTGCATATGACACAAACCGCTTCTCAAACTATTCGATCTCAATGATCATTCCCAATGTAGAGTAGTAGGCGATCTCAAAATTTTAGAATATTGAAAAACTGAGAAAAGGCATTTGACCGGCGTTACCCCACCACTGGGGTCACCCCAGTCCAGTGGCGGATCCAGTGGCCCAATCTACCGGGGAATCTATTTTGGGTATGGAAAAAACCCCACAGTGAAGCTAGGTAAAATTTTAAGATAAGTTAAGGCAGAATGATGCGTTCTAGACCTATAGAATATATACCAAAGGCCTAGGACGGCGGTACGAGTTTGTCGTCCATAAAGCGGCTCTTTAGACGTTTTATTTTACGTTAAAACCTGCAAATTCTTTCACTGAGGTTTATTATTCAATGATTCATGATTTGTGAAACATGCACACTCGCAAGCGAAACATGCGCTTAATAGAAATTAAAATCATGAATCATTGAATGATAAACCCCAGTGAAAGAATTTGCAGCATTTTTTTCAAGAGCGATTACAATGGAAAAATATTCTATTTGAAGATTTTGAATTTCGTAAGACGGTGCATGCATATCAGGAAGCTTCAACCCGTGTGTCAGCTATAAACCGTTTTAGAAGTTCACTCCAGTATCCACATTCACTGCGGTTACTGCGATCAAAACAAAAACAGCTGTCGTTTGTTTTGATCGCAGTAACCTAATGATGTAGTGAATGTGGATGCAAATGTTGGCACCATCGGGAATGGTTCGAGCTACAGACCTGGGGAAGGTCTCATTCGATTCCTCATGGCAAGTTCTTCAAACCAAGTCCAAATTTAGGCCGCTTTGACTTTTTTTTAGGTTTTTAGCGACTTTACAAAACTTTGACAACCCTTAAAGGGCACTTTAAATTAAGTGAGACAGTTGGCTAATAAATTGGGGCGTTGCCGGACCAACATGGATTTTTCCTGAAAATTTCAGATTTTTGCTCCAGCCGTTTGGGAGAAATTGTGCGTACGGCGGACGGACGGAAACATTTTTATTGCAGATTCGGATTCTACAACCTTTGAAACGTAAACCATGAAATTTTCTGGGGTTAGAATTTTTTTTTCAAGAGCGATTACAATGGTTTATTATTGAATAATAAACCAAAAACGCTGTTGTTTTGTATTGATTGTAGTGACCTAGTGATGTAACGAATGTGGATGCAAATGATGGCAACCTAAATCGGGCCATACATCGGGAATGGTTTGAGCTATGGACCTGGGGAGGGGCTCATTCGATTCCTCATGGAACGTTCTTCAAAAAAAGTCCAAATTTAGGCCGCCTTGACTTTTTTTGAGGTTTTTAGGGATTTTACAAAGCTTTGACAACCCTTAAAGGGCAATTTAAATTAAGTGAGAGAGCTGGCTAAAGAATTGGGGCGTCGTTGGACCAACATGGATATTTCCTGAAAATTTCAGCTTTTTTGCTTCAGCCGTTTGGGAGAAATACGGCGTACGGCGGACGGATGGAAAAATGTTTGTTGCAGATTTGGATTCTACACCCTTTGACACGTAAACCATGAAATTTTCAGGGGGGGGGGGGGGGGGGTTAGATTTTTTTTTTTTTTTTTTTCAAGAGCGGTTACAATGGTTTATAATTGAATAATAAACCAAAATGTTCTTAGTTATTGTGAAATAAAACCAGTATAGCTATTTAATTATTTGAGAGACAACTCTCTAGAACATATAATATATTTCTATTATATCTAGTGTATTTTTGATCCACCTGGGGGGGGGGGGGGCCACGTGCCCCTGTGCCCCACCCCTGAATCCACGCCTACCCCAGTCCGGGTTATGCGTCAGCCCGGTCAGGAAGATTCCAAGTAGTTCTTCATTTTTTCTCGAAAAACGATTGATGACTTCATCGTTCAATGATTATTGTGGATTAGTTTTCTCTTTGAAGGAGAAGTGTGAATAATGCGTTGAAAGAGGAAATTGTAAAAAGAAAAAAAATCCCATATTTTTAAAATAACTGTATTAAACTTCAAGAATCAAAAAGTAGAATCTTCGAATCTTAAGACAATAAACAAATCAGACTCTCTATAAATCACAGAAATAAACAAATAACAGTCCCTTTCACCACTGGTGATGCCTCCGAGTCCTCTCTTCCCTTTTTCACCCAAGACGGGCTCTGGCACTTGGACGTTACTGATTCCAGTTTCGTCCATATTGAAATGTCCCTTAGACTTAATTTATATTAAATATTTTTCAAACAAATTTGTTCTGCAAAATTTCCAAATTGTTGTAAAAGTTTTTGGCCGCGTCACTCTGTTGATAGATGTGGCTTCAGGATCCTTCGCGGACACCGTTGGGTTCCTCTTTTTGAAAGTCCTGAACCAATCAAGCCCGGCCATCCCATTGAAAAACTTATCAATGTAGTGAATGTGGATACTGGAGTGAACTCCTAAAATGGTTTATAGCCGATACACGGGTTTAGGCATTCTGATATGCATGAAACACTGCAAATTCTTTCACTGGGGTTTATTTTTCAATTTCATTCATTTGGCTTGCATTCATGATTTTAATTTCTACTAAGCTTTGGAGTGTTCGTGTTTCACAGGTGATAGAGCGATTATTGAATTTCAGAAGATAAGTATAGAGCACGTATATCGGTTCTCAACCAAAACACCTATTTGGATTGATCAGTTGATCCTATTTGTGTGCCTACTCAGTCTACCTCGGGCTACATCGTTTAAATTTGGATTTAGGGAAGTTTTGACGCAATACGAGTGCTAAAGTGACTTGATAAATTATAGGTGTTTTTATTGTGGGGGGTTATTGAGGTTCAATAAAAAAAAAAAAAGCTGCAAATTCTTTCACTGGGGTTTACTATTCAATTGGCTTCGTTCGTGATTTGAATTTCTACTAAGCTTTGGAGTGTGCGTGTTTCACTGGTGATAGAGCGATTGTTGAGTTTCAGGAGATATGCATAGAGCACGTAAATCGGTTCTCAACCAAAATACCTATTTGGATTGATCATATTAGTGTGCCTCCTGAAATGCAATAATCGCTGTACCACCTGTGAAACACGCACACTCCAAACTTAGTAGAAATTCAAATCATGAACGCGCCGTGCAAGAATTTGCAGCATTTTTTATCTATATTGGGCTGCCTTTGTCGGGTCACACTGGTCACTTTGCATCCTGACCGGGACTTTGACTGGCCGGGCTGACCCCAACACTACATTTTTAAAAATCATCTGGCGTTAACATAATTCTGACTCAACAAGGTTGCTTTTTCAAATCATTATAGCTATTTAATACGTGCCTCCACAACTGGAGAGGCTAAAAACGTGAAGAAAAATAGATAAAACCATACTCACGCTTAGTTTTCAGGGAGCCAAAATAAGAGCAACACACGTGTGAAACTTTGGCGCCCTGTGAGAGATGAAATAAAAATGGGGTAGGTTCCAACCTCCGGTATTTACTTAGCAAGTACGCTGACAAAGATATCTGATAGTTTGAGGCCTTCCCGAATCTTCCTTCCAGGCAAAACCCTACTGACCGGCCCGACCCTATGACCGCGGCGACCCCACTCTCCCCTAAGTACGTAAATACCTTAAAAAAAAAAAAAAAAATAAAAAAAAAAAAAAAAAAAAAAAAATTGAAATGATAGCCGAACATAAAAAAACCGTGTTTTGAAACAGTTGAAATTTTTCTCTGCGCAACAAGAACCATCGTGGAGGTGAAAGCCCAATTCCATCTCTAACCCAATCTTCATTCCTATTATTGCATCAAAAAAGTCAAAGGAAGCAGAAAAGTTTATTACTCACCTCACACCGGCATAGCCAATCTTTCTTTTCGCGGTTCTGAGGGTTGATTTTGCGAAGATGGAACGATTTCCAACAACTGGCTGTGTTGATCAGCCTGTGTCGCAGCTCACAGCTCTACCGTATTCACAGAAAACATGTAGTACCTAACCGATGTAGTAACCGTCTGGAGAGTGAGAAGCTGGGGCTCTATAGAGCAGGGACAACACCATTAGATGTCTTTGAGTCATCAGCGAATTCTCAAATATCTCAAGTTTATACAGGGTGTCCCAGGAGTTATGCACAATCGGACTCCTATGTGTTCTACAACTCATTTCCGACCAAAAGTGCCTCATAGCAACTTTTTTTAGAAGCTTTGTTTTCGAGTTTTTCGCGATTTAAAATTTTTTTCGTGTTTTCGATATGTCACTAAAACTGTTATAACTCCTCCAATTTTAGAGATATACCAAATTTAAAGACACCGCTAGAAAGGGCGTTAAATTCTCTATCTATTTGATGTCAGGTAACACTTTTTTATTGCATTGAAGATTTGCGATTGCCGCGCGAAATGTCAAAGAAATCGCCTGTTTTTCATCTCGCCCAGCAACCCCATTAATACTTGATTCACAACTGTGCAGACCAGGTAAAACGTGCACCAAAATGTCAGCTTTCTAACGGTGTAGTCCTTTTGGTTTTTAAAAATATTTTTCGTTAAGAAAATGGTGTTTAACTGCAGAAAAACGTGCGTTTTCTGTTAAAATTGAGGTGGAGATGTTATCGACCTTACGTCACTAAAACGCCGTAACTCCGTCGTTTTCGAAGTATTTGTAAATCCAAGGATACTGTTGGAAAAAGCATTGAGTTTCCATCGTCTCAATCCTCAACAATGATTTTTCAAAGCGAACTAAAAGGTTAAAAAAAGCCTGAAAGATGAATTTTGTCAGATTTTGAAAAAAAACACTTTTTTAATGGCTCATTAGTCTCTCGTGATTTTAATGATACGTTTGAGCCTGTAGGCTCAATACAATTTGATCTATCTCTAAAATTGAAGGAGTTACAGTTTTAGGAGAAACAGTTTTAGTGACATAATATCGAAAACACGAAAACAAATTTTAAATCGCAAATAACTAGAAAACGAAGCCTCTGAAAAAAAGTGCATAAATCCTGGGACACCCTGTATACCAAGCATATCTATGAATTGCCTCAAGGTAACAGCATCTGAAGATACGTGACTGTCTTTGCTGTCCCACCTGGTAAGCTCTTGAACACCAATACCCAAAGGGCAAGTTCGACTGCGGAGCCTGGAATAAATATTTCTATTATTTATGATTGAAAATGAATGATAAACATAAAAATAAAGGCTGAAGTAGGTGGTAAAGTCAATATTGAACTCGATAAAAAAAAGGCCATGGCGAAATGTGGTTGGTCTGGACGTTTACGGTATTGAATCATCTTTGCCGTAAAGTTTTAAGAGAACTAAAATGCGGCGGAGATTTCGAGAGAGAATAAACATGAGTACGTCCGTAAACGAATAACCAACACAAGCTATTTTTAAGTGTTTTAACAGGCTCTCATCGAGTCTGGACGGGCTGTTGCGAAAGGGGGGGGGGGGGGACGAATAAAGCTTCAGGAAAAATTAGGTAAACATTTGTGCACAAATTTGCTCGTCAAATTGAAAAGTAATTTAGTTTTGTTTTATACGAGCATGGTTGTGGGTTGAAGGGCTTTTCGCTTCAATAATAGGATCTTGGATCCGGGAATATCACTTTTAACAAAGGGCGAATGTAGCTAGAATTTCCCGAATCGCTGTAGACCGCTGTTCTCCAACAAAGTCAATGTTAAGATAACCCTCCTATGCGGATCACTAGGTTACCATCTCATCATCTAGCTTTAGTTTAGTTCGCTAGTTGCAGTTGGCTGGAGCAGTGCCTCACCTTGTGCAAATCCCTTTGTGATTCTTCAGGCAGATATGCGGCAAGATTCTAAAAATAAAATACAAATATTTACCCAAGTCAGTTGGGTGAGGGTTGGAGACAGGTTTAAAGCTGTGATTTTCGAAAACTTTCACTACAGGCACATGTGCAGTAACCTAAGGAATGGAAAAAAACAAACGCTGCAAATTCTTTCGCTGGGGTTTATTATTCAATTGGCTTGCGTTCATGATTTGAAGTTCTACTAAGCTTTGGAGTGTCCCTGTTTCACAGGTGATAGGGCGATTATTGAATTTCAGGAGGCACACAAATATGATCAACTAATCAATCCGAATAGGTATTTTGGTCGAGAACAGATTTATGTGCTCTATGCATACCTCCTGAAATTCAATAATCACTCTATCACCTGTGAAACACGCACACTCCAAAGCTTAGTATAAATTCAAATCATGAACGCAAGCCAATTGAATAGTAAACCCCAGTGAAAGAATTTGCACCGTTTTTTATGGCTATCAGAGTACTTCAACCCTTGTATCGGCTATAAACCCTTTTAGGAGTTCACTCCAGTATCCATGTTCACTACATCACTAGGTTACTGGTTACTGTAATCAAAACAAAAACAATAATAAACCAAAATAACGCAAATGTTGGCACCATAAATCTCGCCATACATCGGGAATGGTTTAACCTACGGACCTGGGGAGGGGCTCATTCGATTCCTCGTGGAAAGTTCTCCAAGAAGAGTACAAATTTTGGCCGCCTTGACTTTTTTGAGATTTTTGGGATTTTACAAAACTTTGACAGCCCTTAAAGGGCACTTTAAATTGAGTGAGAGAGCTGGCTCAAGAAATGGGGCGTCGCCGGACCAACGTGGATTTTTCCTGAAAACTTCAGATCTTTTGCTCCAGCCGTTTGGGAGAAATCGTGCGTACGGCGGACGGACGAAAATTTTTTTATTGCAGATTCGGATTCTACACCCTTTGAAACGTAAACCATGAAAATCTCAGGGGGGGTTAGAATTTTTTTTCCAGAGCGATTACAATGGTTTATTATTGAATAATAAACCAAAAGTTATTTGTAATATCCTACATTACAAGGTGTACACAGCTAATCCACGTTTTTCTTGGCCACAACTTTAACGTATTTCAGGCAGGATTTTTGTCAAACATAAGCTTAATATTCAACGAGATTCTTCTGCGTTGAACTGGAAGAATCTCAGCTAAACCATCGCTCAGTCTGGGCTGCTCTTCTGTAACTTCCGGCCTAACCAGGCTAAAAACTCGAAAGGTACGTTGCGGTTTAGCATTTTCTACGTCTTTCGTGAGTCTCTTGAACCCCCTCCGAAATAAAAACGCTGTAAATTATTACACAAAGGTTTACTATTTCTGTATTATTGATCATGTGGATCGATCGAGCTCTTAAAGCCCTCGGTTTTCTAAAAAGGTGCTCGCGGAGCTTCAGGTCAATTGAAACAATTGTGCTGTGGTACAAGTCTTCGGTTCTCCCGATTTTGGAGTACGCTAGTGCAGTTTGTTCTCCTTTTATGCAGTATATAGATATCCATTGGAGATGATTCAACGGGAGTTCATGTGCTGCCCTGCACTCAAACTGAAAATACCAATGGAGCAGGTTGATTTTAGGCTTATGGCGGCCGAGTATGGGTTGTCCACTCTCGTAAGCCGTAGGGAGTTGGCAGATATTACGTTTTTTGACAAGTTCGTGAATGGAGTTCTCCAATATCAATCGCTCCTCTCTAAAGTCAACATGAATGTTCCTCCTTACAGAACTCTCCAAACGCCCTTGTTCCAAGTGCCTTGCGCAGCCCACAACTACCTTCTAAACAGATTGTGTTTTTGTTTGCCTCGTGAGGTCGATGCTTCCCTTATGTCAAGTGACTGTTACATATTTAGTACCTCTTCCTACACCCTGCAGCGCCTGCTGGCTGAGATTTTTTATTAAAGATTTGTTCTATTTATATTTTTTCATCCTTTTTTGACTTAATGTTTTTTTTTTTTTTTTTGCTTCTGATCCTATTATAGTTCCTTGTTGTAGTTCATTAACTGGTTTTGCATTTTCTATGTATATTGGATCTTGCCATTCATTCAAATGAATAAATAAATGAGATAACCCTCGATTACCATTTCGATATTATCGTTGGAGGAGTATCCATATATCGATGATTTCTTAAGGTATTAAAAACGGGCGTTACCATTTCATCATTACATGTCGTGATAATTACCTAATGGAATTTTTATGATGATACTGTAATCTTTAGAACTTGCCAAACTCTTGAACATACCTACCTAAAACGAAAAACTACCCAATGACATGTAGTTAGATAATTCAGTGGTTAGATGAACTCTAGGTGGTAGATAGAAGAAGAAATAAACAGAAAAATAGGTTCAAACCCACAAACTTTAATTTTACTAAATGCAGGTTGGGATTCAATATAAAAAGAAAATTTCGGAAACCAACTTCAAATAGGAAAATATTCAAGAAGAAAAAAACTGGAAAATAGGTTCTAACAGACAAACTTTAATTTTATTCAGTTTAGTGTAAGTATTCAATATTTTTAAAAAAATTCAAAAACCAACTTGACATTGGAAAATATTTGAGAAGGAAATAAACAGCAAAATATTTAAACGCAAAAATCCGTAAACGTAGGTATTCAATAAAAAAAATAATTTCAAAAAACCAACTCGGTAAATAGGATTTCAAGTCCCTCTCTCCAACAGAAACGAATAGAGGTATGGGTCCGGTTGGGGCGGTTACAATCTTGATCAATTTACCTGGACCTTTTTTTTCTCCTCAAGAAGCCACAAATTCTCGATTGATAATACGAGCATTTCAGCTTCATCTGGGTAGAGGCTGCTCCTTTGTTTCGTGATCACTCAAGTTCTGAGAAGCATAACAAGGGAAAAGCTTCCTACGTTCTCAGTATTTTTTTCCCCTGCTGTAGAAGAATAATTTGCTAGGTTTTCACTAGTGTATGAAATGAAAGAAACTTAGAAAGTAGAATCTGGGTAGAGAGCCAAATATCGAGAATACCGATATTTCAGGGAAAATATCGATACGCCATTGATATTCAAAATGTATCGATATATCGATACGGATATCGAATATCGCCCAGCCCTACTATAGCCTGACCTGCGATAGCAGCCTCTGGTTGTTTTTGTGCCAACAAAGGTCTACCAAATAGTCAACCTCAACCAAGTTGGAGAAGAAATGGGATTGGTAAAGCCAGAACGTATTTCCAAAAATGTGAGGAAGCAACCGTGGTTTGATAGCGACTGTAGATCAGCCAGATTCAGAATGAGATCAGCACTTCGGAAAGCTAAAAGGAAAAAATTTAGCGCTGATACTCTAAACTCATATCTTGAAAGTAAAAAGGCTTATAGGGACATACGACAGGAAAAACAGGAGTCACATGATGAAAGCACTCAATCGGCTTTGGGACAAGTTAGAGACTCAGTGAACTTTTGGGCAACTATTCGAAGGTTAAGGGCTCCTACCATAAAAACTGGTAGGTTGGACGTGGAAACGGTGGAAAACTTTTACTCAACTCTTTACACGGAAGCTGAAACTCGCAATTTACCGCTAGACTCTCTGGAATATTCGGGAACTCATGATAGTGAGCTGGACTCTCCAATCATTTTAGCAGAGCTCAAAAGGGCGATAGCATCGTTTAAAAACAACAAAACGGCGGGGATAGACGGGATTATATATGAAGTTTATAAGAATCTTCCAGAAAACTGGTTATTGTTCGTGCTCCAGATATTTAATTTGATTATGACACACAGTCATGTTCCTCCCGACTTGGCCGAAATACGAATGTTCTTGCTGTACAAAAAAGGCGATGACAGTGACCCACGTAATTATAGAGGGATTTCCTAGCTAAACACTCTGCTCAAAATCTTCAATCAAATAATGCTGAATAGAATGCAAATTTTTGTGGAAAATAACGAGCTGTTGCCGGAAAAAGTGGTAGAAGTTGCGTCGATAACATCTTCGTTCTCTCGAGTGTTATAACGATTAACACTAGATTGCCCAAGAGTAAACTTTTCGTGGCCTTCATTGACTTTCACCGTGCTTTTGACAGTCTCCCGCATGAAGTTTTGTGGCAGAAGTTGTATGGAATGAACTTTAGTGCAAGACTCATAAATCTACTTCGTTCACTCTATCGAAATGCAACCTTTAGAGTTAAAGTTGATGGGCAGAACACTAAGCCTTACTCGATAAACGAAGGGATTTTGCAGGGGGATGTGGGTTCGCCTCTCTTATTCTCTCTATTTATTGCAGATCTGGATGTGTTTTTCAAAGACAGGGGGCTGAGGGGCGTAAACATAATGGGAGCCAATGATATTGTGTCACTGTTGTATGCTGACGACCTGTGTCTATTCGCTTATAGCTATATTGAAATGCAGAAGACTCTTGAAGCACTGGACCAGTACTGTCAACAAAATGTCTTGCGGTTAATGGGGAAAAATCCAATGTCATTGTTTTCAAAAGAAATGGTTTTTCAAAGAAGTATGAGTTTAAATGTGGGAATAAACGAATCGAGCTGGCAAAATCTTATAATTACTTAGGGGTGCAATTTTCATGGAACGGTAGATTCAATCAGAATGCTATGATGCAACGGAAAAAGGGAGAAAATGCTACCAACTCAATGATGCCAATAATGAGTAAGACTCGGGCAAATTCTCTAGAGACGTGGCTTAAAGTATTCCAGTCGGTGGCGCTCGCTACAACCATGTACGCCTCTGAGGTATGGGGACTATCCTACCCGGAACTTATTGAAAGGGTACAAGTTCGTTCTTTTAAAAATGCGTTTTTTCTTGCGTCAAACACCCCTGATTATGTTGTGAGGTCTGAATTTGGGCTTGTACATACTAAGGTTCAACTGATAGCAAGAGCGTTAGGTTGGTGGGCGAAAATAGGGTTGATGGGTCCGGACCGCCTGCCGAGATTGTGCCTTGATCGCTTACTGGGATTGTCAGGACGAAAATCTGATATATCCCATAATTGGGCTTCCCAGATGGCATATTTCTTTGAGGAGTTGGGGCGAAGTGAAATTTGGCAGAAGCAGGACTTTGAAGAATTCAAAGCATGCAAGAGCTCCCTCCTTCAAGGGTTTGTTGATATGTGTATGGAGTGCGACAGGAAAAGAGTTTTTACTTCATCGTATAATGAAATATATAGGCACCTGCTCCCAGTGAGAAACCACGCAGAATATTTGAACCTGAAAACGGGTATACAAAATAAAAGACTACTATGTAAAATGAGAGTTAGTAACCCGGGATTATGCACAATTTACAGCCGTGGTAACAAAGTCTCCTTCGATGCCTCTGAAAACTGTATGTCTTGTGGTTTGGACACGCCTGACTCACTTACGCACTGTTTTTGCGAGTGCCCATGTTTTAGGAATCAGAGGATGACCCATTTTAACAAAGAACATCTATCAATGGACTTCTTCATATCCTTATTAAATCTGGACACCAACGAACTAGCGATGAAGGTCTACATTTTTGTGCAGTCGGTCATACAAGCCAAAACCCTACTGTAGGCAGTTGCTACATGGCTCCTTCCACCACCAATTTTCTCATTTAATTTTTTGCGATACCCAGTATTTAGTTAATTTTTTTTTTCTCATGTGTTATTGTATTGCACTGTCCTGTATCTTACGTATTATTAGCGAACCACCATTGTAACATCGAAAGATTATACAAATAAAAAAATTTAAAAAAAAAATAGTCAACCATTCGCCAGTAAAGGTGGTTGTATGATAAGTTACAAGTTCGCTCTATATCCGTGTTCCAACAGTAGAGCTTATATTTCCCTGTAACGGACATTTTCTGTCGTAATGAACCTAGAAAGCTGGAATTTAAATGGTAGCATGAGGGCTTTCCAACGTACTACGCTGAATGATACTTATGGAATGACCAATGATATAACTTGAACTGTAAGTTTTTATATCAGTTTTTATTTCTTACCTACATAGGGACTAGTCGAGTTATATTTAAGACGAAGTCATCGAACTGTCTTTGGGCATCTAGAAGTCTATTGCAATGTACAGAGATCAGTGATCGGCTGAAGGCCCTTGTGGTTAATTTCGTTCCTAACCAATCTCACGTAATCTGAAATATGAATGAGAAAATATATTCAGAGGGAAATACGGGGAGATACTTTTTTATGGCTTCTAGAGTGGAAAAGTCAAGATTCCTAGCGCCGATTGCGATTAGGCTGTCCCATAAATATATGGTTAGTAAATATATTGATAGTACAAGTGTAGAATGAGTGTATGTGTGTATTTTCGTGATGTGGATGATACAGGAATCAAATGATTCGAAGTCGATTTACAGTTGGTTTTGAATGGATGAATCCTATCTACCTCATCACCATTACGATTAACAAAATAAAACAATCGCACACCTGAGAGGCGAAAGCGGGGAAAAAATTATCACAGAGCAAAGAAGGGCCGACCCAGGAGAGCAGATAAGGAAGAGAGGCGCGAGGGAGTGGCAGCAAAACCCCTTGAGCCGACCGGTGCCAGTGTTCGAGAAGATGCTCGCAGTTTGTCGCTCGCGGCTCGCGTCAGTCACCATGTGCTCGCGGTCGCAGACGGTTGTGCTCTTGTTCGCGTCGTTCGTGTTCGCGCGCTGTTCGTCGGAGCCGACCGTGCCGCCGGTCCTCCCCAAATGTTGTCCCGACGGGATGATGGGCTTCCCGACGAATTGTTCGATCAGCGAAGAGCCGCTTCTTCATCCCTTTAAACCGTGGTTCGAGTACCCAACACGCGTGGCACCCATAAAGTGAGTCACACGTGTCAGGAATTTTCTACCTTCAGCTTTTAATACTACAATCAATTCAACGAATCTTTTGAGCGAATGAAACAAAGATAGGAAGGTATTGTATATTGTGGTATCAACGGCCAAAAAAGCCCAATTAAGTTAAATTTGCTAGAAATCACATACGATACATTAAATAAGAACAAGAAAGTTAAAACGCACAACACGCGGTAACAGTTAATAAGTATTATACCTAATAAAATCTAATAAATAAATGGTAAACTTATACAGTTTATAAACAAGAAAATATATGAACAATTAGAAAAGTTAGGGAATGGAAAGAACAATGTAATGTTTGACTGATAACAAATAAAAGTGGAGAGTTAAGAAAAATGTCTATTTCGGGATGGAATGATGCAAAGAGATTGGCTTCTCGGGTAATCCGTGTGAGTTGGCGGTTCAATAAGTAATTTGTGGCTGCAAACCTGGTGTGGAATAGAGAGAATTGGCGGAAATCAAACTGAGAGATCTGTAAATTGATTCTGGAGAATAAGAAGAGGCAATCAAGGGCAACATTCAAAAGTTTGTGCAAAAATGTCTGTCCAGCAACTACGCGCCTAATCTCCCAAGTTGTATCGTATTCGGTGTTTTCTTTTCGAATCCCGAGTTTATTACCCAAGTACATCAAGAACATGCCCTGTTCGGTCTAACTTTGTTGTTTATGAATGGAGTAGATAGGTTACCATACTACAGAGGCATAGGTTACTATCGGTCGAACCAGTGTACTGTACAACGCAACCAGGGCGGGCAAACAATATGACGTATTCAAGGTACAACAATTCAACACAGTCGATTGCCCAGTTTGCGTACTCAACTTTAGGCTTGTGCCAAGTTGTTAGATACAGTATTCTAGGCCATTAGCTTAAGTCTGAGGATGACCATATTTTGGAACATAAATCACTACATAGTTTAAAACGAAGGTGAATGCAAACGTCCTTGCACAAAGTAAACTTTTAAAGCAAAGAAGTTGAAGACTACCATATTTCTCACTTGATGGGAAAAACAATAGATCATGAATATGTCTAGGTGAATGAAGTTAATAGTAGATAAGAACATAGCCAGATTAAAATGGTAGACATATGGGAGCTGTAATGGCAACTCATATGCTCTGCGTAGAGTGCACCTTCAAGTTTACGTCCTGAAAAGGCTACATACCGAATTTCATCGTCATTCGATTAATATGCTAAAAATTTGCTTTAAGTCATTCGGCAGATGTCGGACCTATGCATCTTCAAGTTTTCACCCTCAAAAGGCTACACACCAAATTACAGCTTCATACAGTGGCATAGAAATAATTTTAAAAGTAACTCAGCCGATATGCACCCTGTGCACCTCCAAGACTGCTTCTTCATTATCCAAGATTATGTCGTAATCACTTAAACTTAGTTACGAATCGGTTGTAATTAAAAACCAATATAAAACTTCTGTTGCGCGTGCCCATGTTGTTATTGTTTATTGAAATCCCATTGAAGTTTTTCCCATTTACGGTTATTGCAATTATATTTCTCCAACAATATAATTCCTAAGATTCAAGTTAAGTTGAATTGCTTAGAATTAGACCTAGGAGGTACCTTTGGGCTCTTTTCTAGTGTGCATAATGAAGAAAGGACCATGAGTTGTTAACGTTAATATGGCCTCGATGCAATGAAATTGCCTGCTAATCGTACATGGTTGTATGTACATATCGATGTGATTCGATTATTTCCGTTATCTTGTGAAGTTAAAGAAGTGGGGGTTCAAGTGCAACAGCCTAATAGTAAATAATTTTGCGAAGTTGAATAATTCAACTAATTTTCGGTAATGGCAACATAATATTGCACAGCACATGAAATCTATGTGTTTGAGATGGGTGTTTCTGATGTAGAATATCAACATCTCTTTCTGGATGGTTTCCATTATTCCGCACAACAGTCTGGATCAGCATATCTTGTTGGATATGTTCGAATTGCAATTACTAGAAATTACTCATCATTTTGATGGTTTGTGTTGCTGAGCATTGAAATTTATTCCAACACAAGGACAAGAAATTACCTGCAGTATTTTGCCTAATCATTCATCCGAGCAATTAATTTAATATTGGGTAGATGAAGATTTGTTGTAACGCGAAACATAAATCGGGCCTTAAATCGGGAATGGTTTGAGCTACAGACCTGGGGAGGGGCTCATTCGATTCCTCGTGGAGTGTTCTTCAAAAGGAGTACAAATTTAGGCCGCCTTTTTTTTTAGGTTTTTAGGGATTTTACAAAACTTCGACAACCCTTAAAGGGCACTTTAAATTTGAGAGAGCTGGCTTAAGAATTGGGGGCGGTCGGATTGAGGGAGAAATCTGGTAGTTCCCACTGGAACTGAGAGGGTACATAATTCTTCATTTGCTCGCGGCAAGCTCAAGATGTAATGGCAAATATATTCAGGAAATGCTAATGATAGAACCCTCCACGTGTTACGCATAGCTTCAAGTTTTTCAAAGGGAGACAGAACTAGATAGAACTACCCTCAAGTGACGGCACTTCTGTTCTGATTTCAAATAATTATCAATGATTGTACTAGTTAGGCCGTGTACGGGCCATTTACTAGATTGCCGTTAACGTAGCCAAATTCCTCCGTATCAATAGCAATCAAAACCTCAGAAATGTTGAGTAACACCGAATCTGATGGAACGATTTGATTTGAGCTGGTTAGTCACTGATATACATTTCTTCGCCCGCAGATAATTTTTCGCTGTCTTGGTCATGCGCAAACTAAGTTCCAAGAAATTTTAGGGTCTCCGTTCTGATCAAACCTAAAAACCATGATGGGGTAGGATCCATACTACGAGAATAATTTGCCCTTGGTTGACGATAATCAATCTACATTGCTCCGTAATGAAGATAAGACCGTGCATCCGTACAGCCATCCATTTGACTCTTGTTTCATCTACATGCTTCCGGGTTGTTTTCCTATCTCCATTCCGAAGTGAAAACTTATCTTAGTCATTATTCTTAGAATTAGTTGCGCAAAAAATTCGTTTAACAACATAGTAGCTTCATTCATTAACCTCAGAGGTCCGTAATAGTAAATGGGTACCATTTAGGCGTTACATCGCGTCAGATTCTTCTGCAAAGTAAGAGATTAAATAAATATTAAATATTTTTACTTTGAAAAGTGGCACAGTAATCTTAATAATAAGTGTCACGAGAAATTCACTAAAATTTTAAAATCTACCACAGCCATAATACATATTGTGAAGTTGATGTTGGGCAGAGAAACATCGCAAGAACAGAAATATGACCGGGCCAGCCTCTCTTAATGACACTAACAATAGTAACAAGAGAAATACTAACAAGAGTAGTATGCAAAGTATTGTATTCAATTTGTTTGAATCCTAATCTAAATTCAACAAGTGAAAGAATTGAGGACGAAAATCTCACTTCCATATATGCTCGTGGTACCCAGTTGGATAAATTTCCAGGGTAAAAACCCTACCCTGGAATAAGAGCTATTGTCCTTTTTCGTTCCTCAAATGTCCCTTACCAGTTACTGCAACTGAAAAGCAGACTCACGTTTCTTTAATACTATTTACTCATCATAAATGCTAAGGATGATTCATAAACTAGGCGTAATTTTAATCAGAAAAAAATTGTGTACAGAAAGTTTTCAAATTTACTGGAATTTTTTCATATGGATTTTAGTTGTAATCTCTGAGGCAAAAAGCTTGATGGGAGCGCATGAATCCCTTTTATAAGTACAAAATTTGAGTATGAAATTCGCGTCCATGTCAATGTGAGTTAGGGCACACGACAATGTTGATGTCTCCACTATCGATAAATTTCATTTCGTTGCAGTAATATTTTTTTTTGAGTTGGTAGGTAAAAGGAAAAAATGGCATTGTATTGGGAAGAACCGTTTTTATATCATTTAATTAATGTGAAAAAGTGTTTAACAAGAATCAAAATACGAAAACTTACGTAATATTTAGCAGTATATTATGCTACTTGTAGGCAGTCCCTTATCTATCAGCCTTCAAAGTTTCCCAAATCGCATAACTCTTACTCGAGCTAAAAATGAAATCACGATAACCAATCACGCTAAGAAAAAAGCTATGTAACGAAAATGAAAATTTGTGTTGAATCAAACAGGAGATATGTAATTGTCTCATTCCTGACTTTATGGAGGTTCCAAAGCCCCATGTAACTAAGTACATTAACCAAAATATGAAACCATAAAGAAAAAAATATCAAAACTCGTTTTCTTCTTAATCTCTCCTCTTCTGAAATTCTTGATCTCCCCATTCCGCTTACCCTGTAAAACCATAAGTTGCGCCGTCACTGAACAAGTAGGTGGATTCCCAAGTAGTGGTACTCTATAATAATAAGCTTGGTAAAAAAAGAAGGTAATTACTTAATTTTAAGATTGTTGTGGCACTCTGACATTGTCGTGGTCTTTTTAAAAAGGTGTACAGGCAAAGTAAATTTTTTAGTAATAATTTCATTTTTGAAAACACAAAAGGCTTATTTTTTGTTAGGTATCCTATTCTCAGTGCCTCTCATCATCGACCACAGTACTAGACGCATAGGGACGTTCATGGAGAGACTAGAATGCTGTACCCGGAATTAACGATAACCAAATCTACCTTCTCGTTCAAAGAGTCAGAAACAAGTGCGGTTTTTTACAATTGGCAAATTGGAGCGATAACGGTATAGACCACTGATAACTTATCGTGCGATGTGTCGAGCTAATGCAGAGTGCAGTGCGATACAAGGTTTAATCTGGGAACAAATTCTTTCGACCGGACGGTTCAACAGATTTATTTATAGATAACAACTCACCGATTGACAATTACGTCAGGGCCTAACTCGAAGGTGGCGAGAGGTAGTGGTGATTTGTGAACGTGTTAATCGGTAGATCAAATAAAGTTGGCTTCCCCAATGAGGCCAGCTGAGTAGAATTAGCAGAACATTGACCGAACTCTTCAATCCGGCCTTCGGTACTAAAACTCAACAGTAATTCAGCGGGATGTGGCCAATAGGAGGTTAAACATTGATAGAAACACATCGCTAGAAATATCAATGATTTTATGGGTTTTCGAAGAGTTGTGATCAAAACTTTAGACATTTCGTGAACTTTCCATTGTATTCACATAAAAAAATCAACCAAGCTGCTACGCATTTGTTCCCGAGAAAAAGCATTTTATTTTAATTTTGGACTGGAATCGCCACCACGATTTCTACTCACTACTGATTTTGCAATTCAATTGTTCTTCCCCGTCCGAGAACAAGCGAGAGAATTCTTTCTGCCTATACAGTCCAGTAAACCGCGTTTTATAGACGTAACGAGCAATGTTGTGAATATTTTGTGAATGATGAATCTACAGGGGAATGGGAAAGACGTTTCATCTATCTATCAAAATGAGCCTCGTCAAATTAAACCTTGAGAAAATGAGCGAAATGAGATACATAGGAAAGAACCTTGCAAATCGAATACGAGAAAAAAACGAAATTGTAAAAATAAGTTGACAAAATGGAAATTTGATTAATTTTAGACATAGAATTATTGAAGCAGATCTCACCTTAATACGAGTAGAAAGTAGGCAGCTCCTGTTTTTCCGTGAGGGAGTGGAGAGTAGGTAGGTAACCGTTGACATTCAACAGTTGGTAATTTCTCAAATTTAATTGTTTTCTGTTGCACTAACATGAGATTCACTGCGATAATTCCTTGCCTCAAATTTATCAAATTTTAATTTTTCCAACTTCTTTCTGCAACAATACATACCAGCAATTTGCAAGGCACATACCTAGGTACCTCATTTCGCTCATTTCCTGAATAGGTTTCGTTTGACGTAGAAAAAGCTCCATTTGAAATGGAAAGAGTCAAAGTTGATTTTGAAACGGTTTAATTTGATTTTGGTAATGATGATAAAAATAAATAAATTAAATCGTTGCATTTATGTTCGTCGGAAAATATTACTCAAACACGTTTGCCAGCTATGAACTATATAATTCAAAAATTGAAGCTCAAGGAAATTGTACTGAAAGTCACTAAATTATATTGAAAAATCTATAAAAGTTCCATTGATAAACACTTTTGTTTGAATAAAATAATATTATTTTGAATGCATCGTTTCGCAATCAAATATTTTTCTCACAATTAAATTTTACGAGAGAATATCACTGAAAAAAATTTATCAACTATGAACTAGAACACTAAAAAATTCAAACCAAATAGGAAGTCGGAAATTTCCAGTCTTGCAGTATGACCGAATGAGTGAATTTTCCACAATTATCCCTATATGTATTTATGTTAAATTGGGTTGGAATATGTGCACAGGAAGCTCTTAATAACATTCTTCTTTTCAGAAGAAGAAGCAAGATATCATACATCGAAAACGCTACCAAAATAACCACTTAAAGAGTTTTGGGCGAAACTATCTCGTCTGTAGATCGATTGTTGTTTAGGAAAACAGGTTCATTTGAGAAATTCCTGTTGATTTTAAGTACCTAGCTCCTGTTTCTCCGTGCAGGCGTGGAGAGTAGGTAGATATCCATTCAACTGTGGGAAATTTCTCAAATTTACTTGTTCCAGTTCCTATTGCACTTAGATGAGATCTACTACGATAATCCTGTCTCAAATTCATAGAATTTTAATTTTGCCATCTTCTTCCTACAAAAGGAACAACTGCACCTACAGGCAATGTGCAAGGTACGAGCCATTCATTCATTTCCCTAATTTTTTAATTTATTTTGTTTGATTTATCATGGAAAAAGTTTCATTCGATTTGAAGGCGGTTAAATTTGAGATGGAAACCCTGTAAATATCATACATCGAAAATGCTACCAACGGAACAACTCAGTGAGTTTCGGAGAAAGTGTCTCCCGTGTAAATTGGCTGGTGTTTAGGAAAACAGGTTCTAGTTTTGTTTACCGTCTACCAATATTCGCTTTCGGTCCCCGCCTTCTAATTATATGGGAATACAGCAGCCTTGAACTCTTGTTTCATCAAGCAAAGTGCTTAGGTTGTAGGTTGACCTGGACGAGCGCCTCTAGGTCCCTTCTCATTACTACGCATAAACTGGCCAAGACCAGATTGATTCCTGGGCCCAAACATTGAGGTTTGAACGATTAAAAAATTGTTACTCAATTGTCAATTTTACAACAGAAAGAAAACACGTTCCAAATAATATTTCGCTAATCAAACAGAAATTCTGGATTTCAACAACCTTTCTACATCAAGTTCTTTCAATATCTTAGCGAATTTTCGTAGAAAACACAACTATTACCAAGATTCTGAAAATTTTAAAAATGAAATATTCTTTAGAAAAATTCGACAAAAACCGCTGAAAATAGTCAAATTCATATTTATTAGATAAATATTACTCAAAACAGTATTATCAACAACTAAATTGATCATTAAATAGCAAAGCTCATATTTACCCCGTTAATAGTATTTGAATTTTATTATAGTGTGCTAAAAAATGGATATAAATTCTAAAAATCCAAAAAATTTGTTATAACAGGAGACTATTAATGGACTCCAAATCCCCCAAGGTGCTTTGCGCCGTTGGTTTTTCCCAAGCCACCCTTTTCCTGGCAAACGGTCAGTCACCCGTAGTCTCCACCTCCCCCCTAGCACCCTGGGGTTTCCTGGGGTATTCATAACCCCTTCCCTGATTGGTTTCTACTATCCCCCTCTCTCTGCTCCCCGCGATTCCCCACTCTAAATTTCCTTCACTTCCCCTCCAAACAAAATTCTCCCGTTTCTGGTTAACAGAATCTGGAGTCAGTTCTCTCGTTCGTTTTAGCCGGCTCTTTCACTATTGTTAACTTGGCTCTCCTGGGACCTCCCTAATATTGGCTGGGATCCTGATATAGTTATCGCTTATCAAACTTGACTGACTTCATATCATAGTTATCAAAGTGACTTCATTTTCCTAACTAAGTAGTGGCCAAGCAGCATATTTTGTGATATTGTTGGCTACCCGTGAAACCTCAACTTTGGCAGAAGCGCCCTAAGGTTTTATTCAACAACACCTTTATTTATTTGATTGATTCACTATATCGACGGATACGAATTGAATTATATATTTCCACACTCGTTCATTGAGCATGTACGCATTCATTTGAAATACAGCCTCCATCAGTTAACTGCACAACCGTTTACATCTTCCTTGGGTTCAACTCAACAGTCATTACGCTTAATGAGGGGGGGGGGGAGGGGGGCTCTAAATAATCTTCTTCTGTTCGTACAAAATTTCGGATTAAAGGGATTTTTATCGATTTTTAATGATATTTTACTAAGGCCAAGTGCAATTTCCAGCATAAATTTTAGCTTCAATTTTTTAATCATCTTGTTCATAGCTAATAGAATTGTTTGAGTAGCATTTTGCGGAAAAGTACACATTTAAAGATTTTTAGCTTTTTTGTAATATTTACGACTGTTTAACATTTGACCAATTTAACGAAGTTCTTATCTCATTACTATCGAGAGTTATCTTCTGAAATGACACATATGTATGGGCATAAAAATAAATATATAAAGCGTTATAAATACAAGAATCATTTCAGAATAATTCAAAACGGATTTCGATAAAATAACTTTTCACAAATTTGTATTTAAATCATTTGGGGCCATTGTAATAGCTAGTTTTCTAAGAAAATTCCAGTAAAAGCGGCAAAATTCAAGCACTTTTTTAGGAAGGTTAAAAACATACTCACAAGTTGAAATCGTCAAATCATTTCAATGTTGAATATTTTGGTGCTATTACAATAACTTGAAGTGAACGTCACCCATCATGGGTGGGCTTCCTCACTTATTCTAAACGTGGACCGGTCGATCGCGTGATTGGAGTTCCAAGTTACTCATGTTTGCTCATTCGCACTCCAAGCTGTTAATTCTATTAATAGTAAATCGTCAATCAAGGATTAACTAAGTGCTGAATCCCCCGACTGTTCCCGTCAACTAGGACTCGAACTCGCGTGGCGATTTCCGTTGATTCAATTAAGCGTGGAATTGATTATCAACTTGTAGACCGCTGATCACATTTTCAGCTAGTAAACTCAACTTCACGTCCCAAAGCTTCTAATCACGCAGTATGACTATATCAGCGAATTTTCAAAGATGTATGCATTTGAATGAGTACCTAAAGTTATGAAAAAAGACATGGCATCCGAGCGGCACCTATCATTTGCTACATGTGTTTCTTAAAAACGCATAACTAAATATCAACCCTTAATTTGAAACTTTATTCGCTATATCACTTTTTTTACTTGCCATACCGCTAATATGAACATAAGCAAATAACGATACCGAAATTTCAGATGCGTAAGTGGAAATTTTGACATTTAAAGCTAACAATTTTTCCAACCTTCTTCCACGAACACAATACATCTTAACCCGAGGAAGCTAAAGTGTAAAATAAGGGACTGAGTAGATTTTAGTTTATTAAACGGGGTGGTCGTTTCGTTTGTTACTGGGAAGGTTGCATTTTTTATCCAGTAAGTCCTACGATTTTTGTGAATTCTGGAAGTTCTTAAGTTCACGATGTCGTCTATTGGTGTGTCCAAGATCCATGATCATTCTGTCCATGTGGGACAAAAGAGTCCTATCTATTTGATATCGTGATTTTTCGGGGTGAATGAGGTCGCCTTGGATTTTGATTTCCGGTGTAGTTGATGATTCATGCTGGAACTCACTATTAAAGCCCATTTTGTCATTTCATTTCTTTGTGACGTCGTTGTTGGTAATATGGATTGTAAACAGCAAGTGTGATGGAAATTCGAGTGTTATTTATAATTTACTCGTCCTCCTTCGCAAAGTAATGAACCTTAAAAATCGAGAGCTGAGCGGTTTGAGCATCTCATGCGTGTTTATGTTTATTTTGTCCACGCTGCAGACAACAATCGGCCAATCATTCGATCCATTCGCCAGTATTATACAAGCAGAATAGATCTCGACTTGTGTAAGCTAACCGGTCCTAGTAACCTACTTCCACATTCACAAATTTTCTCTAGTTTTCGGCTTAATGTCTATATACAACCACAAGTACGTTTACATACTTGAACTTTGATATCAACTGTGAGTAAAATTTAGGAAAAATCGTTGAATTACTAACCGGATCATGATCCTTACATAAATTCAGTAGAGTTCGTGCCTTCATTAGCTGTAAATACTCTGAAATGTTGGATTTCCCCTGAAAAACGCTGCAAATTCTTTCACTGCGGTTTATTAATCAATGATTCATGATTTGAATTTCTACTAACCTTTGGTGTGTGCGTGTTTCACAGGTGATAGAGCGATTATTGAATTTCAGGAGATACGCATAGGGCACGTAAATCTGTTCTCAACCAAAATATGTTCGGATGATCAGATTTGTGTGCCTCCTGAAGTTCAATAATCGCTCTATCACCTGTGAAACACGCACACTCCAAAGCTTAGAAGAAATTCAAATCATGAACGCAAGACAATTGAATAATAAACCCCAGTGAAAGAATTTGCAGCGTTTTTTTAATGGTTATCAGAATGCTTCAACCCGTTTATCGGCTACAAAGCCTTTTAGGAGTTCACTCTAGTATCCACATTACTACATCACTAGGTTACTGATATCAAAACAAAAACAATAATAAACCAAAATAACGCAAATGTTGGCACCACAAATCGGGTCATACATCGGGAATGGTTTGACCAACGGACCTCGGGTGGGGCTCATTCGATTCCTCGTGAAAAGTTCTTCAAAAAGAGTCCAAATTTAGGCCGCCTTGACTTTTTTTGAGGCTTGTAGGGATTTTACAAAACTTTGACAACCCTTAAAGGGCACTTTGAATTAAGTGAGAGAGCTGGCTCAAGAATCGGGGCGTCGTCGGACCAACATGGATTTTTCCTGAAAATGTCAGCTTTTTTGCTTCAGTCGTTTGGGAGAAATCGTGCGTACGGCGGACGGACGGAAAATTTTTATTGCAGATTCGGATTCTACACCCTTTGAAACGTAAACCATGAAATTTTCAGGGGGGGGGGGGGGGTTAATATTTTTTTTCAAGATCGATTACAATGGTTTATAAGAAACCAAAAGAAAACCTTTGTATTGCAGATTTATTCTACACCCTTTGAAACGTAAACAATGACATTTTCAAATGGGGTTAAATTTTTCTTCATATAAGGCTGGATGTCTAATGTTTATCAACCATTGTAAATTATTTCATTTTCAAGGAGATTGCTGATGTTTTGGAAAACATCATTCAAGTATAATTGGGTTTAGAATCGCGTAACTCGGGTTCTGTGACGTTCAACATTTTCCGTGAACGAAGAATTATGTTTCCTAGTTTCCAGTAGCGTGACAAGTACTGATCTTACATGCTATTGTCATTGCGCAACTTATCATTTCAATCCATTCGTTGTGGGATCCCACGAGTTTGGTTTGGTATTTCAATATGATGATTATCGAGAGGAAATCATCCACTTCAAAAACGAATATTGTCGTCAAGGCTTTACGTTGTCTATCGAGTCAGAGGCACGATATTTCCGGTGTGTCAACAAATCTCACACGAAACCGAACCTCTAGCTCGACGAATTTAATCTTAGATCTGGACTGGAGATCATTGTAAACATGGGTTGGGGGTTTGAGGTTTACAATGTGGACTTTGATTGATACCAACTGAACGGCCAGATCATTGAGCTCTATCAATCAAACGGATCAAAACGGAGAGCGCACTGTGCGAAAATACCGCAGTCGGACGTAAACTTGCTTTTACTATTCTTAAATGCAACTAGAATACCTAGTTTTATGTTGGAGGAATAGTTTCCTCGAACATGATTTATGTTTTAAATAATCTTAAAAGAAGTATAATATAATCTTGTTTTGATTCACGGAAGAGGAATTCCACTGGATATGTTCCCCCCATAATCAGCCCCTTCAGAAGGTTAGTTGATTTGTATTGGTGATCATTGGTGGTAATTCTACAGCGAGTGGAATAATGCTACGACTTAGTTGAAATTGATATGATCCCAAACTACCGCAACGGCCTACCAAATTTAGGCTAGATCGGATTAAAATAAAATAAAAACGGAGTAAGATAGAATGTTGTCTATATTTCCACGAAAGTAAAGAGTTACACTGTTGAATCGATTTCGACAGTGAGGTCATCATCAGTTACAAACATGAACTGTTGTTGGTTTATTATTCAATAATAAACCATTGTAATCGCTCTGGAAAAAAAATTCTAACCCTCCCTGAAAATTTCATGGTTTACGTTTCAAAGGGTGTAGAATCCGAGTCTGCAATAAAAAATTTTCCATCCGTCCGCCGTACGCCGTACGCACGATATCTCCAAAATGGCTGGAGCAAAAATCTGAAATTTTCAGGAAAAATCCATCTTGGTCCGACGACGCCCCAATTCTTGAGCCAGCTCTCTCACTCAATTTAAAGTGCCCTTTAAGGGCTGTCAAGGTTTTGTAAAATCCCTAGAAACCTCAAAACAAGTCAAAGCGGCATGAATGTAAACTCATTTCAAGAACATACCGTCAGGAATCGAATGAGCCCCTCCCCAGGTAGGTCAAACCATTCCTGATGTATGGCCCGATTTATGGTGCCAACATTTGCGTTTTTTGGTTTATTATTGTTTATTTGTAACCTAGTGATGTCCGGCCGATAGCGTCGAGTTGTAGTGAATGTGGATACTGGAGTGATAGCCGATGTGAATACTTGTAGTGCATTTAGTAGCCGATACACGGGTTGAAGCATTCTGATATGCATGAAACGCTGATAATATATAGGTAAATATTATCCAATATTATTACTGGGGTTTATTATTCAATATTATTACTGGGGTAAATAAGTATTCTTTCGCTGAGGTTTATTATTCAATTGGCTTGCGTTCATGCATAGACCACGTAAATCGGTTCTCATCCAAAACACCTATTTGGATTGATCAGTTGATGATATTTGTGTGCCTCCTCTACATCTGTCTACCTTTGGTTACATCGTTTAAATTTGGATTTGGGGAAGTTTTAACGCAATACGAGTGCTAAAGGATTTGATAAATTATAGAGGTTTTTATTGTGGGGGGGGGGGGTATTGAGGTTCAATTAAAAAAACGCTGCAAATTCTTTAACTGGGGTTCATTATTCCATTGGCTAGCGTTCATGATTTGAATCTCTATTATTTTATTTTTTGTGTCTTGTCATTTGTGATTTTTCAGTACTTCGTAATTTTGGAACTACTAGCAAATGTTTTTTCTAGTTTCCATCTAGTTAGATTGAAAAAATTACATTTTTACAACAAAAAGTTTGAAAGAATTATGGTCCAAGTGGCCTTTTTGATACATCGCGCTTTTGTGAGTTACCTGTTCGTGTAACATTCATACCTAAGTTTAAACACCTATGTGTAAGCAATTCTATACCTCCTTATCTAGTTCAATTGAAATAAATAATCTAGTTTTTCAACAAAGAAAAGAGTTGAACAAAAGTAATCATTTTCCAAGAGGCCTTTTGAAGCCAATTGCGTGTTCTCGGAAGCAAGAGTTCATTTTTAGCCATTAACGGCTGTTATTTTAAACAATAAAGAATTTTTTATGAAAAATGTGATTTTAAAATTGTATTCTGGTTCTTTTGTATTTATTGCAATGGAAAGTAGAGAAACCAGCAAGATAATCATTGAAAAATCAAGGGCGGTCGACAGACAGCTGCGCGAGCGCCGGTGTGACTCAGGTTGGCGCGAACGCGTGAAGGCTGAATGGCTAAGGAAAATTCTCGGACTGAAGAAAAATCGAACACGCGGCACGATCGTTTTGCCGCAACAAAGCGTGATGCCGCGTTGTTACGTCTGACACATCTGTAGAGTTGTATTGTTTGATCGCACTGATAGATCGCGATGGGCGCCCGCTCGCCCCCGTCGATCGCGTTCGTTGTTCACTTAAGACACGGCGTCGAGGTATGGTATCCATGATGCGTCTGCGGCCGGCGTCTACGGCTTGCGATTTCTTCATGTACCTACCGAAACAGGCGCCAGCTGCGGCGCGCTGCAGGAGAGTTATCTCTCAAGAGACGCGGCGCTGCAGGCGGCGTACCTATGTGCCAGCGTCAGTTTCGATCAATCATCAATCATCATCATCATCATCATCAATCTATATACAGACGAAAATATCAGAGCAGGTTGGTATATCAGGGGGTGGTAACGTTGGGCGGGTGGAATTCTCCGCCACCCCCCTCTCGACCACGCCTGTGAAGGGGACCCCACCAATGAGGACCGTCTCCGAGGGCAACCGCTGGGTAGAATTCACCCCCCCCCCCCCCCCCTCTCGACCACGCCAGTGAAGGGGACCCCACCGAAGAGGTGCGTCTCCCAGGGCAACCTGCTCCCCTCCTCGGGGACTTGGAATATACGATTTTTGGTTTATTATTCAATAATCACAGGGGTTTATTATTCAATTGGCTTGCGTTCATGATTTGAATTTCTACTAAGCTTTGGAGTGTGCGCGTTTCACAGGTGATAGAGCGATTATTGAATTTCAGGAGATATGCATGGAGCACGTAAATGTGTTCTCAACCAAAATACCTATTTGGATTGATCAGCTGATCATATTTGTGTGCCTCCTGAAATTCAATAATCGCTCTATCCTGTGAAACGCGCACACTCCAAAGCTTAGTAGAAATTCAAATCATGAACGCAAGCCAATTGAATAATAAACCCCAGTGAAAGAATTTGCAGCGTTTTTTTTTTTTTTTTTTGAAATGGGTTTCCGCAACTTCGTCGCGAGTGATTTAGTCCGTATCTAGATCGGATTTTTAGAAGGTTGTGAAATTATGATTGGCACATTTTATGGTTGCGCAGAGCGATTTATGAGGTTTTTGAATTGTGGAGCACCTAATAAACCATCTACCTTTTAGACTGCACACCATTATTATCGAACGGAAAACTTTCGAAATTGGACTCGCAACAAATATCTACGGACGCGGACAAACGAACAAGAAAAGAAAGTTGTTCAAAATGGTGTAAACCGCCAAAGGCGACTGGAAATTTTGATTTTCGAAGAAAAAATTGTTAAACTCCAAGCTTCGACAGAAGTAAAAAGTTTAACGACAGTAGTAAACTATAGTTATAGGATCGGAGGCGAAAACTCAGTGCTTCGTTGCTGTTACGGTTGCTTCAGCAATTTACTTTTAGGGTATTCGTCAAACACACTTAAATATGCGTATGAGATAAATATATCCAATTCATCAAAAGTTGGCAAAACGTTGTCAATGTTCTGAGGCAACTTCCACAACCCTGACGGTCACGCCTTACGCATTGCTTTTCGCAGTTGATGGAGATCTTTCTTTGTGAAGTCGTTGGAGAGGTTTTCGAGTGGTTGTATATTAACTTCGCAGGTCGCTCACAAATGTCATCCAAAGCTTTTCTATTTCTTAGAAAGCTAGCTATTTCTTTTTAACTCACCTAGGGTCCGCTGTAGCAAGAGCGTTGAGTTGGATACAGCTTCATGGGAATGGTCTTTGTTCCGCTGGTACCTTCCAAGAAAACCGTGGATTCTTTGGAAAAACGTTTACATTTACTCTTTTACAAGTTGGCTTTCTCAAATGTTCTTTAATCCGTAGGTACGTGATTTCATTTCTCTCTAACAACTTCTTCCCGTTTCGTAATATAGACGCGAGGCTGTGGATAGGAAGGCTTAGACTCTCTAAGAAAGTCATTCTAATCGTGAATATCTGTTTTGGAGTTGGTTCAGGTTCGTTGATTATCAATTCTTGTTCGGCGGGAGGCTTGGTTTCTGTGAGGTAAAAGGTGACCACATATCTCCGGGAGGCCTGGTGTACATTGTGACGGGAAGGGAAAAATTAAATAGAAGGCGGGGACGCACCCATGAAGATTAACGAGAATATAAATTTGTATTTCTCTAGAGCAGGATTACTCGACAAAATTAAATCTTCAATATATAAAAAAAATTTAGTTTTTCTCAGGGGTTGTCACAGATATAAAATTGCGGTAAGTACTAACCCAAAAAGAACGTACGTACAACTCCCAACGGCCGTAGGACCTATTCTTATAATAAAAACTTATTTTAAAATTGCTGAACGGCACGTGGGAAGTTAGGCAGTCCACCCTTCAGGGTTTCAGATCCAAACTAAAACTGATCAAAATAACGGAGATTTCGAGGAATTGTTTAGGAGAAATTTATTAAAAGGTGATGACAAGGGAAGGAGATGGGTGGCCTAATTTTATAGGGAAACATGCATACCGGTACGGAATGTTGTTTTCGATAGAAGCCTGCCAGGGCTGGAACTTCGGAGACGACCGATTTTCCGAAGGAGAATCGAACAGCAACGGAGAAGGTACGGCAGTCTTCCTCAGCTCAATCTAATAACAAGAGACGGGCCTCTTGAGTACTCAAGTTTCAAGAATCAAATTACGAAAGGAGCAGGAATTATTCAACAGGTGGATAGTCGCTGGCTTACCGGCTTGATTTCCAAAGAGGACTTTTTGGCGATGAACTGAGAGATTCGACGTCTTCCTCTGAGCAATCCAGGAGCAGGAAACTTCAATAAAGAGGCGAGACGAAATAGATTTAGGAAATAATTCCTGAAAATCCAGAATATAATAAATTTTCGAGAGGCGAAACAGCATGAGCGAAGCAGGGACGAAAGTGAGAAAATGGCGTTTTCCGATGGGCCTCTTTCAACGACGAGATTTTCCAACACGGTAGTTGGTATTAAAAATTTTGTTGTACGGTGATGATGAGGATTCCACAAGTTGTAAATTAACATCTGGGCCATTGGAGAATGACGAATATATTATGATGGTGCAAAATAAATAAATAAATAAATAAATGAATAACGATGCTTTCAGAACATCGGGCCTCCTAAATTGGGTGACCCGAAACCGCGCGATTCGAATTTTTCGGGCAATTCAAATTTGCGGCAGTACAGGATTTTTTTTTAACGTTACAACATCCGTTTTCGTTTACCTGATCCTTGGAAGGCTTCGGGTAAATCACCTAACTGGCCAGCAACACCACCTGAAATGTTGTTTTTCTTAAGAAGTCTTATTTTTGATTTTTTGTTATAGTTAGTTATAATATAATGTCATATTATGTCAAACATATTATGTCACAATTTAGTTGCCCATCTGAACCTCATTGTATGCTTTCACTGAGGGAAAAAGGTTATTTCCATTCAGAATTTCGGTAGTTCCCCCCCACCTCCTCCGTACATTGAAGTATTTTGAATTGTTTATCATTGAGAACATTTTTCTGCTAAGAGACGGTTGAATATTGAATTTTGACAAAAACATTATTGATTTTATGGCATATTCAATGAAAAATAAGAATAGATTTCTGCACAATTTTGTGCTAATGTGTCTGTATGTCAAGCTCATACAAAGTATAAAGCTTCAAAAACCGTTCCACAATGGATTTTCAACCTTTCATAAAATGCGTTTTTAAAAACCTCTAATACCAAGAAATAGAATACCTAATGCATAAAGAACAGGACAGATTACGATTGGATTCGTGGGAACATTGCCACCGTTTAGTGTAAACCAATACGTTATCATCGTATCCTGGTTTCATCGGTCGGGGATATAGTTTCATTGTTGAGTTTGAATGTAAACTAAACGCGGGATTTTCTTTAAACATTCTTCCATTTGGCAGTTTCTTCACTTCAGATCCCAACGGCTGAAGTGGTGTTTACATACACCACTCAGACATTTAGTTGCCCGTCCGAAACTCTTTGCGCGCTTTGACTGAGAGAAAAAGGTCGAGTCGTTAGGGAGCCTTTAAACACTCCCTTAGCTATTTCAATGAAATCAGGAGTACCTTTGTAACTATTTAAAACAGAAAATCTAGAATCACTTTACACTTTTAAAATACCCAAAACTGTTTAAGTTGCGTTATGTACTCTGATAGATTTTTGTTTATTAATTTCATTGATGAACCGTTGTGATCATGCAACAAAGAGAAAATTAACGTATATAGTGAGGTAAACAGTATTTTTTTTTTTTGTTACGGAGGTCCATTATTTGATATAATAAACCAAAATTGCATTTTTAAAAATTCGACCTCCGTTCGAAGCTTTTCACCGAAACTATAAGACTTTTGGTTAAACTTGAAAATTACCCTTAAACCGGGAATTATGCCTCTAGTTTCGGAATCATTACACAGCCATATAAACGAAAAACAAAAGTGTTTGACCTTGGATTTTTACTTCTACATATTACGCTTTCGAGGTCTGAATTAAAATTTGAAGTCTGCATGGCTCCATTGGGTCTCGGTTTAGCCATGAACTTGAAAAATTGGCCCAAAACATCGTGGAACGTGAAATATTTCATATTTGAACATTTTAACCCAGGTAAACCCGTCAACTCTTAAATTTGAACTGGGATTCTTACTATAACATATGTTTTCGATGTCTGATTCAGAATTTGAAGTCTATAATATAGGCCCAAAACACCGACCAACGTGAAATATTTGGTATTTGAACATTTTAACTCAGATTACCCAGTAAACTCTTAACCCCACCATGCATAAGTCACAGTGCTTTTTCATCAAACTATAATGTTGAAATTATCATTATCGTACGAATGATGAAAAATGACTCAATTTCTCACTGATATAACGGATCTGCAGAAGAATCTGATAGCTCGAGAGAACGGGATTAAATTGTTACCATCGATTCCTTATTCTCTCCGCTCCGGTTGATTCAACAGCCAAAAATAGCTCGTTAAAACTCAACAATCGCAACATTCGCGTTCCATTTCAATTGTTTCCCTCTACCTACATCGATAGCGTTTCAATTTGGTCATTGTTCATTTCATTGAACTTCGCGGTATCAGTTTTATCCAAGTTTTAATGAATGTGAATGAAGTTATTATTTGAGGGGATTCAAATGAGTTGTCCAAATGAGGGGCCTTTCTGATAATCCAGGAATAACGAGGTGAATACCGGATTCATAAAATCACATTTTGTTCTGACCAAGCGTTGAAAAACACACGGTGTTTTTCTCTGATTAGGTATTTTTCCAATTCCTATAACCGTTAAGGCTTTTTGTTCTTTATTTTCATCAAAGATCTGTTATTGACCACGGTGGAAAAAATGTTAGGGAGGAGATTTCGAAGGTTCATTGAGGCTCGGTCGGGTAGATTGGAAACGACGGGTTTGGTTTATCAATTATATCTGTTTATTTTAGTAATTTTTTAGTGAACCTTCGCAATCGACCAAAGAAAAAATTGAAGCTCCTCGAAATTTGTTGTTACATCTCTCCAGAGGTTCTATTGCAGATAAAACAGGAGAGGTTGATGTTACGGAGGAAATAATTAAGGTTTTGGACGCTTTTATGTTATTGCACTCATGGAAAAGATATAGAAGAGTGAAAAAACTTGAATGGGCAATGTAAGAATTTTGTACTATTGAATACACAAATAACAAAAATATAATAAAAATACAACACAATTCAAAGTGAGTTGCGTATCCAATGGCACCTAACCAACCGTTGCGGGACATCAGATTACGAATTTATTTATGTACGATAATTCATTTTATCGCTTCAGTTTGTTTTACGTTACTTTTAAATGCGTAGTTGTCATGAGTTTCAATTTTGGTTTTGTCAAAATAAAAATGGTTGTCATTGGTGGCTCGTGGCCTAATGGTACCCTAATTCTCTAACATTAACCTCTCCTGTTTCGTCTGTTATGGAACCCCTGAAGATGTACATCAGGATTCAAAGTTTCTTTATGGTTTATTATTCAATAATAAACCTTTGTAATCGCTCTTGAAAAAAAAAAAAAAAAAAAAAAAATTCTAACCCTCCCTGAACGTTTCAAAGGGTGTAGAATCCGAATCTGCAATAACAATTTTTTTTCCGTCCGTCCGCCGTACGCCGTACGCACGATATCTCCGAAACGGCTGGAGCAAAAAATCTGACATTTTCAGGAAAAATCCATATTGATCCGACAACCCCCAATTCTTGTAGCCAGCTCTCTCACTTAATTTAAAGTGCCCTTTAAGGGTTGTCAAAGTTTTGTAAAATCCCTAAAAACCTCAAAAAAAGTCAAGGCCGCCTAAATTTGGACTCTTTTTGAAGAACTTTCCACGAGGAATCGAATGAGCCCCTCACCAGGTCCGTAGGTGAAACCATTCCCGACGTATGGCCCGATTTATGGTGCCAACAGTTGCGTGTTTTGATTACAGTAACCTTTGATGTTGTGGATTATTAAAAGGGTTTTTGTATTCTGATTAAAAAAAACGCTGCAAATTCTTTCACTGGGGTTTAGTATTCAATTAGTGATTCATGATTTGAATCTCCACTAAGCTTTGGAGTGTGCGTGTTTCACAGGTGATAGAGAGATTATTGAATTTCAGGAGGCACACAAATATGATCAACTGATCAATCCAAATAGGTATTTTGATCGAGAACAGATATACGCGCTCTATGCATATCTCCTGAAATTCAATAATCGCTCTATCACCTTTGAAATACGCACACTCCAAAGCTTAGTAGAAATTCCAAATCATGAACGCAAGCCAATTGAATAATAAACCCCAGTGAAAGAATTTGAAGCGTTTTTACGTTTTACTATGAGTAGAATTAAAAAGAAAAAAAAAGATTTGGAGCTTTCCTCCGAAACTACTGAACTGAAGATTATGAAACTTGTGTCAACAATTATATTTGGGGTCTAGTTGGGACTCCATTCTCGGCATCGATCTTAATCAATTCTTAAAGTTGAAAACCAAGAACTGCAATTTCTAAAATCTGAATTTTGAAAGTAACACCATTAATTATTGTGAAGACTCGTATGAATTAAATTTGCTTAGCATTTTTTTTTGAACGTCAGATTTCGAATTTATTGAAGTACGATACTTTCTATCTATTGCTACAATTTCTTATACGTTGTTTTCAGATGCGTAGTTGTCATGAGTTACAATTTTGGTTTCATCGAAATAAAAATGGTTGTCATTGGTGGTTAGGGTTCTTGCGCGTACATTACTCTGTGCTCGTGGCCTAACGATACCCTAAGTCTCCAACATAGACCTCCCGTGTTTTATCTGTTATAGACCCCCTGAAATTGTACAAATAAAAGTACGAATATTGGGGGACAAAAACCATTGTTTTCAATCTACCTGATTGCATCCCAATATTCATTTGAATGTGCTCCCCCTAAGGAGCCCGTTGCTCTCCCTCAGTTTGATATAAAAGAGAGAGATAACTTTAATAGAAAAAAGAAGGAAAACACGAATGGCTATGTGAACGTGCTCAGGCACAGTAAAAATCAACTAGTGTGGAATGCTTCAGCTGGTATAATTGTGGTTCGAGAGTTCTTTTGAAATCGAGTTTTTTAAGTTTTATGTAATGTAATAGTTGACAAGTGGTGCATATTTAAGTGTTTTATTGTATCTCGTTAAATTTAAGTCGCCCTACTCGTGAATTACAGCTATTGACATTCCATACTAAGGAACTACATAAAAGCTAATGCGATTTGGCTTAAATCTTATAAATTTATGGCACACTCTCTAATAGGAAAGTATAAAGTCAAGTCCCTATAACAATCGTTCGGGATTTTCTACAATATTATATCAAAACGACACGTAGTGACAGTGAATCACAAAGGAATAAAGGCATTTTTTTGCAAATGTATTTTTGATAATTTTCGGAGCCATTGCTTCAAATTGTTATCATTATTTTGATTAGTGTAGAGCTCTATTGAAGAAAGACATCTTCCCCCGTATGGAGCTGGTTTCTCAATATTGTTGACAGAATCGTTATTCCCATCAGTAGTCATGTCGGATGACTCATCACTAGTTATATCCCATTTCAAAAACCCCGTCCTCCAAAGCTCATCACCTCCGTCCCATTCTTTTACGTTTGAGATATTCGACGTGTCACGGTTTACAACTTTCTTGAACTCCGATTGGGCAGTTCTTTCATCATCGAAGCTGAACGGCTATCAAATTGCTGAACTCGATATTCTGATTTCCGCACGCTTCAATAATATTATCGCCTGGGTCAGGAGTTTTCGTTTTTGTCACTTCTTCAGTCTTCTGCTTTTATAGATTTTGGTGAATCAGCATGACCCATTTCCTGGAGTTCCTTTTTAGGGACAATTCCTAGATGGTCGGCAAAATCTTCAAAGGAGTTTTGTTCAAAATAGGAGCGTTCTTATTGTTTCCTATTTGGGAAAGAAGCTCTCAACTCTCAATAACGAGGGAAGAAAATCTACAAATTAGGGTGTGGCACATTGTTGCATCCTTGTATCTGTTACAACATTGTTCAGATTATTGAAATGTTTAAAAAATAATGCTAGTTCTGTATGCATCAGCTAGTAAAAAACTGTCATGAAGGGGTAATCAAACAGAGGATTTTCGTTTAAGGTAGATAAGGTACATTTCATATCCCAACTTACCTTCGAGATTGAGCGAGAGAATGATTCGAGACCATCTCTAACCCATTTTCGCACATTCCCCGAAAACTTTGAGAAACTTGATGAAAACTTTAGAAGAATTTCTCCTTACCAGGATTTCAATAGCGGGCATAGAAACGTATTGCTGGAAATGAAATTGGTATGAGATGATTAACTTTTTTAGAACGCACCTATCAACCAAGGATTCGTCATTAGAGGGACGCCTATGAGTGGGATCGAGAGAGTTGGAACAACCCAAACATGAGAGAAAAAACAACTTATTTAACAAAATTAAATTTTTAATGGTCTTGTGGCACTATAATGTAAGCAAAAGTAATATATATAACACGCTTAGAGGAGTGATTCACACGTACATGTAGAGCTAGGAGTTTTGCAGTCTCTTATCCTAGGTGCTGATACTGAGAACCAGTAATGATAAATTAGTGAATCGTTAACTGTAGGAATTTGTACATCTTTATGAAGCTCCTCGTTTCTCACGTTCCACGGGGCCGTTTGTGATCAGTCTTAGTACTCCTTGATCTGGAGTACTTGTATACGCTTTATTTTGATCATGGATGCTGAGGACTTCATGGTTCAGAAAAAAAAAACTGAATACAAATCCGTTCCAGACCATTGTGAGACAGAATCAATGATAAAATACGTGCTTGTATGTGTGCCACAAATGATGCTGCTCAGGCAGTAATCCTCAACCGCTTTGCATGTCTCATGATTTGTGCGATCCCAATTTTAGTGTAGTTGGGATGCATCAAATATAAAAAACTTTGGATTTGCTGGCAGGAGGGGGTAATACCCAATCCTGCAAATCGCTGCTCAAGCTCCGATCATCGATCGATCCATGTCATTCTTCTTTTGTTCAGTCAAGGTTTCTGTTGAGTATTTGAACACATTTGGGGTCATTTAGTTTTCATTACAAAAGAGAGAGAGAAGGGGTAATAGTGATCAATTCTAAATTCTCACTTTTTTTCATCTGATTTTATTGACTATTTGGAAATATATTTTTTCTACTCCAATTTTAGTCTAGTTGTGCAACAAACCTTGGAAATTTTGAATTTCCTGACTCAAGGGTGAGTGAAGGGGGAATATACCATTCATTCAAGCCCTGCTCGTCCTTTTTTCCAAACTAAACCTACATTTTCATCTAGTTCTAAAAAATCTAATAGAGTTTCTTGCATTTTTCGTTGTTGTTATATTGGGTAAGAACTATTGGATTATTGAACTGTTAAAAAAATCCCCTTCTCTGGAAAACAACGGAATGTGTTAAAAACTGTAGGAATTAAGGTGGTTTCAAGAACTACCTAAGTATTTATCCGATTTCGATGAGGTTTTCAAAGATTAAGCAACTCAGACTGTAAATTATCGTACCAACTAAATTACCTTCATGCACCTATCTCACTGGTACTCTTTCGCGCATTCCCTCTTGTAACGTCTATCAAACATTAATTGTTTAATGTGTCGTTTGTTATCCATGCGCAATTGTTTTGAATCCGAGTAATTCGTTCACTTATCAATTTTAACGAAAAACATTTGTTGTAAAAATCATTCTGATCAAAGAGTTAACATCATCATCATCATACACACAGCACTGTCACATCTGTCATTTTTAATAACAGTTTTTAAAAATAAAAGTCCTAAAAACTGGGTATATCATTTACCAAGTGCGGAAAAAAACTAAATGAAATACAAGTTTAGGTCCGGCTCTAGGTTTTTGGGAAATGAAGGATGATGGAGAGGGAGTAAGGGGTGAAGGAACGTGACACATGAAACGACCAAGTTGAGGTAAGAACCTGTTAGGACGCGGGCGGTGACACCACGATATCACAGTAGCATAGTGGCAATTCTCCTGCACCACACAACGAGGCATGACACGGTTGGGGCCATGACCTTGATGGTGAAACTTGATGGTGGCTTGGAGATGTTTGCTTAACTACTCCTTACCTTGATTAATAATAATTAAGTTGGTTTTCAGTTTAAGGGCATAATTCTTATCTCGTACTTTTGCCTTTTCACTATGGATATTATGGAGATTATATCTCGCTCTCTTTGTTTTATGATTATATTTTCAATTTAGCAAATGGAAGCTAAAAGAGAAATGGGCTGTGTGGCATATTTATTTTTCTTTTACTCGTCGTGAGGGGAATACCTACTGGCCTAGTTTCTTCGTTCCATTTGGGATAATGTATGAGACGGACTTCACTCACCACGAGAGCATCCAGATAAGAACATCTACACAACATATTCGTAGGACCTGATAACGGAATTAATATACCCTCTCATATTCGGTTCTTCTGCCTCCGCACTAAGCTAAAAGCTGTCGTGCTATGCATTATTTATAGGGACTATCTTGCGCCCTGTAATTTCCGCTTAAGAGCAACTAATAAAAACAAAAACGGCAGTTTAGTTGGACGAGACACGGAGTTGGTTCGAATTCGTTACATAGAAATAACAAAACTCCGAACCAAACATTTTAAAAACCAAAAAATTTATAAACGTCTTCATATAGCAACTTATCCAAAATACTTCAGGTACTATTGAAACACTCGTGATGCAACTTACAAGTGGTGATCAAATTGACATTTTATTTCCTAACTTACTTACCTTGAAATTTGAGTTAGATTGTGAGAAAATGGTGTATGATTTATTTTTTTGTTCGTTTTGCGTATGCACCGAATGAAGTATTGATTGATGAGCAATGGATTGATTGATGTGAAATTCCCAGAATATTCCAACAAAATCAGATGGTAGTGTAGATTTTAAACTTGTTGGAAGGAGCTGTGGGCAGTCAGACAGATTACGACACATAGGTAGGGACACACAATTTCTAAGTTGTTCCGAATGGTCCATATTTGAAAAGAGAGTAGACGTTTTAATGTTCACGGAGCATTGTTTTCCATGTACTCTTTTGTGTATTACCTTCTCCAGTAGGGTGTGATTTCCCCACCCTGTCATCCTTGGATTCTTTCACACCTCTCTGAGTCAACTACAAAAGGGTGTCACTCTTGTTGACTGAATCTTCCCTATATGGCCTAGCTTTGTATTGTCGTCCTAAAACGTTGAGCTTGGGTGTCGGGAACGGATTAACTTCAAGTTATACCTTCGGTGATGCAGAAAACAGTGAACAAACGTGTTTTGATGACGTGAACTTATCAGTCATTCCTACTTCCTAACAAATGACAGACTTGAAATCAACTTTTCGACTCGAAACGATCATCGTTGCTGTAAATAATGCCGAGGTTCCGACAAAATATTCCTGAAAACATTTTCGAGTGTCGAACCAGTGCACTTTAAAGAAATGATAAGTCACGGTTGTGGCCCAACACCTGGTCGTGAGAATCACTTCCTACGAGGATGAATCGCTCGAAGAAGAGGTCACGAGTCGTTTGAAGTACTTTAAAACGATTTGAACTGGGTTCTTATGAATAATGGGATGGCTGCGGAGCGAACGTCGATGAGCCCGACTTTCTGTCGGTTTTAAACGGGGCTTCGAATTCTGTGTCATCCATCCATAAAACTTCTTTCCAAACAACTTCCTTCTCAAAACGTACATCAGGTATTTCAGGTACAGACCATAAATTTAACAACGGACAGATATATTTCGTTAAACCAAACTGTCACTAATTCAACATACCCAAGTAAGACAATCAAATTATCATCATTACCTATTTGTCAATATTCGCACAACGATTCATTTTGTTCTTTTAAATATAACAATGGCTCACAATCGTTCAAAAATTGATTTCCCATCCATTGATCCATTTTGGGGCACTATAAAACCATTCCTGAATTACAGTAATTTCTTTACACGTTTACATTATGTATATTATAGTCGTGCGTGTGCTTGCTGACGTCACTACTTGGAATGATAGTTAACTAGGGATGAACAGCGATTGATGAGCGATTGACAATCTAGGGCTAACCTCCATAATCCCCGAAAATTTATCAATATCGCTCCGTTTGTATTGGTTCCCATGTGTCAAACAATTTTATTTACGCTCAAGAAAATAACCGAACATTTACCCACTCAACTATGTACTACTCGAGTTTGAACGAAATCGAACCAATAGATCGAGAGAGATTTACGTAACAAATGTATTGGAACTATTGGTTCAGTGGTAATGAAGTTTATACGGAACAATCTAGAAGGCACAATACCCAAACATTTCGTCAAACTAAAGACGGAAACAAGTATAGATTCGCGTTTGGCGAGGATTGGCCACGAGCTCGAAGGATGATAGAGCTCTAGAACTCAAAAAGCTAGTGAAAATTTTGATTTTTGAAGATAACACTCTTTCGACTTTTTGCTCGAACTGAAAGCTTTTCTACCTTTTGTAATCAGCAGCACGCATATAACCATATATCCATGGAATCATCCAACACTGAATACTGGTTTCTACGCATTCGAGTTAAGTTTTTGTAATTTTTCACAAAAATGCGTCTTAAATTGCATTTTTAAGATTAATACTGATCGCATTCGGTTGTTGCACGACTAATCGATTGACTAATTGTATACTCTCGTCGTTACTAACACACATATATATATTGCTGCTAATCGAGGCAAAAACGTGCCAATGCCAAGGATTAGCATGATAAGCGGTATAACGAGGTCAAAATTATCTCGGAACTCTCGAGTGCTTTCGATGATCCACTCATAGGAAAGTCGTGATGTGATAGCGATGAAATCGCTGTCAGCAAAATTGTCCTCCGATAAAGCATTGCTGAATAAGAGATAAAATTTATAAGTGAATCATTACTACAAATGCATCGTCCATCTATCTTTTACCAAGGTTGGTTTGTGAATAATACAGGTGCATATGATGAATGAAAAGATAAATGAAATGGGAACGCCTCTCTCAAATATTTGTTGAATCGGACCAAGAAATGGCTGAAGTAATAATTATAATGAAGAGTTCCTGTCTGTGAATCCATCAAAGCGCAAAATTAACTTATAAGTCACGAAAACGTAGTTTCAACACCTTCCAGCTTTACTCCGATTCGAAGTTCTTAGTTGAATCTTCATTTAGTAGAATCCCCATATTCGGACGAGGAATTGCTCCCAACCAAGAATTTAACAGATTATTTTGGTAAACTTTGAATCCAAGAGAATAATTTGAAATTGAGTTGTTGGGTCACAATATTATTTATCCTCGATTTAAGATTGATTTCGTCCCATTCTGTTTGACAGACGGCATCGGAATGCTTCTTTTACTCAGCATCTTCATGATATTAAATTAATTGAAGTCATTAACCTCTAAATTATTATGAAATACAAAAAGGTTCCACTCCTCGATACTATTACCCCTTTATTTTATAGGAATAGAACGAATGAATTTAATGTAGATTTGTTCGCGATGAATCTTGTAGTTACATAGTAATGCAATGAATACTATCTAGTTGAATAAGTTGGAAAATGATTGTCTCTTTCACGCCGAGAGACAGAAGGGTAAACAATTTTGGTTGTTTATTTTCAATAATAAAAGTTGATTAAACCGAGTAAACAAATTTGAACCCCCCCTCAAAAATTGTTGATTTCCGTTTTAAGAAGTATAGAATCCGAAAATCAATCGTAAGGTGGTCATCAGATCATTTTAACTCGGGGCTTCCCTTTTCAGTGTAAGTTGCCATGAAATGTTGCACTTTCATATGCATGGAGCACGTGACTCGACCAAAATACCTATTTGGATTGGTGATCATATTTGTGTGCCTTGAAATTCAATAATCGCCCTATCCTGTGAAACACGCAGACTAAGTCTGTAAAACATGGTAAGAGCGACTGAAAAAGTAATATTGAATCCGAAAATCAATCGTAAGGTGGTCATCAGATCATTTCAACTCGGGGCTTCCCTTTTCAGTGTCTTGTACGTTGCATCGTAGTTCCCATAAAAAAAGCACTATTCATATTGCAACGCGGTAGATCGACATGGTAGCGACTAAAGTTATGATTTAATAACTCTCCCCGCAATTCAATTATCAGTCGCATTAGCCCTACGACTGGTTCGCTTTCATTATGGTACATATTGTCACATTTAATTTGTTTGTCTAAAGTTTTAGTGAGTAAATAATCTTCTGTCGTTGCCACCGTATTCAGCCATTCTAATTGATGAACGTTTTTCTGCTATTTCTAGCAATTCAGTAAATACTGCCTTATCTATATGTCAGGTTTCGAGGTCCATTGTCACACCAATCCTGTCTTCCAACCTTTTGTAGGAGACCACCCACGGTACACATTTTGCAGTGCATTGTTATGCTAGAATGTAAGAAAACCTAGAGTTCAGTATTTTCATAAATTTTTCTACGTAGCTTAAATGTCGCTTCAAGTTTTCCAAGTATTGAGAAGTGAAGAGTCGGTTCAGGGAGCCTGAAGAAAAATTATTTTTGAAGGAAATGCATTTGGAATGTCTCCACATCTTGGAAGTAATTACATCCACGAACTTGGGCCTAATACCAAATCATAGCTCTAGACACTGAATTGGCCAACTGTAATTTCGAAGACAGCGGAATTTTCCACCCATTCACAAATTTATTTCAAATCGTACTCAGAATGTTGAATGCTATTTCGAGTGTGATATTAAGCCAGTGCCTGCAAGAAGTAGTTTATGCTATGACGCAAGAAAGTTTGGTATTGTGTGTTTGCCTATCACAACAATCAGTTGGCGCTAGAAGACGAAGTTTGACGTAATAATTGGTGTGACTTTGGGTTTAATATTATTGTAAATAGAATAGGGTACATGAGGTTTAATGTCGAAAATTTTAGCAGGTACATCCCACGAGAAATTTTGAACTCAAAAAATTTAAAATCGACAATTTGTTTTTATATTGTACCCCTGGGCGAGAAAACATTTTCATACGGATTCGTCGCATTCTCACCGATTCTCAAGGAGTCCAAATTTCGAAAATAGACAGGTTTTTGTTAAATTTGACGGTAGCAACCTCCTTAATGCTGCCTCCAAAAGATAAAACCGTCAATGTATCGGAAAGAGAAAAATGTAATATTTATAAAATGTGTGTCTTTTTTCCAGTCAAAATTGCATTTTATCTCAAAAATCGATTTTTAATATTTAACAATGAATGTGTAACCCAATCGAACACTTTTTATTTAATTTTTGTTGTCTGATATCAAAGTAAACACCTTTACAACAGCCAGTGAAGAGAGAGTCGTGAATTACATAGTCTCATTAAATAAGATATCACGTATCGTAAAATGAAGAAAATCGTGTTACATTTTTGAAGATGCTCATTTGTAACGGTGACGAGGAAATGTTATTGATGGGACGATATCATGTTCCATGAATTTAATGAGTATATTTGATGGTTTCATTTTGAATTAATAACCAGGTTTTTATTTTAGTTCATTTTTATGTCGTTACTTTTTAACCTAGAGATTGATTGATCTTGAAATGTAAAACTCCTTATAAATATAATATAAAGCTTTATTTATGGTTTATACAGTATATATTATTATCAACAATCAAATTTAGGATTTCGGGTACTTCCTAACCAAATGTTCCAATGTTCCATGTTCCGATCTGTCCAGGACGGATTGAGGAACTATCACAAGGTCAACTCTCAGTCAAAGAAATATTTTACGAAATTATTTTCCACGTGTTTTCCTTCATAGGTACTATTTTTTGGTGGGTGAAGTGATTTGAATGTTTTTAAATAAGTTTTAAGGATGATATTGAAAGGCCAAGTTGCTGAAAAACCAATGGTGTTGAACGAAACTTCAAAGGCACCAGTTATTTGATTGTTCGACACCACATCTTTCTGTTCATAGTCACACGTACAACTCGACAGTACAATCAAGTTCGAAATCTTCCATTCCTTCCATTGGTTTTTGTTTTGATATATTCAATAATGAGCCTTTGTAATCGTAATCGCAAAAATTTGTTATAAACCCTCTCAAACTTAGCCACTTTGCAACAAGGTGCATTGAATCAAAATCTGCAATTGACCGTCCATCGTACGGCCAATAAAAGAATTAGTTTTTTCGCACTTGGGGTCTACTTGCTTCCAACTTCAACCCAACTCGGTGGCCTCATTCGCGTACATGTTAGGGTCCAAAAACAGGTAAAATAGCGACGAAACTTGAGTTTTTGAGGTGCAAGTGGTGTGCCGTTGCTAGTTATTTTGGACTGGGAACCATCCCAAGGCTACTCTATGTCGTCTGAAATCGATGAAGGCTGTTCTCATCAGCCGGGTGACCCGAAGGACTGTTTTCTGTCCTAAGCTGCAAATAGCAAATAGCTTGGGTTATTACATTTTGACTTGATACGGTTGTTAAAGGTATGTAAATGTTGAATAATAGAACTCGACTAATTAATGAGACTTGTTTAAGCTAGGACAGAATTCAGAATATATGTTTATAAGTTGTTTGGAATAAACAAGGCTCAATATGTGATTGCTGAAAACACAAACAATGATGTTGTAACCGTAAACATTGACCAACAAGTTGATGCACTTCAATACTTCCCTCATTAACTAATTTCAAATGTTTATGGATCTTGAAAATCAAGCCCTATTCTTTCACAAATCATTTTAAGCCTCTTCAAACGTCAATGGTGTGGAAGCGTGCTGGGCTTAATAACTTATTAAAATTTGACTTGATACTTGATATTTGTTAAAAGGGATGTAAATGTTGAATAATAGAACTTGACTAACTAATGAGACTTGTTTGAGCTTGAACGTAATTCGGAATATATTTTTATAAGATGTTTGGAATAAACAAAGCTCAACATGTGATTACTGAAAACACCAACAATGATGTTGTAACCGTAAACAGTGATCAAAAAGTTGATGCATTCCAATAGGAATGACCCATGGTCTCTCGTGCAGAGCCTTATCGGCTATATGTTTTGATATCGGTTTTAGTTTTCACCATAGGGTCTAGTAAAGGCTGGTGTCATGGAGTTATGTTTAAGACGAAGTCATCTAACTGTCTGTGGACAGCTAGAAGTAAACTACGAGGTATGGAGATCAGTGATCAGCCGATGTCCCTTGTGGCTATCTTCGTTCCTAATCGATCTATCGTGCTTAAATATATATGGGCACGTTTTATGACATCTGTAGTGGACAGGATGAGATATGGAGAGGGGAGGGGCCGAGTTTTTGTAGTGTACCTCAGACTCATCTGATACACATCGATTCGTGATTTACTTGGAAATGTTATTATGAATCAAAAATTATAGAACTCTCTGTAGTGATTTTCAACGTTTTTTAAATGCTGAAATTTTCATTAATTTTTCTGCATTTTCTGGAAGCGATTTCAGGCGGTGACTTTTGTTTTCTTTATTTTCTCTTTACTTTCGAAGAAATAAACCAATAACCATGCATATTCTCCATTTAGACTCAGTTGTCAGGCACTCCTAAGCAACGCAGTGGATATTTCGGTTTCAGATGCGACCAGTACATGTTCATGGAGAGCTGGGAGTACAAGGTGGATGAGGCAGGGAACCTCGAGCTCACTGGAGAACCGCCGACGCTAGAACCCCCAGAAAAATACTGTCTCGAGGTCCATCTTCAACAAGATCCTGAGGATGAATCCGATGGCCCGGGGGCGCCTTTGATCGGAGCTTTCATGTGCTTTCTAGGTAAGCTTTATGTAAAAAAAAACACAAAGTTCGTAGAAAAACGCAGTCTGTGCCGGGTGCCTACACTAACTGTGGGTCACAAATTTATAGGAAATTTGACGCTTTTTCCGACGGTATTTTCAGATTTTATTTTGCTTGAAATTTAAGGGAATTGAGTGCGTTTTACTAAGGTAAGGTCGAGAAGACGAAGAAAAATCTTGAAAGTGAAAAAAGAAGGATTTCTAGTTGAGTAAGAAAAAATCTCTAAGAGGCATTTTTTGTTGGAAATGACCTGCAGAATCAAATCCTTGAGTTTGGTCCATAGTTCGCGTAGACACCCTGTATACGAGAGTTATATATGTAATTGACACAAAACACTTTTTATGAAGTTTATAATGAGTTCAGGTTTCAAGTTGAATGCAAAACTTTCCCTTCAGGAAAGTAAATGAGGGAAGTAAAAAGTGGGTGAGGTAGACGTTTCAATTTATTAATCTTTTGTAAACATTAATTCGCAAAATATATTGAATAACGGTAAAATTTTGACGTTTGAAGAAAACGAAGTCAAGAACAGAAGAAACACAGTTAATTAAACTGTAGGTTACATTACAATGAGCTAACTGAAATACGGCTGGATCGTTTAGCCCACGTGTCTATCCGGTCAAATAGGGGCCTGTAATGTGAAGCACCCTCCTGTGTTTCGAAAAGAATGCCGGATTTGAAAAGGCTGCCATTTTTTGGTTTTTGTTGTTGGTAGCATTGTTTTTATGATTTTTGATATCTATTATCATTGAGGTTTTCTGTTGTCCTGGAATTTTGTTTTTATTAGCGATTGTGTTTACTGTGTTAGCATGGAAAGGTGCACTACGGAACGAGTTTTGATCATTAAAAGAGATTACATTAACGGTGAAAATGTCGCAGCCACTGTTAGCCGACTCCTTACTATTCTCGGGCATCGTAATCCTCCAAACGAATCAACTGTTCGAAGGTTGGTGACGAAGTTCGAATCAAGTGGTTCAGTTGAAAACATCAGGACGCACCCGAAGCGGTTGGATTAAGGCTAATGTGTCCCTTGTGCACGATTCAGTCAATGTGAGTCCAGGGAAATCACATCGCCGCTGCGTCATCATCCATGCACAGGATCTTGACAAAAGATCTGCACTTACACGATTACAAAGCGCAGTTAACTCAAGAACTCAAACCGACAGGCCACGGAAAACGACGGCAATTTTGTGAATAGATCTTGGAAATCGAACAAGAAAACGAGGATTTCGGTAAACGCACAATCTTCACTATAATTCGGACCGAATCTCCAGTGGCCTCAAGGCGCTACGCACTCTGTGGTTAATAGAGAAGGGAGAATGTCCTTCTGAAGTCCGCATACGAGTATTTGTACTCAGCAGGGTGATCGGTAAGAGGCGGATTCTTAGGGTCACTAAAAACTCTGTTATATCCGCCTAAAATATGCAGGTAAAACTCAGTATATGCCCTCAAAAACTCGAAATATGCACTAAAAATTTGACTTTTTTACTGTACAAAATGGAACATAAGTATGATAAAAACGCGGAATCCTTTGGTAACACGTATTTATCCTTCATTGCAACGTAGAATAGAAAAAAACTTGTTTTCTCGGAATCAAAGTTAATTTTTTAGTGTTTGTGACTCCAATTTCACCAGAAGCAGAGAGGAAAAAATTTGAGACGAGGAGCCTCGGCGATTGTCGGCGAGCACAGTTTTGAAGATTGAAAACGTTCTTTCCACGTTGACCGATGCGAAACGGCACAATTTCATGGAAGCAACTTCAGCAGGTGTCAGTGGGTTGATGGATCCTTCACCACCTTCAAGCACGGTTCTGATGGTCTTGACTTTTTCCCATCCTGGGTTGTTCTGGAGAACTGCTCGCAGTTTGGGTAAAGCGAGGGTATCACAGCTGGCATTCCATTTTTCTGCCAATTTAACTACCTCCCCAATGCTCTGACTGAGCTCGAGCCTTGGTCTCCAAAAACGAGGTGGATTTAAACAAATCACAGTAGCGCAAGTTAATGAAAGCCAACTGACACTCAAGTTTGTTGGACCAAATTGACGTGAGTGTATTGAATGCAGCAGACTCTTCTGGATCAAAAGTTGCCACCACCGCCTTGATTTTTTCATGATTTTCCGGATAATAAATAGCGGCTTTCAATCATGTTAAGGGAGAATTTCGTGCAGAAGTGTTTAGCTCCCCAGTCTCAGTTAGATGGTCAGGAGCTCAGGTGTATGTCGTACTCCTATTACTTGATTTTCGACGAGACACTGCTTCGCGATTCTCTGAGAGCCCATGCAGCCAATGGCGTCTCTGAATTGGGAGCCGAAAAGGGCGTTTGGGAGCCAACTCGGAAACTTGCGTCGATTTCCCTTCATAATGCCCATTGAATTTTTACAAAAGAAAGGGTCCCAATTCACTGAAGTTGAGGTGCTTACTTCTGGAACATACAAAGTTTGGAGTACTTTTTAACGCAAGGCTTCAGAGCTTTGTTATTTCGAACTTTTCAGGAGGAAAGCGAGCCTTCAGGAGTGTGATGCTGAGTTATTCAGAACGTTAATACTAATTTCAATTGATTTTGCTTCGCCTACTTTGGTGGTAGGGCCTTGCTACGGGTTGGGAGTAGTTAACTAGACGCTGCAAATTGTTACAGAAATGTTTACTATTTTGTATTCCCTTCTAAGTTAGTAGGTTATATCTTTATTGTATGTCGGCTGCGGTACAATACCTAAACTCGACGATCACTCACTTTGTAATTGTATTCTACATGCCTCAAAAATTATACTTCACCTGGGTCGTAATACCTATTAGGGAGTAAATTCGCCCAAAGAGTCTTTCAGATGGTTAGTGTGTATCCACCTTACCTCCACACCTTATCTTCTAGATGTGCCAAAGATTGTAGAATGAACTCGTTAGAAAAATAACAATTATCGTGCAATGAAGCTTTTTTTTATAGGGCTTTGTTGCTATCACATAGGAATTTAATTTTAGATATTTTTCCTTTGTTTGATCTGTGGCTGCTTTGTTGCAGAGGAAACTCCGATGATTGTGCCCACCTCGTATCCAATTGGGATGATCTTTTCCGTCCCGTTCTTGGCGGCTACTGCAGTCACCTACGCTCTCATCAGGAAACTGTGGAACCTCCACGGGCGCTGCCTCGTGTTCCAGTGCACCTCGCTTTCTCTGGCGTACGTCTTCCTCATCGTCATCCAACTCTTCACCGATGACATCCCCTCCAAAATTTGTAAATATTTAGGTAAGTGGAAAAACACTTTTTTTTTTTTTAATAATAAGGTTTCGTAGACACCCTTATGTGCAGATCATTGCTTCCGCTACCGGTCGATTCACTTGTGATGAAACATGGCGGCACTCTACTTTTTGAAAGACCTTTCCGGTTCTAAATGAAGGCTTAATTGATGATAATGATAACAATTTAGAAACTTGACTCTCCGTGCCTCGCCAGGAGTCAACCCTCCAAAACACCCGTGTGCTCTCGCTTAGAGCCTGCGGCTAAAATTCAAGACGTTCGGATTTTTGACCTGCTTTAGAAGCTCTTTAAACTCTTGAGAGACTACACACTCTCCACCTCCCTTGGTAGTCTTTGAACAGTCTCCATTATGCTCTTGGGAGACTTTATGTTGCCCACCCCCCATGGCAGTGAACATTTTTTTTTTTTTCGGTAGACAGGTGAGGAAATCTTTAAGATCATAAGGTGGAAATTGGATCCCGTGAGATACCCAGAAGAGACCGCTCTTTTAGTTATGTAGGATTCAAACCCTTTAAAACCTCACCTTCCTTTCCCACGTTGGAACTCTACCTGTAACTGTTCAACACATTACATCTGGCCAAGTCCTTGGGATGCATTCATTCCTCTCGGTCCATTGGTAGTCTCCTTTGTCTCTCCCGTTCTTGGGCGATCTTTCTCTGCAAGATGCCTTCGGCATACACGACTGCAGAGGTCCAATGCTCCTCTCTTTCAAGCATTTTGGCAACTATATTCTCCGGTTTCATGTCCTCAGATGACATTTACAGGTCATCCAGCAGAAATCTTCTTTGTGCTTCCCACTGCAAATACACGAAGAATGTGTGGAACACATCATCATCTCCTCCATCACAGCTGAGGACAAAATGGATCGTTTTCTTTTCCCATTCTGTGAAGGTAGGAGTAAAATAGTCCGTGTCCTGAGCAGTGAACATTACAGGACATTAATGGACCACTGTTTAGGGAAAATAAAAATGTACATTACTTTCCACTCTGTTGGGAATATAATAATGGTCATTATTTTCTTCTATGTTGAGATAGTAACAATGGACCATGTGACATTCGCAAAACGGTTTTTGGGTAGTTAGTCCAAGGGAAGAGTATGTTCCATGCTGAAATCTGGCATTCCGCGCCTTGCTGTGGGTCGACCCCCTTGCCTGTCACTTTGAGCCCCAGCTAGACGTTAGAGGTACATGGAACAGGCTTATTTGTTTATTTATAATCACACGGGCAAGCCCAATTTACATTCAGCACAGTAATTTACAATATGAATTATGTCCAAATAGTAGATATATATGTTGATAGTCGGGTTGGGGGTGAAATACAATTAAATGAAAGATATGGGGTAAGACGAAATGAGGGACTTCAGAGTTGATAAGGGGGTGGAAAGAAAAATCAAAATGAGGGTTCATGGCCAGAAATAAATTTTCACTGCGGGGTAATCGGTGAAGGGAACGATGACTGTCATAGTTTGTGGCAGAGAAACGAAAAACAGTTGACGAGATCGGGCGGATGAACGGGAGGTGGCCAGGTGGACCCTCGAGAGCAGTTGGGGGCAGTCCAGGATATTGTTAAGAATTTTGTAAAGGAGCTCGAGATCCGCGGAGGGTTTCCAGATTACACCTCTCCAAAAGCAGCTCATATTGATGTTTTCCTAGGGGATCCCCATCTTGAACGCAACATATCGCAGGAAATTCCTTTGGACTAGATAATTATTAATGAGAGTTACTATGATATATGTGCAAAGAACACTCGTTGTATGTGAGACGCAAGTGAAGTAGACATTAGTTCCACGGCTAGACATTAGTTTCCACTCTGTCTGGAAAGTAAAAATAGCTAACGGGTTAAGAAATCGATTGAATACATTTGTGGTGCTAACAGACTCAAGATAAATCACCGATTCTCCATTTTATCTAAGACATGAAAAAGTAGACATTTCTTTCCACTCTGTTGGGAAAGCAAAAACAGAAATCAATTTCCACTCTTTTGGGGAAGGGAAATCAGCTAAACGGTTAGAAATATATTTAAATGTAATTGGCCTCTACGTTCATAATCAGTCTCAATATTCATCCGAATAAAATGAATGAAAGTGAGTGAGCATTTCGTACCTATCTGATGTGAAAGTAGAAACGGACTTTACTCCTGGGAGAATAAAATCGGCTAAACGGTCAAGAAATTTATTTAATTGAAATTCGCTCATAATAGACTTTATGTTCATAATCAGCTCCAATATTCACCTGAGAATGCACGTGAGGGGACATTACTTTCCACTCTGTAAGAGAGTAAAATCCGATAAAATAACATGACGTCAAAATGATTCCATTTTAAAATGACGTTGCGTCGAATCGACGTATTTTTCTATAAAAATTCGCTCTTATAGCCATGTCTGTAGCTTTACATTTTCCATTCAAATCAAATCATGGCTTCCGTGATACCAAATAGGTCTGAAATATAAACCTAATCAACCCCCTTTTTCCATATCCATTGTAGCAATAAGTTGGTACATCTAATGGTCTTTAATCTACTCCTCCTCTAATTTATTTGGGGGAACTTGGGTACTAATAGGTCTTAGTTAAAATTATTTAAAAAACCATTTCATTGTTGAGGCATTACTCACGATTCAAGAGACAAAAACAAAAAACCCGTTGAGTAGTTTGTTATCTTTCTATTTGAAACAAGTATATTCTATTAAACGGAAAAAACATGACGTTAGGATGCCGTACATCAGAGAGAGGGGAGTGGTGGTGGTGAATGATTGACGAATCCACGAACTCCAGTAGGTGCGGTAGTTCGCGAATCCTTACTTCTGGAGACACCGCGTTTGTCGTCGTTAATGAACTATGTCGTTATTGTTAACGGTTGCTTACACCGCTTTATTGGGAACACTGATTTCTTCAACTACGCTGCGGAAATGTTGCGGAGACGGGGAAATCTTCAACGAAACGATCTGGCAATGCTGGGCTTCGGACGTGGAATTCGTCATTCCTCCGTTAAGAACTTCAGACAATCACACGATGAACAACGCTTCGGTGACGATGAAAATGGGCAGTATGGACTGCAGAGGCAATGTATCCGATTTATTTTACCTGGATCCAACAGAAGACGAGGCTGATGCATTCGAGATACTGGACACTGGAGAACTTGTTCTGGCAGATGGAACCATACAACCGGCTGAGTCTTTTTGTCTTGAAACGAAAGATCCGCCAACTGGCTCCGAGTTTTTCGTCCACCCATTTTTCTGCTCTCCGAATGAAGAAGACAATTCCGAAGATGACGATGACATAGTAGTCATCGACTTGTATCACAAATTCATATTTTTGTCCATACCGTTCTTGCTAGTTACTTTCTTGGCATATGCATGCATCAAACAGTTACGGACGTTTCATGGACAGTGTGTCATGTCTCAAGTCGCTGCCCTCTTGCTTGCGTACATCTGTCTCTGGGTCGTGCAATTGAATTCTGAAACGATCAACAGACTTTTTTGTAAACAACTTGGTGAGTCAGCCTATAATTCCCCCGTTAAAAATTTTTTACTTTAGATTGCCAAGTATACGATGAATAACTTTCTTGATTTCATTTGATTTGTTAATGTAAAAGAAATATAAATGTGATCTTCCAGGAATACGCTTCAGCATGTAGTACCTATCTGGTAGGGTAGTAAAATCGAACCACCAAAATTGATTTTGGGATCAATTTCACAATCCGTGGGTTAAAATCGATTGTAAAAAATTAAGCGAGGCCACAAAATCAATTGAAATGGATTTTTCTTTTTTAAATGTTTTTTTTTTTTTAAATTTATTATATTTTATGGTTCACTTTAAAACTTTCAACATGTCTAGATTCGAAAAATTCAATGTCCGTCAGCCGTGTCACGCATAACTGCCTCAAAATGGTGCAAAATCATTTGATGATATCGAACTTTTGACCAAAATTTCGATTCATTCGCACTAATGAGCCGACATGGTGCCCGCAAGGTTTTTCAGCTCGATTGGACAAAAGCTGTGGATGTTTCACCTTACTTTTTTGTGTCAAAATCGGTAAACAAGTGAATTTTGCAAAAGCACCTCAAAATTGATTAAAGGTGTAGTTCGAATTTCATCAAAATAATAATTGTCGCCTACGTATGTGCCAATGCGATATATTTGAAACACCTACAACTTCTCTAAAAATGTCCGAATGATTCGACATTTGTATGAGTGTTCAAGAATATTAGTTTAAAAAACATTCATGAAATTCAGAAAAATCAGAGGTCCAATCCTTCCTGCGCAAACCGTTCAAAATTTCCCATAACTACCGTAAAATTAAGAGTTGAAACCAAAATGCTGTAAAAATCGTCCGAATGATTCGAAATACTCCTCTGGAGAAAAAAAGGCGCTCTTTTCATAAATGTCTATAATAAAAATACATATTATGTCCAAATGAATAAAAATCGATTAATCGTTAACAAAAATCGATGAAAATCAATTGTAAAAAAATCGAAAATCGTTGGTCGAACATCGATTTTTTGTGAAAATCGAAAATTGATTGTCAACCTTAGGCGGAGCAATGAAGTATGGGTCCGCGTTCTCGTAGCAGTTCTAGGAACTGCTACAAATTAGTATTGGAAACCTAGCAATGAGCGAAAAATAAGGAGTTTTAACTGGGTTCGAAGCCTTGGTTAGAACAATTATTTAGAAAACTTAGGAAATTATGTTACCTAATAGAACTTCGGTGGTGGACTTAAAAAATCGACGATCGTTCTAATAACGAGCCAGGTGAGAAGTTGAATTAGCGTTCCTCCAACGGGCTGCACAAGATATCTCCAGATAAATCCAGCAATCATACGAATGATCAGTAGGCAGAATGTCGAGCTCTGGGAGCTTCCGTGATCTCCTCGAAATTGAAGTACTACCTAGTTGGTCACTTGGTAGACTTGTACCTATTACCAGAGAAATAAGAGTTTCCTAGTGGCATCAGGACTATCATTAGAGGTTTGATTCCGGTTGGAAGGATGTAGAGTCTGATACATTCAATACACTTTTCTTTGAACTATCTAGACCAGTCAAAATTGCCAATAATTTGGCAAAACTTGATGAGCCTATGATTTCGGTTTATTATTTTCAATAATGAACTTTAGTAATCGACCAAGAAAGCAAAAGCTATGCAAACTAAAACACGAAGGTCAATTATTCCTGTATTTGAATAACCCTTATGTAGTACCAAATGCTCGTCTATGATTGGGGGCTAGGCTGAAAACAATAATCCAAACGCAGAGGTACCTATACACAAAACAAAAGCATGTTTTATTAGGAGAGAAATTAACAAAACATATAGTTTAAAAAAATGGTTGTCAAAAGGTTAAATTTGATTCGAAAATGCTGTATGGGTCATTTCAAAATTTCGCTCACATTTATGTCACTGATCAGCATTGCCGTCAAATCTCAACTAAATACAGTTTTGTGAGTGTTTTAAAATTTTCTCCTATGTCGATGTCCATGTTCCATGGAAAAGTATGTAAAAGTTGTGCTTATAGGACCCAGGAGAAAATACCAAAGTCCGTATTTCTCACTCCCTACAGCTGTCACTAACCAGAGGTATACAACTTCCGTCGTAACTACTCAGCGAAATATTAATTGGAGCTATTATATCCCCTTACACTACGAAAGAACATACCACCTACAATGGATATCCACCTCAGGAAAAAAATTGAATCAAATCAAGTAGCCTTATTAGCCCATTATTTCAGCGCAGCACGGGTTTTCCCCACTCCCTACAATGTTTTGAAAAGTAGCCCCCAACTAACAGGAAAGGGTGTTTATGAAGTTGCTTCTGTTTTGTTGACATCCCTTATTCAAGATTTTGCCTAGACCTTCCCAGTCAGTTCTACCGGGCAAAACCATACCTGGAGGCAGCAGTGTGGGTTTTTAACTCCCACTCCCTACTCCAATAACATTCTGACTGTGGCAAGTGAAACTTGATCGCACTTGTTGACAATCAGTGTAGTTGTTGAAAGTTCGTTGACAACATTTTGGTTCAACCAGTTTCAATTGATTTGTGACCTGTAAAGGCGGTGAAAGGCTATATATAACCTCACTCCCTACTCCCTCAATCCCTACAATATCCAGCCAATAGCCCCTTAAATTGTGGGGAGTGAGATCTGCTTGTAGCAAGTGAGTTTTTGGCAAGGGAACCTTATTTACTGTAGCTAAAATTAAGCTAATTTGTGCTGTTCCACTCACCTAAATTGAAAGACTTGAGCAGCGATTCCCATGGAGGTTGGAGGCTCAAGAGGGAGAAAAATAGTAGTATATACCTCACTCCCTACAAAAGTTTTTTTTTTTTTTTTTTTTTTTTCAAAATGGCCTATCAGCAGTACGGTTTGACATTATGTGTACTCACTTGGGCAATATGCCGAGGGAACCGCAGTGATTGATTAGAAACAAGAAAATTGATCAAGCTTCAATTTTTTTTTTTGTTTTTTAGAAAATTGGATACCCAAATAAGACCGAAATTTTGAAATGACCCACATACAGAAGTACCTCGTGATACGATGGGTTCACGGTACGGTGTACTCAAGATACAAAGTGGAATATCGCAAATATTCGAACTCGCGAAACGATACCTTTTTCGCGATACTATCCCGATACTGACATCTACGAAAGTTCGAGAAGCCATCAGTTGGTTTGAAAACTTAAACAGTTTATTGAAAAAAAAGTGTACCGCTCGTGCAATGGACAATGTTAATGACATTTGTATGAGTCATTTTCGAAACATTTTGAGGAGTCGTCAGAAACAGGCTTCTTTAGATAGATGTTTTTCGAAGAGAAGTACCCCAGAGAGTGAAGAAGCGAGTGTTTCTAGTAAGAAAACTAGAAGGAAAGTGAAGACGATGATGTAGACGATGATGAACCACCGCACCAGTTCAGTTATGGAAAAAAAAGCAAAAAAAAAAAAAAAAAGAAGATAACAATTATTTTAAAAAAAATTGATTTCAAGTGTTCATTGCTGAGTTTGTAGTTTTACATTGTGACTAATTGTTTTTCGTTGATTGAAGTTTGTACCTTCATTCTGAAAACGTCATCTATTAACTAGTTATTATTATTTATTGTTATTAATATTAATTTGATTTGATAATCAAATTTTTAAAATTATTCTTAATGTGCTCTAATAAACAAATATAGTTATAACTATATAAATACATTTTTTCTTTTGAGCGATTGACTCCGTTGCAGGCCACGAGTCTTCGACTTACTCTCGCGAGGGGCAGAAAAAAAAGTAATAGGTAATAATAAAAAATAAATAAATAGAAGAATAAAAACAACTAGGTAAATTAAAGGAAAAAAATTGTTCCAAGTTTTTTTTTCAAGTGGCGAGGACATTATTTTATGGATAAAATGATCATACAACATGTACTGAAGTTTTTCTTTTTTTTTTCAATGAAATTTTCTTCTCTTCTTCATTCTTGTAAGAAAATTAATGGAGCAGAGGTCTGGATGTTTGTTTGTTTTCCCTTACATGTCATCGTGATACTTTCATTATGTTAGTACATTTCAAATACGTCGCAATGTTGCAATAATACTCGACAATGTCGACTAATGAGCAGCTATTTGTCATCTCATATTAGATAGTGGAAACAGCAAATGAGTGTTTTTATTTACTACTTGCCGGCACGATTTACTGGGAATGAGGCGTGGGACTCGTGGAAAGGAACCGGCATGTGGTCGGTGAGACTCGCGGGTGAGAGGGGGAAGTGGAAGGTTCTCATGTTCCGAGGAAGGTTCTCATGTCTCGACGGACGCGCCTCCAGTTCGTGTTCTTCGGTCACTCGTGTCGGTTCTTCATGTCGTTCGTCTCTGCGAGTACGGCGCTCGCGTTGCTCGCGGCGCTGGCAACAGCGACGACCCTGCGGAAATGCTGCGACTTCGGCGAGATCTTCAACGAGACGGTCGGCCGATGCTCGGCGTCGGACAAGGAGTTCGTCGTTCCGGAGTTGCGAAGCGCTCGGAACCATTCGGTCGTCTCCAACGCTTCGGTCATCGTCAAAAACGGATCGATGCTTCGGTGCAGCGTCGGCAGCACTTACCTGTACTACTTGGACCCCACGGAGGATCCGAGCGAGGAGTTCGTCATCCTGGACAGCGGCGGACTCCGTCGCGGCGACGGTCGCACGGAAGCTCCCGGATCCTTCTGCCTCGACATGATCAGCTCCAGATCCGTCGTCCTCCCCTTCTTCTGCTTCCCTAGCGACGAGGACTTCCAAGACATCGAAGGCACAGGCACCTTCGCCCTGTACCCCAAATTCATGTTCGTGTCCGTTCCGTTCCTCTTGGCCACTTTCCTCGTCTACGCTGCAATCAAACAGCTGCAAAACCTGCACGGCCGCTGTCTCATGTCTCACGTCGCCGCCCTCTCGCTCTCTTACATCTGCCTCAGCATCGTTCAAGTCGCTTCAGAGGAAATCAACCAACTTGCCTGCACATCACTTGGTAAGCCCTTCAATTGTTTATCCTGCTTCACAAAAAACTAAATGTACAAACAAAGTTAACAGGAAAAAAACCTGAACTACCCTGCATAAGAAGATTCATTAAACACAACGTTGCAAATTATTACACAGATTACTACATTATTTCTGCAATAGAATTGCAGTTTAGATACCACAAAAATTGTACTATTTATATTCCAACACGGTGGATCGATTAGGAAAGAAATTCATTCAATTGCATTCATCGTTTTGCTTACACTACAGACCCTTATCAAACCAGGCTTCCGTATCATTACCAACTCTGCCCTTTCATAATAACCTGGACACCCTGTATATCGGACGTGTACAACGGCGCTTATAAACATTACAACGTGGTTCGTAGAGCTGCCCGCCGAACAGTCTTGGTGTCTTCTCTTTCTATTTTATGTGTCACTTGGTCGGAATTCCTAGCTGCTAATTTCTATGTTGTCGGGATTTACTGAGATTCTAAAAGGAAAGTCAACCCTGATCAACTCTCTACTTGAAGTTAGTAACGACTTCCACTGCTCTCCACTTTTCGTAAAGATGAAGGGCGTGCGACCGAGATAGCTGTGTGTCTGTGATATTTTAAAGTAGTGTTCACCATTTCGGAAGTTTTAATATTGCAATAGTAGAGCGAACCTTACGGTTCTTAGAGCCCTCGACTTAGAGCCTAGGAGGTTTGTTTTTGCAATGCCTTCGTTAATTTTCGAGAGAATGTGACTGTCCAGCGATCCAACCAAACCCTCTAAAAAACGCTTCAAATTCTTTCACTGGGGTTTATTATCCAATTGGCTTGCGTTCATGATTTGAATTTCTACTAAGCTTTGGAGTGTGTGTGTTTCACAGTTGACAGAGCGATTATTGAATTTCAGGAGATATATGCATAGAGCACGTAAATCGGTTCTCAACCAAAATACCTATTTGGGTTGATCAGTTGATCACATTAAATGTGATCAGTTGATCACAAATTTTGTGTGCCTCCTGAAATTCAATAATCGCTCTATCACTTGTGAAACACGCACACTCCAAAGCTTAGTAGAAATTCACATCATGAACTCAAGCCAATTGAATAATAAACCCCAGTGAAAGAATTTACAGCGTTTTTTTTTTTATGGTTATCAGAATGCTACAACCCGTGTATCGGCTACAAAGCCTTTTAGGAGGTCACTCCAGTATCCACATTACTACATCACTACATCAGTACGTCACTAGGTTACTGATATCAACACAAAAACAATAATAAACCAAAATCACGCAAATGTTGCCATCATAAATCGGGCCATAGATCGGGAATGGTTTGACCTACGGTCCTGGGGAGGGGCTCATTCGATTTCTCGTGGAGTGTTCTTCAAAAAGAGTACAAATTTAGGCCGCCTTGACTTTTTTTGAGGTTTTTAGGGATTTTGCAAAACTTTGACAACCCTTAAAAATGTCAGCCGTTTGTGAGAAATCGTGCGCACGGCACGAAAAATTTTAATTGCAGATTCGGATTCTACACCCTTTGAAACGTAAACCATTAAATTTTCAGGGGGGTTAGAATTTTTTTTTTCAAGAGCAATTACAATGGTTTATTATTGAATAATAAGTAAACCAAAATCAAATTATTCCTCCTCTGTAAATTGTCTACCGCATCTAACCGCTTCTGAAGTTGGATCTTTTCATCTTGAAGGTCGTTGACGCTTACACTTTCTTCCTGTATATCGTGAATAGTATGGTTATCCCTTACATTCTCGTAAACACGTCGAGCCCCTCCCACATTGTTGACCTGTGTCCACGAGGGAGCACGAAAACATCCATTAGCTTCGCCATGAAAGACTAATCGGCACTTCACATTTGCTGATTTGTTCCGCTGATGGATCCCAAACAACAACAGTTTTAATGATCCCGATACAGGTTCCTCAAGAACCCAAGTTTTGCAGTAAAGTAATCTCGACTTGATGAAGCAGAAAAAAGAAAACAAAACTGCTTGTTGTGCGTGAACTCTTAAGATGGTTCTCACATAAAACAACGATTTTAGTTTTTCATTTTATTACTCACCACTTTTATTGTTTAATATGGATAATTTGACTCAAAGACGGACATTGAATAAGAAGAGTGTGTTCCCCATTGTTATTATCTCTATTCCAAGTCCGTGATCGCCGGGCGTTTAGTTAAATTCGTATCTCTTCATATCGGAATAACACACTTTGTACACGTGATTTGCAAAAAACCAAATTGATACCGGCTATTAAGCATTACCGATAATATAAAGTTGTTTTCTTCAAACGAGGAAAACCGACGGGCTTGGCACGTGGCCTTTACCGGACGTTTCTTGGTTAGTGTCAAAATTATCGCAGCGAGTAATTCCATCAGTCCGTCAACTAGCAAGCGTACCAACTACGAATATTCAAGTATGATAATACAAACACTCGGAACGGTTGTCAGCTTCGAAAGGTTCATAAGTTTGCTTCATTGGTCAAAGCTTTTTGGTTTTTTTTTTTTTTTTTTTCATTTAAATTTATTGGCTTTGAATGAAAATACAGTCGGCCTAATCAGGTAATACACATTTCGTGAGTCTGATGTATATCAGTAGATACATCAAATAATGGTGGGCACCCCTGCCTTAGGTAAGCCTTTTAGCTTTTTTCTTTGTTGAAAAAGTGGAGCTATTGCAGTGGCTCTAGGAATTCGATGATTAACACCAGTTAAAATCATGATTCTTTGACCTTTTATTGTTATATCGTCAGCAATGTCGGTAAATTAACCTAATTATACTGGATGTAATCTCCTACTACTTTTCACCAATTTACGGTTTTGCTGCCATTAGTACGTATTTTTCCCTCCTCTCAATGTACAACGAACAAATCGTCTTTATTAGTATTTGAACCCATCAATCTTGAAAATAGTGCCATTTGAAATGTCGAACATTTGGTGCGTGCGTTGGTTTTTCTAGGGTCAGATTAAGCATCGAACTTAGAAACTTCATTAGCAAGATCGTAAAAATGAGCGCTCTGTGTACCTGGATCGTTTAACACTGTGTGAACAAAACCCTATAATGAAGCAAGACCATACTGTAAGGGGATAAAAACGAGACCTCAAGCCATTCTCCCACCAACATAATATAACATAACAATGCAATAAGGCCACAATTTGAATTGTGGAGGCGTTAGTAATTTTTTCCTACAAATTCGCGGTTCGACGACAGTTTGCTCTTTCAGCGCCCCAGAATCTTCATTAAAAATCAAATCTTTGTGGCTTCCATCCATGAAAATATCCTCATCACAATGATTTTTTTTATATATTGTCGATGGAACAAAGCGACCAGTCAACTTAAACAAATTAAATGTATTTTTATTTGTATATGCCAAAAGGCATTACAACGGGTTGCAGAAAACACTTCTTAATTAATTGAAAAGGTGCTTATAACAGCCAATAAGTAAAATATACAAAACTGACAACACAAGGTCCCTCTGATCAAAAAGGACTATTTTGACATCATCCAAATGGCTTTTGTTATTCCTGAAAGGAAAAGAAAACACTCACCTCACTAGTCACGGCTTCTTAGATAACTACGTCACTAAAAATCACAGAACAATAATTGTGTAAATTATTTGCAAAATATCAATTCAAAACCTTCATTAAATCATTTGCCGCTGCCTTCCGTCTGAATAAAAGCATTTAGTTTTTTATAATCTTGGGGCTTTAATAATCAGAAAACTGTATGTACATCCATCCAGCGACGACTATGTGACAAACCCTTCGTAACTCGTAAATTCCTGTCTAGATGACATGAAAAATTAGAAGCAAAACATACCAAAATGATTTTAGAATTCAACAGTGCAAACAAAAATGTTTTGTGTTCGGAGATGAAAACTATTAGGTTAGTGAAGGGAGAGATTGTATTAAAGTGCAATACGGGACAGAAGGCATTGTAGACGTGCTCAGATGAATGAGAAATGTGTTGGTTACTCGTGTGGCTGAGAAGGAATATCACCTTTTGAACTCATGGTACTGTCTGATCCCTAATTGCTAATCCGATTTGATTAGTTTCCTGAAAAATGAATATTATAATCATGAAGATCATTAAAATTTCCGAGAATCAGACGCCTAGGTGATGAATCAAATCTTTGTGGCTTCCATCCATGAAAATAGATGAAGATACTCCCCCCCCCCCCTGCCCCGGCTTTTCTCAGAGCCCAGGGAGTGTGATGGATATGGTTAGTTGGCCCTTCCCGATTTTAGAACCCGATGACGTTTTCAAGCGTCTGGGTCATCCTCTGAGCGTGGCGGAGCATTAATATCCGCATCCACCTCAATGGAAGGGGCAACTTTACCATTCCATCACCTCACAAGGTGAAGCTTAGTAACATTTAGACTGAAAACGAGCTATGGAGGACAGGATGGTGACCTGTCTCTCTGCCAGTGTATTTCTGACCCTGTGTTTGCGGGTCCTTCTGACAATTGGCAGGGAATGTGCGTTTCAGGTTGTCGGTGGTCCCGTTTGAGTTTTATTCCTCAGTATGTGCATGCGCAAAAATGAATTCGACCAAGCTCCACACTCACACTCGACGTCCTATCGTGCTCAAATTTTCAGGATAGTCGGTGAAAACGGATCTGATAATACCAATACATTTCAATACATATCAAAATACTGCTCATGCACGAACGTGAAACCGAAGTCAACAAGCCTTATTCTTTGAATTTTAATCCGATTTTGATGAAAATTTCTGGATAGGGCGTGTTCGAATGCAGATAGATCCCTATGAGTGCCATTGCTCCTGAATCACTATATTATCCTGCTCAAACGTAAAATCCTCCACTCATCAAGCTTTCAGGTTCCAGTGTTTCGATTGCGCTGAAAATGTTGGGGAGCCCGGGATTATAATAATCACGCTGCGCGAAATAACATCTCCTTCAAAACTACTGCTGTGCCTCGCTAATTCTGCAGCAGATTGAATGATGATACGATCGTGTTGAAGTTGATGTCAGATAATTGGACCATTCATGCTCCACTACCCTGAATAACTTAGGAAAATTATGCTCGGTGAATTTCAGGTGTAGATTCCAGAACCACGAGGTGCTTGACGTATCTTAGTAGATTAATGTTTTTAAGAACAATCCCACAAATATGTTCCACTATAGGTATCGCTGAGATTCGGAAGATTATTTGTATTCTTTTTTGTGACGTAGATGAGATAGCTGGAGCTGTTATAAACTTAAATTGATAATTAATATAAAATGTCATGATAGTGAAGTATCTGAGAGGAACACAAGTGCATTGTTCCCGGTCAAGTGGAAGTGTTTCCCTGATGGCCTACTAAATATCTTCAATAAATTAATCTGCATGAATCCCAACCATATTGAGCAAAATTTCGGTTGGTTTGTGAGATTATCTGTGCTTTGGACCTTACCGTTTCGGTTCACAGCAGCTGGAAGGCGCGAATTCTTTCAAGGGTACGACGGATAATAGTGATGAAGTGTCGGCTGTGACTTGTGACCTCACAACTCGCGTGAGGTTGAACCCGAGGGTCAATGGTGTCCGCCCCCTCCTCTCGGAAACGAATAAATGTCAGAACCAACCAACAATCATCTCATAAATCCGAGACGTTTAAAGCGATAACTCAATAGCAACAGAAATCCCAGTAAAATCTCGCAACCGACAACTCAATACATCGCGAGGGCCCTGAACTTTTCACGGTTACGGAAAGTCTGTCCTAATTCAAATTCCATTTAGCTGACATCTTCCGTGATCTGTATTCAGTATCTAGCAATTTGCTGGCCAATACATTCCCACGGTTTATTGACTCTCCCCTACTCTCATATTCACAGTGTCTAATAGCTATTAGTCAATCTTAGTTCAATTGAGAATTCCTGAACCTTTGTACTTCTGGATTATTGAAGAGTGCTCAGTGTTCATGAAATTCGAGAAAAATGGTATCTAGCTTGGTTCTGAACATCAACAGATTCGAGAAATCTACGAACTAATGTAAGGTTTTGTGCAAGAACTGCTCAGAATATCGGTTTCGAGAGAATCGAGATCAGAGGTTATGAAAGTTTTTCAGCTACTTCGGCGACTTCAGTTGCTCAATCATTTCCCAAAAACTCTGGGTCACTTATTGTTTGTATGTCCCATTTACGATCCGTTCCGAGATTATTATCGGCTGATTACATATCGGATTATGATACAATATGTACCATGAAACTCTTGAAAACAATATTATCAGCTGATCGATCCTCACTTGTTGCTAGGCGAGTGTCCAAGCACGTTCACGTTGATACCTATTCGTGTTGGCATTTTTTTTTTCTGTCAAAGTTCTGGGGATAAGGAAGATTGAATGAATGAACGTAAAGCAGTCCGGTTGGGATGATTCGATTGATTGAAGTCTCTACCAATAATGAATATAAAAAATTAGCGTGATTCCGATTTTTAAATATTTCAGCCCTTTGATGCCACCGTTTAGGGTTGACGATGGCAGATGAGTAGAAATCAGTCCAAACTAGACATCATTTGTGGTTTTTGTCCCAAATTTCACTCATTTTTGTTCAGCATTTTCTGGGAAAAGATTTATTCGATTTTCGGATTCTACCCAATTTGAAACGTAAAATAACAACTTTTGAGGGGGGGTTAACTTTTGTTTTCTTTGTCGGTTACAAACGTTTATTATTGAAAATGATACATAAAACGCTGCAAATTCTTTTACTTTGGTTTATTATTCAATGATTCATGATTTGAATTTCTACAAAGCTGTGGGTGTTTCACAGGTGATAGAGCAATTTTTGAATTTCGAGAGATATGCCTAGAGCACTTAAATCGGTTCTCAACCAAAATAGCTATTTGGATTGATCAGTTGATCATATTTTTGTGCCTCCTGAAATTTCACGCTCCAAAGCTTAGTAGAAATTCAAATCATGAATCATTGAAAAATAAACCCCAGTGAAAGAATTTGCAGCGTTTTTTTTCAAGAGCGATTACAATGAAAAATATTGTAATTGAAAATTTTTCGTAAGACGGAGCATGCATATCAGAATGCTTCAACCCGTGTATCGGCTATAAACCCTTTTAGGAGTTCACTCCAGTATCCACATTCACTACATCACTAAGTTACTGCGATCAAAAAACAAAAGTTTTTATTTGTTTTGATCGCAGTAACCTAGTGATGTGGTGAATGTGGATGCAAATGGGGCCACCTTAAATCGGGCCATACATCGGGAATGGTTTGAGCTACGGACCTGGGGAGGGGCTCATTCGATACCTCATGGAAAGTTCTTTAAAAAAGTCCAAATTTAGGCCGCCTTGACTTTTTTTGAAGTTTTTAGGGATTTTACAAAACTTTGACAACCCTTAAAAGGCACTTTGAATGAAGTGAGAGTGCTCGCTAAAGAATTGTTCCGTTGTCGGACCAACATGGATTTTTCCTGAAAATTTCAGATTTTTTGCTCCAGCCATTTGGGAGAAATCGTGCGAACGGCGGACGGACGGAACAATTTTTATTGCAGATTTGGATTCTACACCCTTTGAAACGTAAACCATGAAATTTTCAGGGGGGATTAGAATTGTTTTTAAAGAGCGATTACAATAGTTTGTTTTTGAATAATAAACCAAAATTGACCAACGTTGGTTGCAATGTACACGTTGACCTGAATTTCTAGGGTAAACAACTTGAAAATGGCAAAAACTTCTCTTGAAAACTATAAGTATGCGAATCAAATTGAAATTGGCAACCAACTGTTCAGCTTCCACATTTTGTTTATTCTTTTTCCAGGATCCTACCTTGGAATCATAGTGCTTATCGTTGTCTAACACTCCGCAATACAATTGCGCTTTAACTAATCTTTAATGATAAAACTTGAGATTGCTATGAAACGACTGTGATACCGTTGTTAGTGACGGGAAGACTGAACAATGAATAAACAGTGGGGCCTGCGTTACTCATTGGCGATTTCCTAGAGGCAAGACTTCTTTCTTCCGTTTCATGATGATAAAGGGGGGATCCTTATCAACAAAATTATCGTAATGAGCCTAATAATATCACTAGGTAGTTGTCCACACAATTCACATCTCACATTTTATGTAAAAAACCACACACAATTCCCAAGCTTTGACAGTTCATTAAAGCCAACAGTCCAAAAGTTTTACTAATTACTTACTTAATTATCCACGTGTTTACTTACTTAAATTATCCACGTGTACAGTGCTACTAACCAGCCGGTTAGACAGATAAAAAAGAATTTAGATCGTCAAATATAAAATTGAACGAATTGAAAATGACTTTAAAGTAACGTGATTTTGATTATTATTTGTAAAGAGAGGGTGTTGTTATAGGGAAATTATTTTATTATCATAATTATTTCCATAGATGATTGTTTCATGGTTTTAATAACCATAATTATTTGCAGCAGGTACATGTAGTATTCTGTCGGTAGTGATTGGCTGTAATCAAAGATGGATTCAGTCCATTCGTACAGTAAAACGGTTACCCTTGGGTTCTTCGTATTATGACCGGCAAATTTTCTGCTACTCTCAAAATAACTTCATCTCTAGCCGGAGAATCCCATCAGTTTAGAACACTGGCAAACGGACAATGCACTTTTCAGCCAAACGTCCAGGTACTTATGTTCTATCTTCTGAACACTCCATATCTGCTTTGCTGACGGCAGCATCTACTGAATCGTGGAGAGACCAAGTCATCCAAAAAGAAGTTCTTCCTTGTACTTATTGTGCATTGCCTTTGGTACAGCCACACAGTACAGAAAACAGGACTTGTTTTAAGGACTTCCCTGGCAGCCTGAATGGTTCTTCTATACCTCTCCTTCCTTTCTTCTCGGGTAGTTGATTCTTCATGACTCTATATTCATCAGTTGTAGGAAAACAATAAGTTCCTGACATGAGTCCATTTGGAGCATGATCGGTGGATCTTCTACTGATCATAAGTGAATTAGGGACGGTGGGATGATGAACGACAACAAGAGAAGTTACACAGTGATGGCACAGTATAACAGTGTGGAAACTGTAAAAAACTACATCGTTTTACTAAAATTATTGTACGTAAAATTGGTACCTTGGCGAAAGAGTACACGACATTGGTAGTGTACCAACAACTCTTTTTTGTAATGGCTGCGATTGTCGAACGATTCCGTTGTTTTTCACGGCCCAATTTCTCATCCAATGATGTCACCAGAGTCTTTAACGACGGTGGTGTGTTGTGATTAGCCGTTCGGGTGATCGGTGATCTTAATCGTCAGTTCTCTACAATATGCTGGTAGAAGCGTTTCTGACCTCCTTCATTTGATGACGCGGATGATGGAAAGCTAGCCAAGGAAGATAACCGTTGGTGGAGGTAATACTCATCTTCTCTTCTCCGTAGTGTAGAGCATAGCTATCATTAAGAAAACGTTGACGCTACCATTTTCGTTCAATCAACAGTATATTAATTTTTTTGTAGGTATCGCGCAACGGTTTTTCTATACAATTTTGTCCACGTTCTTCTTCAGTGCAGGGTTATTTCAAATAGACGTAGGCAGTGAAATTGGCACTTATACCTGCTCCCATACCTGGGCATTCTCGAACACTCTTCGGTTGTCAATTCGATGCTCTATCCGAATCCGATTCGAAGAACGTGAGCTCTTTATGTGCTATATCCTCCTCAAGTGGCCAATACTTAACGACAATTCAGTAGGCGCATCACGTCTTATAACAGTCGTTATTTTAAATGAATACTCTTAGATGTTCTTAGGGAACTTTTGCTTGTGAGTCTAGCAATAGGTGGTGGAAGGTTGTTTCCACTTTCGGAGGGATGAACATTCACATTTTTTCCTCCAAAACTGAAATTTTCTCTCCTATTTTTCGTTTTAAACCATCCAGAACAAATTCTGTTTCGTGTTTGTTTGTTTGTCTATCTGAAGATCCTTGTAACAAGGAATCATCCCTAATTCATCATATGAATTTGATGAAAATCTCAGGAAATATGCAGTTTACTCTGTAAGCTAACTTAAAATCCACCATGGACGATTTTCTCAGGTTCTAGAGGTCAGTTCGCGCTCTAATTTTTAAGGTAGTCAGGGGAAAACGGTGAGATTATCTCATATAGGTTTCAATGCGATGGTGTCGCTAGTAGCTATTGGGCATGCGGGAACGTGAAATTCTTGTAGCAACCCTAGTGTTTACAGTTTCCTTCGGATTTTCATTACATTTTTGGAATATGCTTGTTGAATGTAGATGGTCTCCAAAGAGTTTCACTGTTCCCAAATCAATACATCACTCTGCGCGTGCGCAAAATTAAAATCTACCTTGGATGATTTTTTCATATTCTAGAGGTCAAATTACGCTCAGCTTTTATAAGATAGTCGGGGAAGAACGGTCCAATAATCTCATATTAATTTCATCACGATCGTATCATCATTCTTCCCGCTTTTGAATTAGCGCTGTAGGCCTGTAGTACTTGTGAAGGCCTTTATGTGTGACTCAACTTATCTTTATTCCAGCATTATTCCTCCAGGTAACAACTTAGATTCTACATCTCTTGAGATTGTCTAAAACATTTCAAACCTTCCCAAACGTTCATGTTACCTAGACGAGGAAACTCTTCGCCACACTCAATTCGAGATACTTTTTCTGCCGCATTGTAATCTGGGTCTCTCAGCTAGTTATAATTAAATCCTCTTTTCATGCTGTCCATCTTACCCTTTCCTGGACATCATCAGAGGTGAACGAAAAATGTTTATTTCTATTCCGGAGTTTTCCCTTTTTCGAATCAAAATATACTAGCATTCTTTTCTCCGTACTTTCGTTTTCATTCTAAATGTATGATCTGTCTCCTACACTTCAGGTATAATTCATTTTGTACGTTTGTGATTATAATATTCATTGGTTGGGAGAACGAATCAAATTGGTTTTATCAACTGAGAGTTCAGACAATACCACGGGTCCTAAAGATTCGCTAATAGTTTTCACACACTTCAGCCGTATTAATGATATGGCATTGCTTTGAATGAGAAAGGATTAACTCACGTATGAAAAGAGTTCATTTTTACAACCTTGCTAATGAGGTCTCCAAGAGAAGTTATGCTATTTTCAATTCATACCAGTAAAAAATATGTTTAATATAAAAGAGAAATGCTCTTCTCTGAGCAAATGAGCAATCTCCTTCTCAACCTGGCTTTTCATGAACGTAATGAAAATAAAAGTAGCTTTTCCCTCAGAGAAAATTAGAACAGCTCAAACCCTAACGGTTGACACCTGTCCGTACATTGATTCCTTGTTACGGAATGATAATGTTTTCCTTCAAACGTTTTAAATCAAAGCCTTTTTGTTATAAAAAAAATTAATAGAACGTATTGTGAAGGTTACAAATTATACATTATATAATGTGTAGCCTTCACAATTGTATTCAGGTAAACTTGATAATTTTGCTAACATGTTATAGCGCATCTTCGTTTACAAGCAGGTGTGAAATATGTTATTATTCAGTTTCGAGTTCAACTATCTTGTTTCATCCTTTGTTGGTTCATCCTGCATCCTGACTTTTTATACCGTACACGTGTTATTAAGATCTAAACCTTAACTTCGAATATCAACTCGATAATTAGCGTGAACGAACTGAACATATTTTATTCTTCACATCATCACCAAGACGATGAGTAAATAAACAAATAAAAACATACTTGTAGGAAAAATAATAATAACTAGATGTGGTAGCCACATTACTACCCCCCCCCCCCAAGTGTCAACGATACCGTTCTAGGAACCGCACTTGTCGACCGATCCGTGTGGTAGTATGAGGAGTGGTCGGACTCGTAGTTGGTTCGCTGGCCTGGGGAATCGGAGGAGGATGAGGAGCTGGGTCTAAATCTGCAGGCTGAGCCAGTAGAAAAGCTGGTTTGACTCTGTCTGCAGAAACATTCTGCTCTCCACGAGGCGTCTGTAGGCGAAAAACTTTGCCTGTGTGAGACAGTACACGGTAAGGGCCATCGTAAGTAGGTTGCAGAGATCTCCTAACAGCATCCTGGCGTATGAGAAGAAGCAGGTAATTCTGGGTGAACATAAGAGGTTTTGGCGGTGTGATGCTTGAAAGGAACTGGACGTAGGTTACGGACATGATCACGTAATTTTGCGAGGAAATTTGGAAGGTCTGAAGGTTTGGTGGCGGAATCGAAAATATCGCCTGGAAGACGAATGGGTTCTCCATAGATGATTTCTGCTGGTGTTGCCCCAATGCCTGGGATAAGATAGGAACGTAATCCGAAGAGCACTGTTGGTAAGGTTGCAATCCAATCTTCTGTCAGTTGAGCTTTCAAAGGACACTTCAAGCTCCGGTGCCATCTCTTAATTGCCCCATTAGAGGGAGGGTAAATTCGTGGTTCGAATTTAAAGAGTTGAAAGTAACTAAATTAATCTAGTTACCTGACTCCAGTCGAAACTATTTCACCATAGCTTGTGTGCTGTTTGTTGAATGACTTGGTGGATCGTAATTGAATTTGTGAATAAGAGCTTTTTTGATTCATCTAGCTATACAGGTATTCATTCTGTAAACAAATGAAGTCGGATTGTGTTTCAGAATATCCGTATCCATTCATCTTTTGGTTGTATGAAGTCATGAATTTCTCTTTCTACATATTATTTTGTCTCGAATTTTCTAACCTTGGAGAGTGGCAGTGGGGCTCCATCTTCGAGACTCAAACGTCGCACTTTTTTTCTGCAACTTTAGAGACACGCGATGTCTCACATATGGCTGTTAAACGAATTTTCGTTCTCACCCATCCTGTTATTATTTACGAGGGCCCCAATTAGGAAAGGCCAGACTTCTGCTGAGGTTGAGATTTGACAGCGCAAGTCTTCTGACGTTGAGAGGGGGCTGGAGATGGGGTTACTCAACTTTCGTCCTTTAACACAGGCGCCGCTTAGCGGGTGGACCCCGCAAGGTGCTTCCTCGTGGCCTAAATCCTCAGAAGCAAATCCTTCCGCCCCTCCCCCCGTCCACAAGGAAGTCCGAGGTGTCCGCAGAGGCGGATTTGTTTATTTCCTCCAAGCTTGTTTCTGGAATGACACTTGAAGCCGAACCGTCCAAATATTCTTACCTCAAGGTGTGGCAATAGCTTGTTGAATGAGGTAGGCTTGGGCGAAAATACCGACGTTCCTATGAAAGGAATAATTAATTAAATAATGAGCAAGCCCAATAACAAAAAGGAAAAATATATTATTTAGCACTGTACTTGAAGAACGGACTGGCTACTTGTCCTAGTAAACTAGAAGAACACACTTGGTAGGCTCAAGTAGAAAACAGTTGGTATGAGATCGAAGGATCGAAATTGTACATTTGACAGGACGTTAACTTCAGCACGATATTCAAGTTTAGAGCCTTCCATTCAACTTTTCGAGATCGCGTTTATGAACCCTTTGTACGCTGATGATTGCATAAAACGGGTTTGTTATAAACAGACGATGAATCAACTCGAACAATAATAGAAAACATCAAAATGGAGAGAGAAGCTATCCAACCAAAAGAATGATTGGATACCCACCCTAGTACCAAATTCGCCAAGAACAATCAACTCTAATGAGTTAATACGAGCACATAATGCATGAGTTAAAGTACATAATTATTACTCAATAATTTCATTTGTATGTCCCACTAAGAACCAATGGATATTTAGCTAGACATTTGTAGTATAATTTGCTTGCTAATCGTCTTATCTCTTTACAATATTTCTTCTCCTTTGTTCTAAGAGTGATAAGTGTATTATCACTGCGGAAACATAGAACTGTCTAAAGTTTACTCAAATAGACATGGAAAAATAATTACGGTGAAGTTTACTACTGTCTTACAGACAAATGTACGTCTTTATTTGTTTGTGATTTGATGATTATATCTTCATCTCCTTTTATTTGTGATATAGTACCATTGATTCCTCTTTCAGTTTCGACAGGCTACAACCGCGAACTCTTTCACGTTCGAGGGTAGCCTCGTCGATATTTCCGGGGCCTCTATGCGATAACAATAGGAACTCCAACAGTTATTATTACCTCAATATTCCTGCCGCATAAAAAACTGGGTCGGCCTTCCCTGATAAGAAAAGGTGGGCAGTACCCCCTCCTTTGACCTTGAAGTGCTCCCGCCAAAGGTCAGTCGCCGGACCGGTGTCGTGCATCTTTTCCCTCCGACCAATAATAAAAAAGAAAAGGCAAAAAATAAACTACACAACAGCCCGAGCTAAATTTAGCTTTGCAGTCTCTTTTCTTCGAGAGCTTATCCTAAGGCTCTCTCAAGACTTGTTCCCTTTGGTCCAATCGAGTGCTCCTTTACCAGCCCCTCGTCGATTGTTTCTGTTTACATGCATCCACATGTCATTTACCTATGTGGCAAAGAGCCAATTAGGTTGGGAAGTAGTTCTGCAAAAAACCTCAAACGGCGCGGGTTTTCCAGCCATGGAACTAAGCGAACTGCATTCCTGAGCCGAGGTATCATAAATCTGACGGTTTGCAAAGTTCAAAGCCTCGTCCTTGATGTGAAAACGCTGTCTAGAGGCCATGTATCCAATGGTTGAGAACCATAAATAAGTTAGTGTTTTGGTCAAGTTAAACTGTACGTAATGGTTGCGGTATCGCTCATTTCATGTAAACACGTTCCTTACATGTAAATTCAGAAGAAAACCTGGCATACTAGTCTACGTGGAACAGTGCCCGATCAAACTTTAGCAAGGGTTTAGAATGGAAATTCCAGTCAATGAATTATGAAGACATCGGCCTCAGAAAAAAATGTGGGTTCCGTACATATTTCTCGTAGTTTTGCCTCGATATTTTATTTCCAGGTGAAGAAATGTATTTAGAAATGTAAAATGACGACCAAGTTGAAGTAAGAGGAGCCCTACATACGACAGGTCTCGTACTACGATATATTGTATTATGCTGCTAACGGATACCAAAAGCTAATAGACATGATCATCACGACTGCTAGACAAGTTGCCAGAGCGTGTCTGGGTTGTTTGATGCCCCAGAGAACCATCTGCACATCCGTACAATCCCTGAAAATCTTTTCGTATTCGGACTGTAACTTCGTACAGTTTTGTCCGTATATAGATTGACAAACTAGTGGACTGAAAGACCGACATGGTACCACAATTACTCACTGCTCTCTGAATGCCAGTGGGCATTTTAATCGTGTATGCAATTGTTTTTTGCTTAATAATTGTCACAATACGAGTTGTTTTGCAGGTTTAGAAGCGAAACAGCTAATGTATGACTGAACGAACTGAGGATCAATCTTGAAGGGCGTGACTCAGAAATTTCATGTTTTATTGCAGTTTAATTACGACACAACATTCTTACCATTGGTCTGGTTTCTGTTCTGTTAGGTTTATGGTTTTTTTTTCTAGTACAGCCAATGCTAGTTGTTCTCTGTTTAACATATGCACAGTTCGTCTTTTTAGGTTTTTTGAAGGACTTTTAATTTCTCCATTGAGTTGTGCCTGGTATGGCCTGTAATGTACCTACTGAATAAACGGTCGCCGAGTAATGTGGAGATTCACACTCAAGAATTTTTGAGCCTCGAAGATGGTAAATCAATCGTAAACACTGTGTAAGAGGAGTGATTGCTCGTTTGACCCCATTCCCTATAATCAAAACCCTGATACATTGCTTTGGGTGGCTTTTAACAAATGCTATTTTTGTGGATAACACAAAGCTCAAGTTTGCCTAAGTACCAGTTTCGGTTTTTTAGGAGACTCTTGGTGTTGGGTGGAGGTACGTACTTAGCATCCGAAAAAGTGACGACTCTCATCACATAGCATTAATTTCTTCTTCGCTTGTCGATTGTACCTTTGTTTCTTGGCACAGTCCAGGTGACCTCTAAATACAGGCTTTCCCATGAATCAACACGTTTTAGTGAGTTACCGCTTCCCTGTACGGAATCTGTCTCTAATGAATCTCGACAAAGCAAACAGCCCGTCCCGTCCCACTGCTGTTGGCATACCCTTAATTGCCCCACACCCAACACCGCACTAAAAAGTTAGCGTTCCCCGCTTTAATAATAAATGGTGATATTTACTCAGTTGATTTGGTGTTGACCAAGGCATCCTGGTTCCGAAGCTGTATATGTTATTGCAAGACACCCAATTTACCCGAAAATAAATACCTAATATAAGTACGGAGCATATTCTAGAAAAATGTCCCCTCATTTGATAATATCGAAAAAAGTTTTAATGGAATTTTTTTACGTTGCTATATTCATAGCTGGGTTACTTGTATAATTTCATCGTCAATCAATTGTCTCTCGTCATTACTGACGACGTGACACATGGACCGCATCAGACCTCCCAGACTAGCCCGGTTCGAATCCGATAGGCACGAATGATTAGGGCCAAAATCCTATCAAGTGCTGTACACCTGTCCTGTCGTTAGACAGTTCATCTCTGATCTCGATATCGCGTGAATCCAAATCGCTCCCAACCCAGGGGCGTGAGGCAATGGGAAGCCACTAGGGAAATCGTCAGACCTAGTTCTGATCCTCTCTAGAGGACGGCTGGCGACGTCCGCGACTGGCGACGAAAATCCAAGGTGAAATTCCTTGTTTACTTTACTTTTATTTATTTTTTTTTTTACGTTGCGACGCTTAGTAGGTGAATATTTAAAGACGGAATCTGACTTTTATTGTCAGCTAATGCCCAACACACAAAATGAATACACGTTAAATGATTGAATAGATATTGGAGGACAAAGGAGTGCTTAAAAACCAGCACTCCTGTTTCTGTGCAGTGCAAATAGACTGTATTATATACAAATAATCGCCCAGTAAATTATCGAGATAAGAATGAAAATATTGAGTGCAAGTGACACCGATTTTATTGATCAAGTCAATTAACAAGAACGTGCTGCAAGTTTCAAGAATCTAATAAAGTATACTAACTACCTCGTGCTTGAAGAATAGATGTGGTTGCACCTTCACAAAAGGACATAGATTGGTGAATGGGTTTCTTCCAGAGAGTGTCGTAATGATGGTGAATTCACCCAAAAACGCTGCAATATAAACTTTATTGTACATGGTACATTACAGTTCGGCGAATTAATATTTAAATATACATATGACGTGGAACATGTAAAGTGGACTCCACCCAATGGTGGGCCACAAAGTTATTATTTATTTAACATATATTAAGATTAAATTATAAGTTATAACAATAAATATATAGCTCCAACTGGTAACAAAATAACTATAGGTAGTTGACAACAGTAACAACATGCATAATATTATAACACAAAATCTTAATGTTCGTTTTCCGCGAGGTCAGTATGCCACTTTCTTTTTAACCTTCTAAGATTTCTAGGGGCTGGAGGGTTTTCGGGTATTCTCTGTATAAGCTCGTTGGGGTGGGATTGCATTCTTTTTTGATGTTTGACGAACGAGTGCTGGAGAACCTCTGTGACCTCGGGAATGTCCAGATCTTTATGAATGGTTTTGTTGGTGACAAACCATTCAGCATTGGTGATGAGCCGTAGTATTCGGTTTTGAACCGTCTGTATTTTTCTAATGTGCGAATCTGCTGCTGATGACCATATGACGCACCCATATTGCCACACTGGTCTGATGAGCTGTATATATATAAGCTTTTTAATTGGCAAAGACATTTTGGGGCTGGTCAACATGTGTCTAAGCAATTGCATTCGTGCACGTGTCTTTTGGACGATTGAGGAAATATGGGATGCCCACGTGAGCTTTGAGTCAAGCTTTAACCCGAGGTATCTCGTTTCTCCAGTTTCTAATACAGAGGTGCCATTCAAACATATGGAGCTCCGTGGGATGTTTCTGCGGAGGGTGAATTTGACCAGTTGAGATTTGGAAGGGTTAACTTTTACTCTCCACTTGGTGCACCATTCCTCAACCGTTTGGGCATAAAGCTGTAGGTTCTCCTGAGCAACTTGATCACTCAAATTAGTGGAAAGGACCGCCACGTCATCAGCGAAATGAGCAATTTTCATGGCGTTGCTTTCAGGATAATCATGGGAATACATTAAGTACAAAAAAGGGCCCAGCACGCTGCCTTGGGGAACCCCTGCGCGAATTGCTGTTGATCGGGACTCAGCAGATCCATACCTAACAGCGAACGTTCGTTTGGATAAATAGGATTTTATTATTCTGAACAAAGTGTCAGGCAACAGACCCTTAAGCTTAAAAAGTAGGCCATCATGCCATACACGGTCAAACGCTTTTTCCGTATCCAAAAACAGGCCCAGGCATATTTTTTTTCCTCATATGTAGCGAGAAGTTCATCCACAACTCGGTGCAATTGTAAGGGGCAGGAATGCTGTGGTCTAAATCCAAACTGAGTGGGTGGAATGCAGGGTTCAAGATGACATAAAAGTCTCGCGAGTAGCAATCTTTCAAAGATTTTGGACATTAGTGGCAAAAGACTGATAGGTCTGTAGTTGCTTATATCCGCCTTGCAGCCATTCGGTTTCGGAATGAGAACTACGCTTGCATGTTTCCATTGGTGAGGGTAATGTGTTGTCCGCATGATACCATTATAAATCTGTGTTAGGAACACGAGACCCTTCCTGGGTAGGTGCTTCAGGAGTGGTTGTACTATTAGATCGTGGCCTGGTGCTTTTCTGGTGGGCGAGTTATTGATTGCTGAGGCTACTTCTCTTGGTGTGAAAAGAGGGGGTAGAGGTGACAGTTGTAGAGGTTCATGCAAAATTTCACTAACTCTCTCACAGAATTGCACATCAGCAGGTGGATTTGGCGCAAATTGGTCTTTCAGGCTGTCTGCAAACGCATCCACTTTCTCTTGAGCTGATGAAATCCACCGATTGTTTACTTTTAAGCTAGGAATGCCTTCCTTATGTTTGAGAATAGATTTTGTTTTCCTCCATAAGGTGCCATCCTGTGGATCGAGTTGCTCTAATGATGTTTGCAGTTGTTGTGCGTTTAGAATCATCAAGGCTGTGCGGAGATCTTCTGTCGCTTTATTATAGCGTGTTTTATCTGGCGGGTATCTAGTTCTTTCCCATACAGATCTACATTGTCGTTTCACTCTTAGCAGGTGAGCTACGTGAGCTGGTGGCGGAGGCGTCATTCCGTGAGTATTCATTTGCCCATTTTTTGAGGTTCGTACGTGTGCTTCTGAGGCTGCTCTTTGTATCACTCTTGTTAATTCACTGACAGCCCTATCAATATCTTTTGAATCTTTCAGTCGCACCCTTAGATCAATGCTGGATTCGATTACTGACTTATATTTTTCCCAATCAAAGGGCATTTTTATCAATGAAGGTGGCTTTTCGATGTCCTGATATGTAGTGTTAAGTGTAAGGTGTACTGGGTAGTGGTCAGAGTGAAGTTCGTGACAAACTGTTACATGTGTACACAATTGACTTGCGTTTTTCCCGATAAAGAAATCCAAGACGTCAGGGGTGCCATTATTATGCGGAAAATACGTAGGTTCCATAGGACTGATATATTCCAACTGGTGTCTGTACCCTACCTCATGCAGTAATTTTCCTCTAGGATTTGCGATGTTTTCGGATGCTTAGAATTGAAATCTCCACCAACAAGAAAATGAAATCTCAACTCGTGTAACATACCCCAGAAATGAACTTGTTGTAGTTTGTTCTCGGGAGCAGAGTAGAACGAACCAATCTGATAGTATTTGCATTTCATCTTCGCAAATCGGAGGTAACTCGTCGTGTTTGATAATTGATCTAACGAGTATAAGAGAACCCCCTTTCCGACGACCACTTGGATGATCTGCTCTGTAGCATCGAAATCCGCTGATATTAAATTTAATTTGAGGGGATAATTTGGTTTCGGTTGCCAACAGTACATCTATATTGTGTTGATTCAGATATAGCACCATTTCATTATGCTTATTGGCTATGCCTTGACAATTCCAGGTACTTACTTTTATGGTTTTCATTTTTTGTTCAAAAGCACGGGTAAAATTTGAGACATCATAGATAGCAATGGTTGAATTGTTGATAACAGTGAATCGAGTTTTGATATCAAAGCCTCTATTTGAAAAAAAGTTCAAATTTAGGCCGCGTTTAACTGAGAGTGCTGGCTAATGGTTGGGTCTCATGCATAGAGGCTCCTTCCTCAAGGTTGGGAAATTAATCCAGTCTAGATAAATGAAATTGCGGTGCACTTATAAAAATATGTAATTAATTCGATGCGGTCGTTAGAGCAGCCAGTAATTAAAGTGATTATTTCGACGCTGAAAATAATTATGAGCGCAGTTTAACTGAATAATGCCTCCCGACGCGGATGTTGACGGATACTTTTTTTTCAAGTTGGAAAAACAGGTCGTTCTAACAATGGCTGGTTTGAAAAGGCTCTTTTGGTAATGAAAAGGATTTTTTGGTAGCTTTCAATATAATCCCTCCAGTACAGCTGATAAACGACACTTGATTCACAAAACTTTCACTTGTAGCTACTTCATTTACACTTCTATAATATGTAAATTCGTGGCTATTAACATTTTAAAAGTACTATAAACCAAAATTTGGTTCATTTCACTTCAGTTAAATAATAACTTTAACTCATTAACTTGAATAATAACTGACGTTCATTTAAGCGGAACTAAATGATAATAAATGTACCTAAAGCAGAATGATCTTGAACACTACAAGGAAATTATCGTGCGGGGTGTTGGTGACAGTGCAAAACATGAGAAGAAAGGGAAATAGCATGTCAATTTCATAAGTTAGCGCAAACATGTAATTTTCCACAGAGAGTATTTAGTGCGGAAAAGAGTTCTGTAAATGACACAGTCGTACATTTTTTGGTAGGAGATGGAGATATGGTGGAGAAAGGAACGGGATCAAGAAGTATGCCATTGGTCGATTTGTAATGATACAAATGGTCAAGATAACCTCTGATTCCTAGGTTTAAAATAGATTCTGTCAAAAACTGCAATTGCTTCATCGTACGAACTACATTCATCTACTAATTCATGAATACTGTACGTTGAAAAGTTACCTACAAGTTTCAACTTATCTTCTTGCACTGCACCGATCTCGTCCATAAAGTTTTCAAAAGTCATTTTCCGATGACACCAATATCGATCTGCATGAACTTCATTTGGGTCCAGGCTGAGACGATCAGGCTTAAAGTATTTCTCCATCAGAACTTTTGAAGAAGATAGGTTGAAACTTTTAGCGAACTTTTCAACGTAAAGTATTAGTAAATGAATGTAGTTCGTATGATGAAGTAATTGCAGTTCTTGACAAAATGTACTTTCAGTTACATTCAGTGGTTATCTTGATCATTAGTATCATTACAATTTGTTGAACGAAAATGTAACTACGAAATATCTAGCTTAAATCTAATATCTAAATGCATCTATTGCAAGAATCGAAGTCTTGCCAATAACTAGATGATACAGTCACGTGGTGGGGATAATAATGATTATGACACGACACGATTCTTGAGTTTCCTAAACAAAAGATCCCACTTGTCTTACGAAATGGTCGCCATTAGAATCGATGCATTTTCAAAGGCTCTCCAGAAGCTTTTTCGTGCCAGTGTTGAAGTTAGAGGAACTACTTGCTCCAGTTCCTCTCCAGTAACTGTCACTTGTCGCAGCAAGAAATGAATAATGTTCCTTGTCTTCAAGGAAGGAAGGACCATCACCTTACCACTTCTCCGTTCTCCCTCCTTGGCTCGGATTAAAACGCTCCGCATTTTACATATTGTTTACAAAATATTGTATTACGTTCGCAAATTGTCAATGCCCCCCGGTATGTTCGGACGAACGACCTACATCGAGACCTCGAAGTCAAGATGGTAGGCGATGTTGTTAAAAGTCGAGCAACAGACCATGAAAACCGTCTCAACAAACACGTAAACGTCGAAGTATTGAGCCTCCTGGACAACAGCGGTGATATACGTAGACTGAAAAGGACCAAACCCATGGACCTAGTTACAGCTCAGTGAAGTGATGTGATGAGCGGTTGTAGGAAGTGATCTATTTGCCAAAAAAAAACGCTAATATAGGTGTTCAAATGAAGTTAATAGATGTGTATACAGTTGTAACAATAAAAATTATTAGAAAAATGTGCGCAAAAGAAAAACTTCAACATTTATGTGTATTCGTTGTTGGCTCTATATTGTATTTCCTTCTTTATTTGTTCCTAAACTTTCTGAAAATGTACCTATTATGTAAATTTCAAGGAAATTTTACAGGAATGAGACGGAAGGAGAGAAAACGCTTGTGATAGAGGTAGAGGTGGGATTTGGCGAAGAGCCAAATGAGAGTGTTTTGAATTGTGAGCAGTTGTTTGCCTGTCAATATGTAAGTGCCTGTTCGCGTGTCCGCAGATTCTTGTAACACGTCCAACTCCTACAGTTTTTCATCCGATGGAACTTTCATGGATGTGAGTTAACTGTGTGTAGCAATGCTGGCAAACCAAAACATCACTCTGAAGATTCGCTAATGTAAAATTCACCAAGCAACATTTCCTCTGATTCAAGTAGTCCGGAAAATGTTGTCACCTCAAATTTTCAATCTAATCGGGAAAGAACGGTCTAATAATTTCGTATCAATGTCATCGAGATCTAATCATTATTCTATCCGCTGTATATTGACTTATCGCGGCAGTCCCTCGGTTATAAGAACAAAGACCTTTTCGCTCCCATTTAGGTACATCTTCAGACTCAAGAATAAATGGGAGTCTGATACAGTGAGGTCAGGACTGTAGGATGGCAAAAGATCAGACCCAACCATATGAATTCAAAACAACAGGTGGCGAGAGCAACAAGTGGCCTGGCGTGGTAGTGAAAAAGGCAAGTTCCTTTTGTCAGCTGCTCTCGTCTTGGTTTTGGATGGCCCTACGAAGTTCCTTAATATCCCAAAATCCTTAATTCATGATAAATTCTGAATTTTTCCACGTTTTCTTTGAATTTTTTTCTAACTCATCATTTATTTAATTAGGATGAATGATTCAATTAAATTTTATATGTATCTTGTAAGATACCTTTCTGAGACATAAAAACTCCTTTTATAGTATAGTTCAACGTAATTTCAGTGATTTTCTCGCTTTTTAAGAAGACATTGGTCAAACTCGAGTTTTATTTACTTTCAAGTATGATATAACCAACACTAAAACATCAAAAGTTCGGAAATGAGTTTTGTTACGTTCAAACTAACAGTTAGAGAACGGAACAGGAGAGAGGCATCCTAGATCATGATCCCTAGCATTTTTTAATTTAGAAACCAGAAAAACAGCAATTACAATCGTTTAGAGATAATTTATCATGCCAATTAGGTTTTAGAGTGGGCTAAGACCCAATTTTATTTATAACCTTTATTCTCATTCGGGGGAAATGAGGTTAAAGGGAAAGGTATCCATGAAGATACCGTTCGTCATTAATGAAATCACGAATTCAGTGAGAAACACTCCTCTTTGGTACCTTCATCGTGATATTCAAAAAATAAAACCAAAAAGGAAAATAGTATAGTATAATTGACAGGAATCACTGTTCACATTGATTGATTCTTGATGAATGATGAATTAAAATTGATTCCAACATTTTCTTTGGTTTCAGGTGAGTCACAGTTTCTCTTTTTCTTCAATGTCCTACGAGGTTAAGTAAGTGTCCATAAATTTGATGAATTCTGTAATAATATTCATATAGGTTAAGAGAAATTAAGGGATCTTAGAAGGATTCGAAAATTCAAATCATGAACGCAACCCAATTGAATAATAAACCGCAGTGAAAGTATTTGCAAAATTAAATATACAAATTAATTTATATTTTCCAAATTTCGGGAAAGCTGAGGATTTTGCGCATTTTTTTGGCTTACAGGCTCAAAGGTATCATCAAAATTAAGGAGGACTAATGATTAATTAACAAAAAAAAAAAAAAAAAAATGGTTTTTTCAAAATTTGACAAAATTTACTTTTCAGGCTCATTTGCTCATTTTTCACCCTTTAGTAATCTTTTAAAAATTACTGTTAAAGACTGAAACGATGGGAAATTCAATGTTTTTTCCAACGGTATCCTTAGCTTAGCAAATACTTCAAAAACGGCGGAGTTACGGCCGTTTTAGTGACGAAAGGTCGAAAACATGAATAAAATCTTGAAAGTGAAATAGCTCGAAAATGAAGTCTCTAAAAACATCTGTAGGAGGCACTTTTTGTTGGAAACTAGTTGTAAAACACGTGTGCGAATTTTTTTAAAAATCATTGCGAACTAGCTCTCACCTTGAGTGGCTCATGACTGAGAACTCTCTCGGCATTCTTCAGAAAGTTTCAAGTTGGAGTAATAGGTACATAGTTCTTTCTTTCAATAGATTATTACTAAGTACTTCACTTCAACGTAGGAACTGATACAAACGGAAGCTTTGTTCGTTGAAGGGTAGAGCCAGGCCTTACCTTTCTTTCCTGTCTCGTGACACTGCAATGTCGGGTTAGGGATGAGGTGGGTCAACGCCAAAGATCTTCCATCTCAGACTCCTCTGGACATACCGGTTTGTTGGAACACATTCCTTCGAGCGCCTTCACGTTTTTCCCCGTAGTAAACAGTGTGCCAATAAGAAAACAACAAAAAAGAAAGATGCCAACTAGTTCTCGGTGATTTGTTGTGTTTGACCGAGGCTATTTATAGAGTCGCCAGCGCCCCTTGGAATCCTGAGGGGCATACCAGACACCGAAACGCGTGAGGCCAGCCTCGTGTCTTTTTTTTTTAAATTATTTTATTTGGTATTACTAAAAGTATACAGCCATGTTCCTTCGTAATATATACCATTATATATAAGTAACTGTGTCATTACTTAATTGATAACATTATACATAGGTATTACAGCCGTTTATACATTCATATAGAGTTTTGTAAATTCCTATTCCAGGTATAGACGCCATAGATTATAGGATTTATTTGAATGGATTCGAAAATGGTGGTTAATTTTTTAAACAGATTGTCTCTCTCAGTATAAAATAAAGGGCAGTCACCACGGTGTGTTCAGTTGACCCATTGGTGTTTCCGCACCGATTACACTGTGGGTTATCCTGCAGATTAAACCTATGCAGATATTCGTGCAGACCCCGTGATTAGATTTCTTTCTTGTGATTGTTCTACTGAAAGGTTTCGGGACTTGGTGGTGGTGATACCATGGATGTCTTGGAGCATTCGGCTGCATTTTCTTATACAGGGTGTCTAGCGTATGATCCGAAAAACTTAGCACACGTGTTTTACAACTAGTTTCCAACAAAAAGTGCCTCTTACAGATTTTTTTTTAGAGGCTTCATTTTCGAGCTATTTCACTTTTAAGATTTTATTCGTGTTTTCGACCTTACGTCACTAAAACGGCCGTAACTCCGCCGTTTTTGAAGTATTTGCAAATATAAAGATACCGTTGGAAAAAAATTGAATTTCCCAACCCCTCTTTAACAGTATTTTTTTAAAGATAACTAAAGGGTGAAAAATGAGCCTGAAAAGTAAATTTTGTCAAATTTTGAAAAAACCATTTTTTTAAATGAATCATTAGTCCTCCTTAATTTTGATGATACCTTTGAGCCTGTAAGCCAAAAAAATGGGGCGGAAAAGCCTCAGCTTTCCAATGGTATAATTAGTTTTTATTTTTTAGAGCGAACTTTTTTGAGAAAATTGGGATTTTATGCAAAAAACGTGTGCTTTTAAGCACGTTTGGGTTTTATTTAATTCGCAAGAATTGTTCAAAATATCCCCCGTTCTCGCGGATGCAGAGGGTCGCTCGTCTGCGAATGGAGTCGACCGCACAATGAAGGTCACGGTGGTTCTGGCGGATCGGGTCCCTGCATGATGAGTTTTAGTGGGTGATATCCAAATTTCAAAATTCCACCGATTTGGAGGTGTTTTTGATTTCTGGGCTTGTTACGGATTTGTTATTGCAGCTCCTGGACAATGAAACATTTGATTATCTGGAAGATATGCCCCTGGAACAGAGGAGGGGTCGATGGTTCCAAATGGATGAGTGGCCAGGTCACAATTTCGCACCGTCACAGAGTGGACGATCTCCAACTTTGATAATCGGTAACAAATGTCTTCGTTTCACCATCCCCATACTCCAGAATTCGGTCCACTAATTGGTCCCTCGACTCAATTCTGACCTCGTACACCTTGGATTTCAAGTTTCCCCAGAAGTAGAAATCCAAGGGTGTGCGGTTAGGACTGCGTTTTGGACTATGAAATATTTTATTATCTGGAAGATATGCCTCTGGAACAGAGGAGGAGTATATGGTTTTTCGGATCATACGCTGGACATCCTGTAGAACTGTCCTTTATCGCCGGCTATAAACAGTTGTTGTCATTCTGTTCGAATGTTGTGCATTACCAATGGATTGAAGTCTGAACTCGGGATGGTGATATCATTCTCGTAGTTTCGTAGGGTTGCTCTTTTCGCTAAAGTGTCCACTCTTTCGTTCCCCTGTATTCCAAAGTGTCCTCTAATCCACATGAAAATGAATTTCTTTCCGGCCGTTTGTCCTTGTTACAGCATTCATAATAGTTGTCATATCAGGGGATTGTCAGCTCTTTCCACATTCCAGATACCAATTTTCATTAAAATGCTCATTGAATCCTCAACTATTGTCCATGTGGTGTTGTTATTGTGTTCCTGTGATATGATGTAGTCTACGGCCTTTATAATAGCAATAACCTCAGCACTGAAGCTCGAAGTTTGTTCAGGTAATCTGCAGGTAATTTGAATCCCGTCACTTGGTATGTAGAATGCATATCCCACTCTTTCTCCGTTTTTCGAACTGTCTGTGTACACGTTGGTGCTTTGGGGCCATCTAGTTTGGATGTAACATGGTTAAGTCTGGTGTAAACTGTAAAGTTCCTCGAGTCATTTCAGTTGGATTCTTCATTAAACGATTTGCTACCCAGATCAAAATACAAAAGGTTTCCCAAAAGTAAAATCACCCTGTTTTTAATAAATTCCAAAAATTTGGAGCAAAAAACAGTTCATTTATTTAGTGAAATGCCATTTTTTCATATGGTTCCCATTATTTTGTACGGTGTTGATAGTTTTCAAATCCAGTATAGTCTAATAGAAAATCTAGCTTTCTACTTCTCGTATGAGGTCCACCTCTATGGCAAACCGTTCGCTCTCTCGATGCTATCGGAGACGAGGAAAGAGATGAAAATCACTTGATGCAAGACCGGCTGGATACAGAGTTGACCAAAACGTGCCAACCAATCGACTCCAGCAAACGTTGAGTGAAAAATTATCACTGATAAGTGATAGGTTATCATTGATCAGCTCGTCGCAGTGTGATGCAGGAAAACTTAGCGTGACAACAGCTCTCGGCGTTTGTTCTAGATCGTTGTTCGATGTTTTATTTCAAAACCTCACCATGATGATCTGCGATAATCCTCGTTCCTCTAGGGAAGTAATCAATCAAAAAAGGAATCATCAAGGGATCAAACGGTATTGGACTAACACCTACAGTGCATGAAAGACATTTGCATTCTAGAATTTTACAAAGAGGATGGATCGAACCAGAGATACAAGTAATCTTTATCATCAAGAGTGCCGATAATGTAATTTTCTCCAATGTTATGAATCACCAAGGGAGGAAAATGAGTACAGAAGAAGGAAAAGAACGGGGAAAAAATCGTCACACAACCATGGATCTAGAAACAACAACATTAAGCAGTTGGAACCTTGACAGCAGACGATTTCTCCGATTATGCAAGAATGGGAGGGAGAGCGAACTTTTTCGTTTTTTTTTAGCTCTGAGGTTTCTGGTAATCTCGACTACTTTTTGTTCCTTTTCAGATTTCTTTGTTAGAACTCCCATCTGCTTTTGATCACTTGTTGAATTATTATTACGGACGTTTAGGATGAAAGGGATTTCTTTGATTTTAGCAGAGAAGGACTAAAAAATATCTTCTAAAAAGATCTTGTTGACAAATCCGTTTTGAGGTATGATAATGGTTTGTGATCAAAACCAACCAGTGTCTATAAGGGATTGTAAGTGAAGTCGAACAAAAAAAAGTTGCTCCTTGTTTAATAGGAGAGGAGGAATGTGTATCGATGTGAGGCAGTAAATATCAAAGCTTTGATATTTAACAAGTCAATTCAACTTTTAACACGATAAGTTTTTTGTATCGTTGGATTTAGAGAGATCTTGACGTCATCCGTCCACGACACAAGTTTGAACTCTTTGTCTTAAAAAATAAGCGTTTCAAGAGATGGTAGTTTGCTTAGGCGCTCACGGTTCAAGATCAATTCCTGGTAATGAATGCTTCATTGCACCGTTTTTGCTCATCCACACAATAACAATTGGATTTTGATTATCTATATTATTAAACGTGTTAATTATTGATAATAGATTCGTAATTCCCTATTCCTGCAAAGAGGTCATCTCCAATTCCCTCTCTTGAAGTTTTTTTTTAAACTCCATTCCAAAACCATAATGTAGATTAGGCAATCCTGCAATTTCCTCATTCCCAGTCAAAAATGTTGTTCTTCATCAATTGTGGTGTTTTCTTTGTCAGTCTCAAGTAAACTCAGACATGAATGTATCCAAACTCAAACTTTTTGTGGTATTCAAAACGTGTTGTTGTGAGGGCCTAATTTTCCCACGTGTTGACAGAGTTTGAGGTTGTTGTTATATTCTCTGGAGACCTTAAAAAACGTGTGTGGGGTTTTTGATTGGTCCTCCCCAAATGTGGCTAATGTAGTTTTGAATTACACCTTATTTTTCCTTGTTATCCAACACAATTGTTATTTCACCTTTTAACATTCTTTTAACACCTGACGTTCAACTTTTGGTTGGACTGTAGAAATTATGATTGTCGCTGACACGTTTCAATTAGCTATCCAAAAAATTATCGCAACAGACTGACTAACAGACTGAACGGTAACTAGGAATTATAAGGGAAGCTGCCAGTTGGAGGCTCCATGATATTGTCAACGAATTTAGATAGAGTTCAATACGATCAACCCGCTCACAACCAACAAGGACTAGGAGTAACAAAATCAACATGATAGCAAAAGGAAATAGGTCAAACAGCAGCTGATATGTCACGACTGTCCATGTTGATTGAAGGTTAGTGCGCTAACCTACTTAGCTACAAACATAAAAACAACCGTGAATATTCGTCCACTGACTTTGACTTTGAATTGAAAAAACTTCGGTACATGTCTGGAATCTCGCACATTCAGAAGAATGATCAACTGTTTTACTGAAATATGTAGCGTTTTTCGGCCAAAATAGATCGAATGACCATTGCCCTGTCATGTTGTCCCGAATCCGATTTGGTGCTCATAAATATTTTATATCTGAACTCACACAAAAAAAAAAAAAGAAAAAAAAGAGGTAAAAACTGAAATATCCATAACCGGTTTAGAATCGAGCTATCCAACCAGGAAAGGTTGGTAATTATGACGCCTGTCTATCAAACCTTGCATTAATTGTCGTATTACCGTTATCTCATTCTGACAATATTCTTTTCCCCATAAATGTCAAATACAATAATTTTCTTAACGAATTACTTATTTAAATGAAAAGAGCGGGAAGCAGTAGATATTTCAAGCGTGGAAACTGCTACGAAAATTGTGAATTAACAATTTCCCTGTACTTTATTCATAGAAATCCGTTTTTGGGCATTTTAAAACGATTTCTAGATTTTAAGGCTTCTTGATATGTGTATTTCAATTATTTATTATGGTTTTCAACTATTGAGACAAATTTTAGGCGTACTAAATTAGTCAAATTTCAAAACATGTGCTTGAAGAACTATAAATAAATAATTTTTTTTTAACTGTAAATAAATAAAGCATTAAGCAAAATTGAGTCAATTGATATTTATGTAATTAATTAATCAACTAAAATCAAAACATAATAAGCAAAACTTATGTTGAAAAATCTTCATTAAATCGCGCTAAAACTAGTCGGTAAAACTGTTGATAATCGAAAACCATTTTTTTTTAATAGCAGAGTAATTGAAGCTATAAATTTTTTTGCCATAAGATGTGAAGTTGAAACGTTCTTTCCACATAATGTGCTCAAATTTCAAAACAATTTGGCGTAAATTTACCATATTGTTGTATGGATCCTTGATTGTTACTTAGAATGATGGTAACATAATAAGTACAATAAGAAACGCCTGTTTCTGTCACGCAGCATGATCACATGAGCGAGTTTTCTTAAATTATCATTCATCATTTGTGTGAAGTGTGTTGAAATGCGTACCATTTGTGTAAAATAAATTGATAAATATAAATATGATGGAAAAAAATCTGATTTAAACAAATATCTCAAAGTTCAAACAAAAGATTTTTGATTTTTTTCCGTTTATTAACATTTTTAAAGATTTTTTGAAGCATGATTTTCTGATATACAAGTAAATTTGTCAGCATAAGTTAAGGGTTGGATTTTGCATTGTTGTAGTTCAACATCATAATTTTTTTCAGTAACGTACGGCCAAAAATATAAAGTTAACAATTTTGCAAAGGTTTTTTTTCTGGAAGTTTTAGTGATTTTTTTTCTCCCGTAATTTTACTGTAGATTCTTTGCAATTTTGGATGTGTACAAAAAGTGCTGCCCGACGAACTCATCCTTTCTTTGGTGATATGCTTACATATTTGTGCGAGAACGAAGTTTTTATCTCAATCCTAAAAAAAGCGTCTCCGGGAAATTGTTGAAAGGTCTGAAAAATTTTCAAGTTTCCTTCTAGACACCTGCTTTTACATAAAATTGGTAACACAAGTAAACTAAGTATAAAGTGTATACGAATATATTCTGGTCACCAAGACCTTAGGGCCCCTTCCATGAACTTGGATTTTCTCAATGTTTGCTATAAAAAATTGTTTACATGACTCTACAAATATTATCTGAAAACCAAATTTGAATTTGAATATGGATGGAATGAACGACAGCCATATAGAACTTGAAGACTTGGGAATTGTTCAAAATGCACTAGGAATCGTTCAATATTTTCAAATATTTTGCAGCTATTGCTAATATCCTGATTGCTCCTTTTTTTGAACATTCTCTGAAACAAGTATTTATTCTTATTTTAGCATACGCTCCTTTTTGGACTAGGTAAGGTACTTTGTCAATCGCCTCAGAAAGTATTCCTCTCGCAGTCAATTTTGCGTGGGTGGCACACTAAGGTTGTCGATTAAATACAATTTATTTAATGTTAAGGTTCAACACTATGAGAGTGAGTTAGTTCCTCGAAGTAGGTTTACCGGATTGTTGAATCTCGTACGAGCTCTAATTTTACTTGGAAAGCCTCTGTTTCAATGCTCAATAAACCGGTCTCGATACGCGAGTTACCTCAGGCGATACGCTAACGGAGAGGGTGGGCGTGGTGTGGTACTATCCCATGTTGTTCCCCTTTACTGACTCACTCAACCTTCAACCTACGAGAACCTACCTATCACATCAGCCGTTCGTTTCTAGTCGTTTTCGAAAAAGTCGAGCGACCTCAAGGGTGTACCAGAAGAGGCCTGAATATACATAATACAGGATAATGATATGCATTTCTGGCAAGGTCGAGGAGCCTTGAGGGTAAGAATTGCAAATGGAAGGTGAGTGACAGATTGTGTTGAGCAATCTGCCCCCACAATCGTCACCCCCATATTTCAATAGAATTCACCCTATTTGTCCAACCCCGTCAATTGGAGCAAATTAATTCAGGAACTAGTTGGGAGGATTGTATCACTAACGCTGTTTACTTATACAGGCGCCGGTGAACATCAATTTTGAACGCAGAGAATAGTCCTGAAAATAACATGGTCTTAAAAAAAACATCTGCCAAGTTGAGTGTACCACATTACTTTACTTTAGGGATTATTATTCAATATATCGAATATCAATATTCTTAAAAAGTATTGTTTTAGTAATTCGATATATCCAAGGAAAATATCGATATATCGGTCATCGATATTTTTCTCAAACTTCAATCCGAATTACGTATGAGTCCAGTGAATAATAATGCGTTATTGAATTTCATTCTACTACAGGTAAAGAATTCAACCACTCCAAAATTCAATGAAACTTTATTAGTGACAATAATTATGTACAGGATCCAGAAGTAAATTGTCAATATTATGTTGGGTTGTAAAACCAATGCAAGTGAAGTGAGAAGGAAAACTGAAAAAAGTTCAATCAAACCAATATTGGTTGGGGATAGAGGTGAGGAAAACCCTTTGATTGACGTGCTCTCCAGTAAGCCTGGCTGGAACCCAGAGTCTACAAGATGTCCTTACCTTTTTTACGTACGATTTGCCTACCTCATCTGATATAATTCCCCTATTCTTCAATGGAAATTAATTAATTATCGATATATCGACAGCAGAATATCGATATTTTTATGACATCCCTACTTTACTTCCTCTTATTGGTAACATGAAATACAACATTGAAATGGTCTTAAAAGTTTTTTAAATCTTGAAATACGTAGAAATTGTGGTTGCTATAAGGATCCTCGGGACAGTAATGTCACAGGACATCTTCACAAGTTGTCGTAATAATAATCACAATTCGAAGTCCGTGCTATGCTCCTATCAAGACGAGAATGGAAAAAATAGAAATGCATATGAAAAAGATCTTAAATGAACTGAGAAACGATGGCCTCATAGTCCGTCATATGGACAGAAGCCACAAGGGATCGTCGGAAATAACGTAGCTGACTTGAATGCTAAGTTGGCGGCCTCAATGGCGAATCCTCCTGACGCAACGCCAATGTTTCCGCCAACAGACCTCAAACGGAAAATAGCTGCTGAAATCACGCGCGAATGGCAAGCAGAACATAAAAACTACCATGCGGGTCAAAGATACATAAGACTGTTCCCACCTCCTAGTCTTCGTGCTTGGTTCAAAGACACACCGGTAAGACCAAAAGCGTTCTTCAAAACAATTTCAAGATTAAGAACCGGCCACTCCTGTACTAAGAAGTACCTGTACAAGATCGGAAGAGCCAATAGTGAATCATGCCAGTTGTGTGCAGTCACTGAAGACGAAGAACATATAATCATGAACTGCCCGCGATACAGTGCTGCTCGTCTCCAACTCTTCTCTGAAGCAGCCAAGGTGCTACCCCAACCCTTCAACTTCGACCTTCTCATTCACCATAGCCAAGATATATCTATTTACGACGCACTATTCCAATTCTGCAGGGACTCGAACTTAGTTCTTTGAAACTAGTGAGGAACAATGCAATGTTTTCTTTTAATTTAGCAAGATAATTATAATACTTTTATAATATAATTACTTTAATAACTTATAATATTTTATATATCTTGAATGTATATGTGAAAGGCTGAATAGCTACGCTGACGCCAATAAAAAATATTAAAAAAAAAAAAAAAAAAAAAAAAAGTTGGTAACTATGCGCAATGCAGGTTTCCCACTCAGATTCTATAAGTTTACGTGTCCAATAGTACGATCGCGTTGGAATTTAAATAAAATGAGGAAATGGTCTTTCCTCAACTACCCTCCAAATTTGAGTAAGATCAGACTCTTAGAGGGTGAGAAAATGGTGTTAGGTGGATTTTCCTCTTGTGAAGAGTGATGTATTGAACTGTGGAGAATGAAACTCACCTACATCTTAATCCCACATTCCTTGAAAATTACTTCAAAGTCGGAAATAACCTGTAAAAATTAGATTTATTACAAGCATTTCGTTCGTACACCTCCAAATCGTGGTCGAGTTGAAATGTATATAAGATTAATAAACGGTTCTTCTCTGGCTAACCTCCTATTGGGATGGAGAATGGACCTCTAGAACTTCAGAAAATTATCTTTGACGTAGATTTTGCTTTTACGGACGGACAGACTGACTTACTATTTTTCAGCAATTAAACATTTAGTACAATTTAACGTGCACTTGAGCTGAAAATTGTTTAAAAATCGGATGAAAACTTTAGAACTGAAGCTTCTTGAAACGATCTGCGGACACACAAACAAAAAACGAAAGTTGTTCAGAACGGCCTAAAATGCGTGTGGAAACTTGACTTTAATCTATCTATCTTCTGGAGATGAATGGACTTTCGAAATACATAAAATGAAAGAAGACAATCGAATTGGATGAAAAAAAAGTTTTTCAAATTCAAAAAATCGTTCAATAATGAAGTGCAATTGACACCGGAATTTATAATTACCCTCTACCTGTGAACAACGTCGGTAGCACTAAGATAAGAGCATCCCCAGAAATATTTGTAATTTTAAATGTGATTGTTGATTAGAATAAATCGCCCCTAAGAAGACCCAGTTTCTGTCGGGAAACGTTGAAGGAAAAATTAAGATCAAATCAAGTTCAGAAAGGCTTAGTATGAGAGAAATTAAGAATGCACCATATTTTTATGAATGGTGATATAGCTGTACGTATCTATTCTGTAAATGTAAAAAACATGCTTCCCCATTCCCGTTTCTCTGAACTGCTAAACCTGAGCATAAACCTGAAGCTTTTTAACTACAGGGATATCTTCCAGGTGTTGTATGTATTTCGCCTCAGCATTTCGAAGGGGCAAGCTAGTCCATTCCATCACCTCCTTTTTATAAGACCAAGAGATGCATAGATCAAGCAAATTGATTTCCCCTAAATTTGGTGGCAACGATAATGAGGATCCAATTTATTGTTTCTGTTTCGTGAATTGATTTTAACTGCCCTCTCGTTACGATACACTAGAATTTCGTGTATTTCCGACTTATTGCAGGGGATTTATTGACCTTAAAGGTCGCAAATGGCCGATATTGGACGCAGAGGCGAAAGGTTCTCGAAGGCGAACTTGTTTGGCCGGGCCAAGAACATTCCGTGTTGTCCGTAGCTCCAGCAGGAAGCCACGGGATTCCCAGGTAAACGGAAAGCCTGAATGCACTTTCGAATACCAACATTGTGACGTGTTTTGATTTTCGAAACTTGATAAAGATGTCCCACGCTCCTGGTTATACTGCGATGAACTCTCCATATTTCTGCCCAAAGGTGATTCTGACAAGAGGTCGTATTGTCCTGACCAATGTCAAGATTCCCACCTACAGTTTCAATTTTGAGACTGTAATAAACAACTTTCGTCGCGTGTCCATTTGAATGTCCTCTAATATTATCCTTGTACAAGCAAATTTTTTATATTTTTCGTCTGATGTATAACGAGGTGGTGGAATGAGCTAGATACCCCTTTCCATGGCTGAATCCTGCATCAATCCGAGATCACCTCCGAAGCAAATAAGTTTAAGATTTAGCTCAGGCTTAGTAGTTACAGGAAATCGGGGTAACAATAGAAGAACTCTACCGAATGAGAGGAAAAGGCTCAGGTAGCAACAGGTCGGGAGGCGTGAATGGTGATTTTGTGATATTTAAAATGTACTGCCCATTTTGCCTAAAGGCACGCTCTGCTACCATATACAAATGAGATGATGGAATGAACTAATTGCCCCTTCCAAGGTCTGAGGCGATATGCCTGCGACACCTTGATGCGGCAGCCAGTACAGAAATGAGAGCATTGGCTTCATCAAGCGTAGCACCAGAGATTACAGCATTGGTGACACTGTTTAGGGCCTTGTTTCTACCGTTATTGGATTACACCTCTTGAACTATGTATGCCACAAGTATAAACTTGATAGAGAGCAAAACAAGTTTTTGCAGTACATCGCTTACAATGGAGGAACTTTAAGCTTTCAATACAGCTGTTTCAAGTGCCATCTGCATCCACCAACTACCTGTAAAATCGCCCAGTTACAGAATGCCAGGGCTATTGTTGCACGGCCTTGGCTCCCTCTCATTCTGATGTGTTCCTAAGTCTTTGGAGCCGTTTACGAAATGCGCGAGCAAAATGGGCTCAACGTTTAGTTTTTGTGTTGATTGAATCTATTCTTTCAATCATAGTCTCTTTTCTGTTCAAGTCAGTGGATATGGTTGTAAGTTGATCATCATTATTATCTTTTATTCTTTATTTTTTCAAATTGGGTTCAACCATACTTAATCTAAACAAGTAAATACTCTGGGGCTACAAAGCTTCAGATTTCTGATAAGGTTTGGCAGTTTCAAGAAACTGGAAAAGGGAACGATTCGTATCCGTCGATGACATTTTCAGCAACAACCGTGGAAGTTAGGCTGTTGTGACGGTCGCCTAACAGTTTCATTGTTCATAAATCAATACCGCAATCAAAATCTCTGGGGAGTCACAACCTGCGAGCCGTAATAATGAACAAGCAAGGGTGGGCTTAGTTGGGCTTTGCCGTAAGTAATTGTAAAATGTAAATTACTACTCAAAAAAATCGAAAATTGGTGCTCGCTTCCGCCTTTAGAAAGCTTTGGAATTCTCTGGACGGTCACTATGATTACATCGGAAGCGTGTAGCCAGGGTCATACATATTTATTGCTAGTTATTATACAATATTATGCTCTTTTCTGCAACTACTAGTTTCTGAACGAAGACACCACATAGCGAAAACATGTGATCTTCATCACACGGTATGTTATTCATTTGTAGAACAATAATTTCAAATTCGTCATTCAAAAACCGCAGCTAATTATGCGCAGCATTTATGTATTGAATAGCACACAGATCCTACGTAGCTATCTACCGCACCTAACTATGTTCTCATTCACTTACTTGTTGACGTTCTTTTTTCCTTTCAATTTTTATTCAGTAGAACGTAGCGATCCGGGTAGATCATTCGATTCAACTGAGCGGTATCTTAACAATAACACTGCAAAAACACCATCCTTGCTTCCCAAGTTTTCGAAATCTTGATATTCGGAATATTTATTGCCTTAGATTCGATATGAATATATCAGGAAAGCTCTTTGCCATTACCTAATCACATTTCTGATTTCTACAATCAGACATGATTAACCGCCTATTTATGTAATGTGTGTTTTTACTGTCAAGTAAATATGTTTTCGACTTGTTTCTCTAATTATAGCTGTCATTGACTGAAATAAACTCGCGTAACGGCTGCGTTTGTTATAAATTCAAACAAGCTTAGAAAATTAATATTTCCATCTATGATAATGAAAAGGATGGTATACACTTTTGCATTTCACATAACTGCCAACTAGACTTGCTAAAGTCAATTTTCTGCTTTGCTGACAAGTTAATTTTCAATTAAGTCTGGCCTGGTAGATTTTCAAACAGTTTTCCTTGACGAATATCCTCAATCTGACCTTTAACGGCTTAACCTGACAACAAGATTTCATTCGCTGCTTTCAAGGGATTTTTGTTGATGTTGGAAAATAGTAGCCACTCAGGTAGATCCATATCCCATGCACTGTACATAGGACATATTATGTACTTACAACCTGTTTAGTGAAAATAACCCTTTCTTATATTTGCCGATGTACGAGTATGCTCCCCAAAAGTTACTCGTGTATCAATCTCACTTATCCTTTAGAGAAACACCATATATGTTTGAGGTTCCAACTAATGATTGAATATATTCATATCCTTCGTCGGAAATATTCAAAAATTATCAAACGCATTATCAAGAAGTATAGGGCATGGGAATTCGACGTTATAATGGCACGCACAATCCCTGGGTAAGCAACAGGATGTTAGGGAATGGAACATTACAAACAAAATGACAGCCACACAAGGGAAGATAAGCACGGAATCAAAATTGATTAGCAAGCTCTGAAATGCAAAAAGGAACTCGGAAATTTTGATTTTGAGGGGACCAATTTTTTTCGACTTCTTGCAAGAGAAAAACATCATATTTCCTTCTTCCTCCTATGCTCTAGGTGTTTCGGGCAAATCGCCTCAACCTTCGGAACAGGCGGCTAGTCCATTCCACCACCGATTTTGTATGAGACCAAAAGCTGAACAGAACAAGAAAAGAGACAAAAATTTACATCTTGGGATTAGTGTCATGGTTACAGAGTACTGACACTTTAAGACAAGAAATGGGCAGCCGACTCAGTGCTTGACAATAACCAGTGCAATACAACCTCTACTACTATTAAAGGGACATTATCACCATTCAAGTCCACCCGTTTAGCTATATGTGTTGAAATGTGATTTGCACCATACGTCGAGGTAGTTTTTAGAAAATTATATTTTCCATAAATTTGTTGATCACAACAATACAACACACCAACGGCGAACGAACGAATCGAATGTCGAACACCCTTCAACACCTGTTGATTAAAATATTAACGGGTGTTGAACGAATGTTAATTATTGTTCATCGAGTGAATCAACTCTTTCAATATGTACTATACCACGTTATACAATTTCTTCCACTGATTTAAGGAAGTAAATAAACTATTTTACCTATTATATCCCCTGATTGTATTGGATTCTCTAAACTCATTTCCATTGATCAATAACAGTTGATGGTAATTTTAAAAAAATGCATAGGTATCATTACATACTAATAGTAACTGAGAGAAGCTTCATGGAAGTTTCCGCTGACATTTCCTTGATTACGAGTACTTCAGGTCCTTTTCGGCACTTTGTTGAAAGTCATGCTTCGTCGGTCTGGAAATTAAAGCTGAAGACTTCTAAACTTTTGTAGTATAAGTCGAACCGTGCCTTTGAGGCATTTAAGTTTATCGCAGGCTGTTCTCTCGAGTGTCTTTAATTTTTAATTAAACGGAATTACTATTGGGTTAATTATTTTATGTTAGAAATCAAACTTTTAACAATTTTGGGTACCACTACATCTTTATTTTCCAGGGGCAGAGAAGTAAGGGACACTGTGTGACATCCTTGCACCAATATTTTAGAGGAACATAAAAAGAAACATCATCAGATTAAGAAACATAAGGTTTGGTTCAGGACAGAGGGTTCCGAGTGGATTGTTGAGTGACACATTTTATTTTATTATTTTCTATAATAAACGTTCGTAATGGACCACGCAAAAAAAGTAACCCATCTTTAAAGTTTGTTGGTTTACGGTTAAGGACCGTCGTTCTTCGTCCGCTAGGAGTAAAATTTATAGGATGATGTTAAAATACATTATGAAAATGTCTTATAAATTTGATTAAGATAAGACGCAGCTGGATGGATCAAATAGGACCAGCCAGATCATTTTGTAACGGACTAAGCGCTGACACATAACAAACATGACTCCGGTTTCATAAATCGACTCAGGTATGCAAATTAGGTTGAACATCATCTAACTCTACTCTATATTGTTCGATTTTCTTATGATAAATATATAACACGCAGATTACGTTTTCTGACAATATTATGCACATTTTCCAATCTGTCTCTTCAATTCATCTTTTCTCATTTCAATGTTTTGCGCTATTGTTCGTAACAACGCCCATCCTTTCGATTAAATTTTGAAAGGCATTGCAATCGGGTCGCGTCGAATTTCCCTGACAAGTTCCTTGAGCAGTAGAACCGTCTTCTTCCTCAATTATATTACTGACAATCGGAATCCCTAGGCACCCTCTTTCAGCTGGTAATGTCGGATATCCAACAATGAGATTATTCATCGATCACCGCACCCTTTCTCAAAGTCGCCAATAATTCACACTTCTTATACGATTCCGATAATTCTGAAGAGTAGTGATGAAGAATTTGTTAGTGCCTTTTAGTGAGGGGTTGACACTTTCCACTCCCTTTTGAACGTCCCAAGATCATGTTGGATAACCATCCATCTCCTCAATAGTCTACGCAGGGTTGACATTTGAATGATTCGTGTGCGGTGTTGATGAAATCGTAAGCATGCAAAGCCAAACGGTTTTTTCTAAGCTGTCCTTCAGTCTTCATTTCAGTGTTAGGTTCGGCTACCATGAATTTGCTGTGGACGTGTCCTTGAATATTGGACCACATTATTGTGATTTATTGGTTGACGCCCACGTAGATGGTCCTTCTGAAGGTAGTTTTTGATAAACCGACTGCTGGCTCAGGCTATACGAATGGGTTTTGTGAGTCCCTTATTGTATTCTTGTCATCTTATTCGCAACCAGTTACGCCTTCATCTCCGGCACTCACTCCGGGCGGACTTGATTTTGTTTGGCTAGGTTGGTGAGAGTTTGCATGTAACACCATACCACTCGCAATGAGATGGTAGGAATCGTTAGTATTTTTATCGATGCTTGGCTGTCAGAGAGGAGGCGGACGTGTACTTTTTAATGCTCCTTCCTTTAGCCCTCCGCGGGTGCTGCTTCCATTACCACAATTTCTGCTTGGAATACAGAAATTTGTTCCCCTAGTGGGATAGAGGCGTACCATTTGCGTTCGGGCCCCTGCATTCCTGCCTCAATTCCTATTTCCATAATCTTCGACCCATCTCTAACCTAAATGATGTCGTTGGAGCAGCTTTTGTACATATGCCCGTGGAGCTGGAGTTGGGTGAGAGTTTTAGGCATGATAAAGGCCAAGTAGAGGTTCTTCTGTTAATGTTTTGGGAGTTCTTGGGAAAGGTGTGCTACCTATGCATGATATACCTATTTGGAAGGCATACTCAGACGTAGTCGTACTGAATTTTTCATTAAATTCAGGAATAATTTGACGTGCAATAGTCATTTTCATGACATTTGAAATAGCCATCTCGGCATGAGGTAGAGAATGGACTTTTTGCTCACTGTCTCCCTCACCTGTTCTACATCCTTAATAGCTCCTCATTACTAATTTTTACATGTTGAAATAAACAATAATGCCGAAGCATTATGAGACAGAAAAAAAAATCGGCCAATAAGGTTGTATTACACATTTTATGTGTTATTCAATGTTTTCCACGCTACGAGAAACACAAGAAAATGTGGCATTTGAGCAAGAAAAGTCACAGGATCATTACATCCATGGCACATATTTAGAGTTACGAATTGTCCAAGTATAAAACTTATTGAAAGTTGGGTGTGACATTTAGTTTCCTCGTACAGATGAAATATTGTAAATAATTATACAAAATTCCAAGTTTTGAAAGGTGTAATCGAGACGTGAAATACTTCACGTACATGAGTCGACCTGTATTTTAGATACGTCTACAGCGAATACAATAATGATACCATCCTGTTGAAATCGATATGAGATTATTAAACCGCCCTTTCCTGATTGCCCTCTCAATTTGGAGAGAGATCTCTACTACTAATGATGTTCTATAGTTAGTTCTATTGATTGAAACTCACATGTGCAGTAAAACACATACAGAGAGAGACGAAACGCAAGTTGTTCATGATGGTCTAAACCGCGCAATACGTGTGACTATTTTTCATCTTCTGAAAATGAAAATGATGTTTCCGCTACCTACAAGTAGACTCGAAGCAAAATATAAACCATAATAAACTTATCACATGCTAAAATTAAAAGTACTGTGTCCTTGTATTAATGATATGATGATCATCATAATTTTGGATAATTATTTTTTTGTCACCAGATCTTTATATTTTCATCATTTCCCACTCGTTAAGGGCCACAAATTCAAACTGAATGACTCGGGATGAAGTTGTGGAAGCCCATTTTAATGAAGAAAACGAATATTGCTAATTGCTATATCTTGTTTTAGATGTATGTATGGTTATATTGTTATAAAGAAATCGTAATCAAGTAAAGGTAGAATTGATATAACAATTCCTTCTAAGTTTAATTGATATAAAAATTCCTTTTACAGCTTTTTAATTGTTTCAAAATCTTTAATGACTATTTGCATGCCTCTGTATTTTGTCGTCATTTGAGCAAATGTATTTTTTACTTTCGGCAACTTGAGTCTGTATAATTTTGATTGTCGCTGTCTCACATCATTAAAATATATAGGTACATTTGTGTATACGGATTAGTTTGAGCATATTTAACGAGTACAATTAGGGGACAGTTGATAAGCCCAAATCATGAAATAATATATCACTGGGATGCCGCTTGGGCTTCATGTAATTTTTTGAATCATACAAATTGTATCAAAAACAAATTTGATACTGTAAGATTGGTTCAAACAGTGCCTGATAAGAATTGATTTTCAGTTCCTCTGATAGAAATTTGATTCTAAACAGTGTATAAGCACATTTCCTTAGCTTTTGACGCAAACTTTGAATGTGGGTGGGTCCATTTCATTTGATCAAACGTTACTAAAACTAAGCTATTAACTTTTTTGATTTTCGAACAGTCACACGGTAAGTCATTGCAGCTGTGTAATGTCAAAGGGGTGGCGCCTGGGCTTATTGAACAATTCCCTTAATGTCATTTTTTTAGATGAATCAAGAATGTTCTGGAATGAGGAATTTGTTTCCCTCTGGTGTTGATTTTCTTCGTTTGAAGGTGCTCTCGCTACGTTTCGTATCGTCGTCTCCGATCAGAAATTTGTTGAAATTTGTATCGAGTTTTCTTTGTTCTTTGGTTGTCTACACCGCCGCGGCGTATTTCTCTCTGAGAAGTGCTGGATGGAGTTTTCTTTATTGGATTTTCTTCCTTTCTCAAAGCTGAGGTGAATATATGCAATAACACGCGTAGCTCCCTCCACCAAAGGGAAAATCTCCTTTCTGTCGAACTTAGCAGATTGACAATTATTGTTCGTCATGACAGCTCCGGCCTTCATTCGATTTTTCCTCGGATGGTCTACTCGAGAAATCCTCCGTAGCTGTTCTTCGCCAGTTCCGTCTTCGTCCCGTACTGGTAGACATGACGTACATCTCCGTACATTAAGAGTTTCCCACGTATTTCTTCAATTTCTAATTGTTGGTATTTCGTCTTGCAGTTTCCAATATTTACCTATCTTACGGGAATAACTACCTGCCCTGGAATCTCTTTTCCGTCAAATTTCCGTCTGCTACTGTCATACTTACCTTCTTCCTTAAATTTTCTTCACTTCCTCCTTCTTAAACCTTCCAACGGCAAACCTTCTTGTTAGAACTTGGCAAACATTAATAGACAATTATCTTTCTTTTCCCTGAGCGTTACAAAATATATTTATTTGTGCGATTGTGGGCTGTTCACCCAATATGATTTATCGTTTGAGAAATCATTGCATTAGTTCCAAGTTGTAAGTAAATCTGTATGAGAAGAGTGTTTCTAATTGTTTCGTATGTTTTGCCCCTAAATCTCAGGGTAGTGGGTTTATCCCCACAAGTTTATATATTATGTTTTTTTGTCACTAATTTTCCGGTAATTAGCACAAAATAATTTCGGAGTTTCGTTGCACAACTAAACTAAAAATCACTCACACAAGGACATAGTCCACGAATTCGGCCTAAACAATAATACCTTCACTTGGTTCCTAGAATCCTATAAAAGTTTAGTAGATTTTCTCAAGCATTTTAAGAAACTAATTGTGTATCCACTGTACTTGGGTATCCCAACTCTGATTGATCCCGTTGGTTCACACCCCAACACCAAATCTTAGGATTCCGGAGAGAAAGCAGAATGCTCTCACTGGCAGTAGGACTACCGTGTTGTCCTTTTGTGCCATCGACCTGTTATGGTTACGTCGGAGTTCGAGGCCGACGTTGAAAGGACAGAAATAGCCGGGCACGCTGAACACCGTGGGCGGGGAAAGGTCCTGGGGATTCCCCAACTCCACGTTCCTTCCGACCCTTAAAATTCCTTCGCCTTCGTAAAATCCGACGAACGACATCAACCGACGTTTCATGTGGGAGAAGTTGCTCTGGAAGATTTACCTAACCGATTTTCCTTACCAATATCGACATTTTTAAGATGCTACGCGATATTCTTGGATTTTAAGAGAGGGTTGTTTTTGTCATCCAAAAATACACGAATTTGTTAGGAAAACGGTTTATTGTATTTATTGATGGGAACGATACTACATTTTACGTTCCAGTTGAATCGCTTTTGTTTTGTTTTGACTTCAGCTTTTTCCACTTCAAATTGAACCTTTCAGCTTATTATTTTTAATAATGACTTTGTGATCGACCGAGAAAAAAATGTGATTGTTCCTCTCTCAAAAATTGGTAATTCAAGAGAGATAACATTTCAAGATAGATACATTTTTTAAAAAATCCCTTCGTATGCCCTCAGAAGCTAGTTTCTAAAACAACAGGACCAAAGCCTAAATTTGTAACTCTTTGTAACTCTGACACGGCCTAAATTTGCACTCTTTTTGGAGAACACTCCACGAGGAATCGAATGAGCCCCTCCCCAGGTCCGTGGGTGAAACCATTCCCGATCTATGGCCCGATTTATGGTGCCAACATTCGCGTTATTTTGGTTTAGAATTGTTTTTGCGTTGCTATCAGTAACCTAGTGACGTAATGAACTCCTAAAAGGCTTTGTAGCCGATACAGGGGTTGAAGCATTCTGATAATTTTCAGGAAAAATCAGAAAATCTGAAATTTTCAGGAAAACGCTGCAAAGTCTTTCACTGGGGTTTATTATTCAATTGGCTTGCGTTCATGATTTGAATTTCTACTCCAGAAGCTTTCAAACGCAAACAAGTGTGTGAATATTCTGTTGAATTAAAATAATAGAACAGAATAACGGAACATAAATTCAAACAGTTGAATTCACCGGTGACGACTCGCGAGTTAAAAACCCATCGCGCTTTGAATTTCGCCGGCATTCGTCTTTTTCGCTTCGCTTGCAGTGTAAATACAGCCTTAGGGAGATCGAACGGATGAAGGCACATCTATCAATTACGAATATAGAAAAACAATAGCATTATTTCGATAGTTTTTGACATAATGATTTTTGAAATTTCCGCCCTCCTATTTCACCCGATTGACTGGGATCGATGACGAGAATTCAGTCCCAACTGGACCTCAAATGCGATTTTTGAACCGAGTTTCATCAACTTTCGTTTAGTAATTTCTGATAAAATGCCAGGAAAGCTAAAAACTATTTTTTTTAACAACAACAAAATTGATCAGTCTAGTTGTAGGTATAACTTAGAAAGTGGATTTTTTTTTAAATCTAAGGACAGAAGATTTCTGAATATTTTCAGAGAAATCGTCGAAAGCTGAATTAGAACTGACTAACGTTTCGCAGAAACAAAACAATCTGGAAAAAGATGTGAGTTTTTCTATTGTGTTTCTGTGACTGTTAGCTAGAACATGAAGTGTAGTTGCTGAAATCCAATACTCCTCCACAACGAAAATGTGTTCCTCAGCCGACGTTGCCCTGTAAAACTGAGTTTTCGTAAGACTGTTTAGGGTAATTCCGCACTTGGACGGCTGATGTATTTTCTATCCACAACTTCTCTTATTAAAAGCTCCGATGTGGGTGTCTTTCTCTCTTCGTAATAAATTAGCTTTCTTCACCACATCCCGTACCTCTCTAGTTGTTTCACAATGTTATATTTGTTTCACTAGAAGATAAAGTTGAAATTGACAGAATTAGCTTCGGTTTCTTGTTTCATCCATCTAACTTTTTCTTTTCTTCTGGTTCGATCATCGGAGGCTGCTGCTTCCCCTGTAACTTATTCCCAGAATCATGCAAGTGTCACCGTGCATGTATTTTCCACGTATTAAAATTTTCCCATGTGAGCATATCAATTCGAGAAATTTTAGTTAATGGTGTGTTTTATTTTTCTTTCCAAGTTGTCTAATGTCTGAACGTCACATTGAAGTTGTTAAAATCCAATCATTAGCTGTCTCTGAAACTCAAAAAGGAAGAGAATAATTTTGATTTCGGAAGACTGACATTTTTGTTGATTATTCTCAACAATGAACCAAGTACTGGACCAAAAACATTTTTTAACCCCCTCAAAAATTAGTAGGTAGTTTACAGGTGGGTCCGAAAAACATGATGAAGTTACTACCAAGACTTCGGGAGGCGAAAATCCTTCATATACATATATATATAATGGCAAATAAATCGATTGGACTACAAAAACCGGTAAACTCTTCTTGAACAAGGGCATCTTCTGGATATTACCAGCCTGGATAAACCAACATAATTTGCCTTTAATTTGCTTATTTTTAATTGAAAAATAAAATTCAAAAATACAAAGCTATAAACACCGTTTAAATACCAGCTTACGAGGCTATAAACACCGTTTTATTGCTCAGTTCCACCAGAAAACAAGGACATCATTTTATAAGGCGCTAATAATGTAGACGAGTTAAACATGTTTTCGACAGGTCGGGATGACCATTTCCCGCTATTGGAAGTTCGCTTCCTGCTCTAAATTTGATTGGTTTCATATCGTAAATGGTTTCCAGTTTGAAGAATCTTCATTTCGAAGGACGTTCGGTTCTTCAAATCAGATGTGCAATGTAATAAATATTTTTTAAACGACCAATCCTTCCCGTAAAAGAAGGTTACAAAGCAAAAGATGATACCCAAAACCGTCTCTTTCGAGGACGCGGGCAGCGCTTCAAGTTAAACCGCACCCCTGAAAAATTCAAAAATATCTCCTCTTAAATTGTCGATAAATGTGTTTATACGAAAAACGGACTTGAGACATTTGAAGCTTGCCCGTGCCCTTGCCTTCAAAGCGACCCCAACAGTTTTTATCAAGACCGATCGTCCTCGAGAGAATTCGCGACATCTCTTTCGGCTCATCCTTTTACTTCGCGGTCGCGGCATTTACTTCCTGGCAAACTTCATTTCGTGAATTTTTCGGGGGGATGAGCGAGGACGCAACCTTTATTCGAAGGAGTTAGGCTTAAAAGTCTCATACTCCGGATATGCCTCAGATCAAGGATGGTGATTGACAATATGTTTTTTTCGTGAGGCATATGAACAGCTTTTGAGTGTTGGGGTAAAGTGTTTCGTTAAAGGTTATTGAGATATCTAATTTTGCTTCCTCATTGCCGGAGGGTGGGAAGATAAAAAAATAGAAGTTCGTGAGAAGACTTGAAAAATGTTGAAAATCATTACTCGCCATGAACATATGTTTGATGAATAATATCATTCTCTCCTAAAGACTTGGACTTCTAATTGTATTCTAAAATTACAATTTCCACAGTTGACGGAACTGGAGCAGGCAATCGCCAACAAAACGTATTCAAAATTTGTTGCACAGAATGATAACAAAAATCAATCTAAATTTCAATACAGTATTCACAAAATTACATAGTTCCAAAAAATCAGTTTGCCGAGTGGAAAACAATTAAGAAAATTTTTTGAAAAGTATGTTATTGATATCTTTGCCCCATACGTGCTCAAATTGTTTTAAGAATTTAACATGCTTAATTCTAATCCGAAAAATTCGGGAAATTCGCTCAAACAATCGAGCTGTATGCCTGAAACTTGTTTAATGCTCTCAGACTTTAGTATGTAGGTACAAATATTCTTGTTGAAATTCTTCACGATACAAGAGCTATTGCAGAATCATTTTTTAGATACGCTATGTCGCTGAAAACTGTGAGAGCGCCATTTTATATTCCACCAAGTCAGAGAGGGCGCACGAAGTATTTCGCTCTTAGAGCGGCTATGATTTATGATATCTGATCTCACCCCTGCTTCCGAAATTACTAAGCAATTTTCGACCTCAGCTCCTGAATTATAAGAGACGGGATTCGTGATGAGACGGACCAAAGAATGGAGAGGATAGGTCGCTAAGAAACTCCTTTCCAACTATAAATACCTCTACTCAACTTCACGCCTCGGCAAAAACTGTTCGTCCTTGATGCGTAGATCCTCGCGTGTAACGTAACCCGGTAATTGGTGCGATGGGAATACGGAATTTCCCACTGATCCAAAGGTATTATATAAGAAAAATTGTCCGCTGTTAAGAAGTTCTCATAGTACCCAGAGTACCGAAATTACGATTTCCGGATTTTGAAATTGGTGAAGATTAGTGGCGTGATCTATGATTTTCCACTCTGCACGGTATTGTCCTAATGGTTTGCCAGGATAAGGAAGGTCATGGACTTGCAATGGCTTAAAAAACAAATTATCTAAAAAAAGATGCAGTCACGCAGCATGTTTGTATGAGAAAACTTTCAAAAGCATAGGATTACATTTGAGTTAAATTGAGTCGAAATTCGAGCTTTTTGCCTGCAAAGAAAAAGTTAATGTAGGGGAAGGTGGGGAAATTGGAGAGGTAATAAGAGACAAAACTATTTTTTTCTGGCCGAACCTTTGACTTTTCAAGGTCGCAAATTTTTGTGTAAGCACTTCGTAACAAATGGAAACCCCACGATTTTTTTGAGATTTATAGCAAAATTCAGGTAAGAGAGAAAAATAGTCGAATTTTCTCGGGGGGCCTTTGTCTCTTATTGCCCACCTAGGGTCAATAAGAGACAGATGTAAAAATCTTCAATGGGCAAATCAGAAACACTTCTGTGACAAGTGGCAACCTGTCTCTTAATACCCTAAAAGTTTCAGGCTTCCAGTTTAACACCAAAAAAAGTTTCAAATTTTCAAAAATTTTCACCAAAACTGCCATTCAAAAATTTCATTTCTGAGGTCCTGGGAACAGCCCATTCCCGCACAAACCAAATTTACTTTCAAAAAAGCGTTCAAAATTGAAGGGCGCTCCAAAGAAACAAATTAGGTTGAACATAAAACTTTATTAAATTTTTTTTTTAAACAAATTGGGTACAAAGCACCGTTTTTTCTTCCTACTTGTCACTGCTTTGGACAAGCTATATCTCAAAATATTATCATCATAAAGTACGTCAAAGCTCTAGATCAGTCTTCAAAAATACATGTAAGAAAAATAATGTTACCTAGGTAAAATTAATTGCGAAACTTTTTTTAAAATATACCTATACTTTTATTCAAACAATGATTGAATTTTTATCAATTTTTTATTGAATTTATTTCAATGGAATTTAGGTACTATTCTCAGCTTAAGTCTGAACTTCAATTTTCAACAATTCTTTGTTGGCAAAACGTTTTGAGTGATATTCTACTGGAAAATATCAATGTAACGATTTTTAGCCGATTATTGTCGTTTTTTAGTAGGTAATTTGTTGAAATTTGGCCAAATTTTTGTAAAATATACAAAACAAATAACATATTATGTTATAATCAATGTGTGATATCTGCTTCCAAATACAACGTAATAAAAACAAATCATATAAAACGGGTACTCACTGATCAGTAATTTCACACATTAGCCAATTATTTTTACTTTCAATAAATCGTTAGAATTCCGAAAAGCTTTTGTATCTTAGAATACAAACATGGGACTCCAAAATCAATTGTGGTTTTCCTTTGATGTCAATCATTACCACAAAAGGTCATTAGCCACATTAGTTAAAGAGTAGATATTAAAAACATCAAGTGGTAAATATTTGGTTAGCAAATTTACCTTCTATCAATATCAAAAACGGAAAACTACTTTTTTTCTTTGGTCAATTACAAAGGTTCATTACCGGAAATCAAAAAACCAAAAGCGTTTAAACTCAGGAATCATTCAGAACCTCCCAAAAAGAATTTTCAAGAAGGAATAAATCAATTCATTTATTTATGGGTACATATGTGTCTCTTTTTATTAAATTTTGAGGCATTCCAGATGAAATCTCATTCTTCACCAAAAATCAAGCATTTCTAATGATGTGACAAGTTCGTTGGAACAAAGTTTTGAACAAAATGAACAAAACGAAATAAAATGGAGTTTTCGAAAAAAATCTGCCAAAACAAAGATTTGACGATATTTATTAACATATCCTAGGATAGTAGAACGTATGGCAACCCTACTGTACCTTATTAAAGAAAGAAGGCAGTAGTATGCCAGGCCAACTTTGTCAGAGTCAGTTCAGATGTGAAGATAATGAGAAGGCACCCGCACAATGTCCAGTGCACATCCATAATAACGTGGTAAGACTGAATTAGGAGTTCATCCCAACATTGACTCCACGACTGGGACATTCTTGAAAACTCATATCAATTTTATTACAAGACCAGAGAGTATAATTTTATCTAGAGTCCTGAGAGGTAAGTTTTCTCTCCGTGGCACTGAAACCGGGTTTTATTGTGAGGATTACTGTCCCGTTTCCCAACCTATAGGCTCTGGAGCCAATCCGCAATCCCTCTCAGTCGTGATAAACACAGCGGACGTGACAAACCCAGATGTGACACCTAAAATTTTCTATCACGTCCTGCGGAACCCAGGACCTTTGGTAACCCTCCCCTATACTCTTACACGAGGAAGTAGATACACCTGGCAAAAGTGACAGGCCCCTATACTACTGACAGTTCAGAAGTGTAGCTAATGATAAGGTACCTCATTTATAAGAACACGTTTGACGTGATACGATTGGTTTAGGAATTCGTACAACCTCAACGCTGGTCCGCCTCCCAGGGACAATCTCGAAAGCTCAATTTGTTTGTTTAGACGACCGAAGAGTGTGACTGAGAACGTTGAATTAGCATAATTCATCGATAACCTCCAGTGGCTTTTTATTACCGTAATTTCGGCCGGCGGTGTAAATCTATCGAGATGGCCGGAGATAAGCTGTAGCTGACGGGATCACTTATCGCTCGATTATAATTACAGAGATAAGTCACGGCTTGTTGACCACATCATTAATCATTTGAAGTCTTTGTTTTTCAGCTCCCCTTATTATGATAAATTGTTACAAGGTTAAAAGAGAATTTGATAAGTCGATAAACAAGACTTTGAAGTCATAAATTAAAGTAGGCGATACACATGAATTGCACATGTCTTTGGACTATAACCAAAATGGTTAGCAGTTTTTCACAGATTCGTTCCCAAATAATAATTATTCGTGTTACTAGGTTTCTATCCTATCGTCGAAGACCTCGCTTTGTTTGTTTTACTTTGAGCTTTTACTTCTTCGCTTTTTATAATGCCCTACTGATATCTTTACAGTTGTGACCTGAGACTACAAGCCACTTTTTCATTATAATGAAATTGTTTTATAAACTATCAGTTCTATCATTTTGCTACCAAAATTTCCTGACATTTGATGTCAATTCCATCTAACATCCACTAAAGCCTTTGTATAGTCGCATTAACTGTGGAGGGGGGGTTGGGGCTAATAATTATTTGCAAGCTGCAATGCATTTTGACAAGATAAATCAATATCCAAAGGAATACCACCAATTGCTGATGTTTACGGAGCATCTCAAGAAGGGAAGATTTATGTCAAGTCTGCCACCCCTTCCATGTGTTGGTTGCACAATATTTGATCAGGAGACGGAGATCTTTCTCTTCTTCTTATCCGCGAAATCAATTCTTTCTGCTCTTGTGACTAATGATGACGAATTCGGCGCAAAGGAGACAATGCTATTATCATTCCAGACAGAGAATACACATTTATTTGATGTTACGTGTAGAAAATGTCGTTTCTTCATTGCTGCCACAGGATTTAGCGACATCCTTCCGTCCTGTTGCCTTACCCAGTTCCAGTTGCTTCGAACTCCGATTCTGTCATAATACGGAGTAATGGAAGATCTGCAAAGAAGTCGGTCGAATAAATGGTATGGTTTTCTATGCTCAGTGTGCCTGGACGACAACTCGAAAACAGCTGTTGCTCCCAAACATATTTCGCTTTTTTGGGAAAGAGGTGCTTATCTGGCTTCCTGGTGTGTTTCTCTCTCCCCCTCCCCCCGTGCCCTTTGATGTACTATTTTGATCTACGTTTTCCAAAATATAGGCACATCTCAGAGACGAAATGAATGACTGTAGTAAAAAGTTCCTGTAAAATGTTCACTCAACGGAAAAAAATATTTCCCTAAGTACCTTGAGAAATAAAATTTGGAGGCAAATCGTTCTTTTCAGAGAGATGAAGGTATTTTTAAATTCCAAAGCATCTTTTTCTTGTCATGATCAGAATGTTTTTGGACAATGCAAACATGGCAGGATCGTACAAACATCCTGTTCCCCTTTACTACCCCAAATCACCATTTTCCCATCACCAGTACGGCGTGCAAACTGTTTGATGGAGGATAATGAACATGAAAACTATTGAAGGAAAATTCGACAGAAAACAAATTGAACACGGGAACTTGAATAGGAGGATTTAGATGGTTAACGGGGGCCCTATGCCCACTGCATGATACAAGTGAAGTGCAACTTCCAGCTGTCATGGAACTCAACATTTGCCACATTTCTCAACAGAAATTATCCTATTCTATACTGATTTCTTTACGAATGAAAGTGAAAGTTCATGTCCATTGGCATTACAGATGGCAAAACTGTCCAATCGATTTTGGTGGGAGCTGCAGGCTACACAAGTTCACAACATAACCTAGTTGTGAAGCTGCAAAACATCGTTCCACTTCATAAACAGCGCTACCTTCTCAACCGATTCGTTAGGTCCCCTTACTTTTGTTATTGATCTCGTTAGTGGTAGAAAAGGAACGACAACTGGAGATCTCTCGACGGGTTGCTACGAGTGGTCCGAGTCGCATTATTGATAAGCGACGCACGGGGGTTAGATATTTCCTACTAAGCACGGGTTTCCCGCCGGTCTATCAAAAGGAGAAAATCGTGACAATACATGGAGCATTTACCGTTTTTTTACATATTGGCGAAAATAGTGTGTCATCCCACTATCTACAGAAAAGCATAGGAGGTTGCTATGTTAATTTATACCTTTTCGTGAGCGAATATTGGCAACCCCAAGTTTTCCCTAGTTAGCTGATTCCGTTGAGAAGTTGCTACACCGAGGAAGGGAACCTAAAAGCTGTTTCCAAGAGTTATGCAAATTCAAACGTAAACGCACCCCCAGGGAAATGAAGAGTTACTGCCTTCAATAACCTTTAAAAAGAAGTTATTGGCCCAGGAGTCGATAGTTCCTCATATCGTACCGAATATGTTTAACTTGCGTAGTAGAAGGAGTATTAGGGGTAGTAAAAGAGTGCTCTGAGAACTGACAACAAGTAAGTACCTATCCACCCTACTATTCCTGTTCAATAAGTGTATTTTTTCACAAGGCCCTTCTCAACACTCCTAAGAAGATGCGACTGAGTAGCGTATCACGGAAATGTTGGATTGTAATACGCGTAATTGGATTTGGAGTTTGAATGTATTACGCTTAGTGTTGGATCTCGATAACTTGATTACTTGTTATTGGAACAAAACTGTTCAGCGTATCCTTTCTTTGAAGATTACGCAGCCCCACAAAAAAAAGTTAAAAGTCACTGACCATATCCTGTGTACATAACGTTTTTGGGGTCGCTGAATCCGAATCCGGGATCAACTACCTCAGGATCAAGGTCAAATCTACAAAAATAACAGTATCAGAGCGTGCAGGGTATAGTACGAATAAATAAATGACACGGGTTTGAACGCTCATGGAACAGTACAAAAGTTTAAATAAGAACAGAATAGTATGTTTTTCTTTACTCTTTCTTACAATAACTGTGATTTTACCGCACAAATTTGTTATCCGACACTTTACTGCTAGGTGGAGTAAAATTTACCAAGTTCTAGGATTCAGTTGCATGCACACCCCAAGACAACACGGATATGCATCGACATAGATTGCATGATCTTAAAATGACCCCGACCCTGAGATCGTATGGTCAAACAGACCCGGATTCGGATTCAGCGACCCCAAAAAACATCTGGGGTCTGGGGTCTGGTCTGGTAGGTAGCTTTTAACTTTTTTGTAGGGCTGTGTTATTTAAATGTTTGAAGTGAACTTATACGGTGTAATAGGGGGTGCTTATGATAAGGAGGGAATGATGGTGTTGGAATTGTTATGAGCTTACTAAACCGTGCTTTCCGGACAACCTTCAAATTTAAGCACAGTCAACCGTCTAGGAAGTGAGAAAATTATGTCTACTAGATTTTACCTTAGCTGACGCGATGGGTAATTTAAATATTTGTAAGCAAAGAAACCTGTCTATAGTGCTCAATTTCGTGGCAAGTTCATCAAAACTGTACGTGAACTGTAAAAATTGAGTAAAAATATCAATTCATTCTGTAAGATATGAAGACAAAATGGAATTTTCTTTGGAAAAAAAAAAAAAAAAACTAGGAATCAATTCGATAATGTATTGAATTCTCTTCGTCCCTCTCACCCTCACTCTGTCACTCTTTAACCTTCCAGCGTCTTTTTTGTCAGTATTTTTTTCTCGGGACCCCTTAGGATTTCCTCCTCGCCTTCCCTCTATTGAAGTTGTATAAAGAGCCCCATATTACAGAAAAAACAGCCAGTTCGAGGAAGCTACAAGAAAAGCAGGTTAATAACGTCACAGTTCACCAGATTAATGATTCCAAGGAAACTCTTTTCATACTTTATAACACACGGAGAACTCTCGGATTTTCGTGGATTATACTCTACCTAGAATGTGTGGGGTGACGGAATGGTATAGTTGCCCCTTCCATTGAGCTGAATGTGGATTTAATGTTCCGCCACGCTCAGACGATGACGCAGACGTTTGAAGGCGTCTGATTCATCTCCCGAAGCGACAGATTCTAAAATCGGGAAGGCCAACTAACCATATTCATCACAAATGCAATCGTTGACATTTATTTTTTCTCTTAAATCATTTTTGCAATATGAATTTTTTTTTCTAAATATTTCAACAACGAATTATGTTTTTATTCAATTTAAACGTGAACATGGGAGCCTTGTTAATAATTACGTGCTAAGAGGCTAACGTTACTTACAAATGGCATGAACAGTACTTTCTGGTGGGTCGTTAAGCGCACACTATTTACGTGGAATTTCTGGCGCAAAGGTAGAATGAAGAGTTCCCGAATTTCATTCAAGTTTAACCTCAGCTTTTATTCGCCCTTTGGGCTGTCAGAAAAGTTCTCAACGCATTGTTATTTGAACAAGGCCAGGGAGGGGATAGTTTATAATGACCCGTTTATATTTTGGTTATTAAACGTTTGAATTCGTTCGACTAAAATTTCAAGTCTAAAGACGTTTTTTAATTTTAGTCTGAGGAGGTGTGGAGAAAGAGGGGTAAGTGTAAACTACTGATTATTCCGATAATGGCCAATATAGGAAATCTGACAGACACCTATCAACTACTTGGATTCTCCTTACCTATATTTCAAGGAATTAGGAAGATAGTTGAATAGAGGGAGGTAGGGGGTTTTAGACTATAAGAAGCATATCTCAGAATTCAGCTACGAATGATTGCTACGAAACGTGATAGTTTTAGTTTTTTTCATGTAGGCAGGTGATGAAATTTTCAAGATTTTAAGGTGGAAATCGTATTTCGAAAGATACTCAGAAGGGGAGGCTCTTCGAGTTATGTAGGATTCAAACCCCATAAAACCTCACCTTCCTTTCCCACTATTGAACACATTACTTCAGGCTAAGTCCTCGAGATGTATTTAGTCCTCTCGGTCCATAGATAGCCTCTGTCCCTCCCGTTCTCGGAAAAAAAAAGGGTGGGATTTTACATGTTGTGTCCAGAGATTTTAGCATATCAGACCATCTTGCGGAATTGAAGGCATTTTTCATATCTAGGGTCAGTAGCATTCTTAGATTCCTAGTGTATCTACTACCGGTTTGGGGTTTTTTCAGGGTGTCTACTACATCTGCCAATGCACGAGCGGTGGAGTGAGCCTGTCCGAAAACCACATTGTCTCGGGGATAAATCTCCTGATTCTGCTATTGCGGCGAGTAAGGCTGGACGTCCACTGGACGCGATTTCGAGCGAAGGGAGAACAACCGAAAAGGCGATATTTGGCGCGAACAGTTCGCCTGATTTCAAACAGCGGGGTTTAAGTGGGATCCCGTCCACTGCGAGCGTTAGTTTCGCGCGAGTTAGGGCGAACTAACGCGAAGGCGAACATTTTCAATCTAGTTTGAATTCAGACGGGCGTGATCGGCGATATTCGGCATGCACGTTGACAAATTAATTGTTCTGGTGCAGGAGAAACCCGCAATATGGGACCAAAGCTGCCCCTATACCATATGCCCATTCTCCACACTGTCTCCTCTGCAAAAAAAGGTCTTTCACCCACTCTTCTTTTACGCCAATTCTTCTTCCTCGTCTTCTTTTCACCATATTCGGAGACTCCAATGCATACAGTTGCATTAAACGCTCTGCAAGTTGCATTGTTCACCTCAGCAACACAATAAAAATTCAAATTAAGAAAATCCCGAAAATTAACTGAAGCTTTTTTAGGCAGAGTTCGCGTATAGTGGGTTCCTTCGCGCGAATCAGGGAACTGACGAACAAGTGCGTATTCGCGCGAACGGCTTTTCGCGAGAAATCGCGTTCAGTGGACGTACAGCCTAAGAGACCTTTCTCTGCTGTATCTAACATGCATAATGGTCTCCAAGAGGAGAGAGAGCCCGGGTTACCCTTCCGTTTTTCAAGCAGTACGAAGCGGGCTTTTCCCCATCTATTGCTGAAGACTCCTTCTCCAAGACACGACTTGTACATCCTCAGTAACAGGCTTGGGAAGACTTCTGCAGCTATTTTTTAGCACCTCTGAGGGTATTTGGTCGGGTCTTTTCTTGTTATTCAGAGCTCCTCTTCAGAGAACAGTAGCGAATCAGCCACTTCCACTGGTAAATAATTTATGTGCTTTGGAGGGTGAGTTGATAAAAGTCCAACGACAATAAGGTTCATTTCTTCTTCGTTCATGGGTTTCCGAGACCCCGATGTTTATAGTTTCCCACTCACTATCTTGTAACCTCGACCCCATGTGTCTATGTTTACTTCTTCAATGATTGTTTTCCAACAGTCTGCCTTACTTTTATTGATTGCGTGGAGCAGTCTTTTTCTAGCCTCTTAGTTTAAATGATAGGAATCTGTCAAATACAGTCCTGTGCCTTGAGTTCGAGTCAACTGTCATTACTCAAGCCGAAAGGAAAATAGCTATGAATTTCGGAATGTACGCAGATTTGGAAAATGTACGGTAGAGTGAACTTAAGTGGTATGAGAAAATCTGCATAATTCAGGTAGTTGAAATTTTTTTTTTTAATTCATGAGATGTTCGGATGCGATAGTGAAATAGTTTTTATCCCTCCGTTCCAAACTTACTTGTATTACCAATGAATCCTAATTTAAATTAACGTTAAACTAACTGTTTAAGGTGTTTTTGGATCTATCCCGTGTTTATACGGTGTTTTGACCGATTTCGAACACTAATGGGTCATTTCTGAGAGTTTTCCGAAAAACGAACGTATTTCTGAAAAAAACAAAGCTGAGTTTGCTTCCAGCTATTTCCAACTATCCAGGATTTCTTCAGAAATTTTTGAAGAAAAATTTGGACAACCACTCACATCGAGTGAGTAAAAAATCGATTTTCAAGTTTAAAGAAACGTTTTTTCTCTTGTTTATCAGAAAACAAATCGTTTTTACGTTTTATGTCATCATAAATTCTTCGCTAAGAAAATTTGCTAAAATATAGGTTATTCCCTCTTTACACGACATGGGAGCATTTAAAACTCATCACGTATAGCATTCAGCGTTGTGCAGCGTTGAATTTCACGTAGGAAAATACAAATTGAATGAGAGGAATCGTAGGTTGAACTTTTCACACGTTCTTACCATTTTTGAGGCTTTATCTCCACAACTCTATTCTCTAGCGAGAAACTGACTTCAGATTCGGATTCAGCAAACCGAAAACCATGAAAAACTTGGTTACATGTCATAAGAAAATATTCAGGGGAACGAAAATGCGGTGTCTGCGGTATAGGGTTTTCTCCCCACTGTGCGGTCCGCCGCCCCCAACAGATGCTGCAGGCTTCAAATGACAGCTCCTTTCTGGCTCCTTGATTCACCGTAATTAATGCACGCATGGTAATTTCCCAGCAAACTGAATCTTCATTGACCCGAATTCATTATAAACGTGTTTATGCACCACATGTTTTTAATGTATTTTGGACGGTGTATTCAACGAGACTATAATTCCTGAACTCACACGCCGGAGTCCAAGAAAATCGGGATGACCTCGGGATCTTTGAACGCTTCAGGGGACGTAGCTTTTGGTAGGCTTGGATTATAAATGTGAAGGAAAACCCCCTTCGCGGGTATTGCGATTTCCGGTAATGCGGTTCTTAGAACCACATTACCGGGAGCGCTGAACAACTTCGGAGCCCCAGGGCGAGCTTCAGTCGGCCCAAAGTTCGGCGCAGTTGGCAATTAGAAGGCCAGATTCCAACTGTGAGCTATCAATCCTGGACGCCGGACAGATCGTCGATTCCCACGGATTTTCAAGGATTTCGGACCGAATCGATTTGAGAAGAATAGCCTCACCTCACTTCGGGCTTCGTTAGTGTTTTTAATTGGGTTTCAGAGGCTGGTGTATATTTCAAAAATGACGTTTCCGAGTCGAACTTGAAAAAGAATACTCAATGTTTGAAACCTCAGTTAGACAACTGTACAATAGGCATCGAAATTCGGTAAGAAAATGAAAAACAAAACCTGTTGCCCATTGTTTAGAATTAAAAAAGTATCGACATTTCACACTAATACATTGGTACAAGTATTTTTGCGCTGAATGGGTGGCTGAAACAACATGTCCATTTCACAATGTATACGTTTAAAGAATAAACATTGTTTGTCACAAGAAAACATGGGCTTATCCAATAGAAAAATGAAGTATTAACAGAAATATAAATCACGGAAACAATAAAAATGGTTACCTCTTCTTCCAAAAAGTTGAGACCTTACTTCACGAGCTCTGAACCTTCGGCTTCGAGCGACGCATACAATGAAGAATTACGGCCATTTCCCCACTTCAGCATCTGTTCCGCTTCGACCATCTCTTTGTCGATGTGATCTCTTAATGACTACAACAAAGCAACTCAGTTGATCGCGGCATATTCATCGTCAAATAAAAGTCCTAAAGAGTATACTTACTAATTGTAGCTTCAGGGTGTAGTATCCTGAGGAGCAACTCAGCTGTTTGGGGGCCTTTGCATTGTCTAGTCAAATTCTTCAGGAGTAAACATACTTACTAATTTGGAGGCATTGGACTAACTCTTAAGAAAATTCATTAAAATTGTTCTCTTTCTTTTTATCATAAAACTACTTTCCTCAAATTGAGGTTGATACCAATGATACAACATGTGTGACATATTAAATATTTTATTAACATTTTCAACACAAACACAAAGTTCATTCAATAGGTATCTTCTGAAAAGAGTCCCTTCGGTATTCCATTTTTTTGTATTCTTCAATCCGTCATTTATTGTCTTGTTTGTTATTCTGTCACAAATAAAACATACTCCCTGAATGCAAAGATCCAATGGCTTTTTTCATCCTCCTTTATTTTTGGTTTATTGTTTTTGATTCTCCATAACCTCTGTCAAATTTTGTCATTTTACTACTCAAGGTAGGTGGATTTCTAAAACCCCCCAAAAAAATACACAGTTTCATTTATCCAAAACGGTTTGATAGGAATGCTTCCAGAACAGGGTATTAGGCTCAAACGTAAAGTTCGTTGTACATTTTTCATTAGAAGTCTAATAATACGCGGATAGATTATCAATTTAATGAAGAAAATCTTAATTTCGTGCGACTTCCTCATTTTTTTTAGGTTGCTATTCTATGAAATTCAAGCTACTCATTAATTTCCACAAGCTTGAAGTAAGTATATAAAGCTTTCGGAAATACATTTATAAAGCCTTCAATTATTACATCTGACGAATTTATAACATATCGGAAGGTTTTAAAAACGTGTTGTGAACTGTTTCAACTCAAACGAAGTGTGTTTGAGCTTTTCTAATTTTCCCTGAGTGAAAAAGAACTTTTATTTTTATGTTTTACGAAACAGCACGTTAGAAAGATTGAATTATGCAAATCGCTCATTTGCATAGAAGAGAGCGTTCCTGTGTTACGTCAAACATCTTTTTCAGTAGTAGAATTTTAAAATACCAGAATTTCACATCCTAGTTAAAAACGCTGCAAATTCTTTCACTGGGGTTTATTATTCAATGATTCATGATTTGAATTTCTACAGCTTTGGAGTGTGCGTGTTTCACATAGAGCGATTATTGAATCATAGGAAGGTACTCACAAAATACGATTGATCAGTTAATCAAGTAAAATTCAATAATCTATCAAATAGGTATTTCGGATAATTAGCTATGAAGTCATGAATCATTGAATAATAAACCCCGATTTAAGTATTCATTTTGAAAATTAGTGCCTACTTTTTCGAGGTTTTTAGGGATTTTACAAAACTAAAATTTTAAAAAATTTTAAATTTCTTAAGACGGAGCATGCATATCAGAATGCTTCAACCCGTGTATCGGCTATAAACCCTTTTAGGAGTTCACTACACTATCATTCACACATCACTAGGTTTAGAAATTCAAATCATTTGTTTTTGAGGTTTTGAGAAATACAAAACTTTGAAACAAACAAAACATACACTAAAATTGGCAGAGTTTTCCAACAAAAAATTAATTGTAGTACTGGAAAGTAGGAGCTTTCTTTCAAAAAGGAACTTTATTGTGATAAATCACTATCAAGTGTGATACATTTCAATCACAAATTCAATTAAAAGTCTATATATAATTTTCTCATGACACGTGTGGTACCTTATCCTTTCCTCATTAGCAACATTATACATTTAAAATTTCAACTATGATAACTATAGTGAACAATTTATATACAATATGATGCAGTACATCTATGAAAAGGTATCAACAAGGACTGAACGAAAACTGAATTTGAAGAAAAACGAGTACTTGGTAGGTCTGACAAGATGTACATTGTACAATGGTTCGTAATTGTGTCAGCCCCAAGGTCACCAGGAACATAGGAGATCCGAATGCCATTTGCGTTTCAATCGTCTGGAGGCACGAAGAGGTCTTTTGAACTTGAGAGCAAATCACAGTATTTAGATGGGAGTTGAACGTTCAGCGTTGCAGGACTTGGAGAGAAATTCAATGAGTTTAAGAATTGAGGGGTCAGAACTTAGTTTTTCATTACGGACAAACCATTGTGCGCCAGTCAGTATTCGCAGTGCTCTTGCTTGAAATGTCTCTGTGCTTTTAATTAATTAAATTAGAAGCTTGCATTTATGGGAACCTTTTGCCCGATTGATGCGGAAATGGTCTCATTCGATCAAGAGGGTGCCTGTAAAAAAGAGGGCGCTTGTAAAACTACCCCTAACTTGCCAGTTTTTAACAAACCCGTGGCGGGGAGATTTTTGTTCGTCTTCGATTGTCCAGGTTCGTGATTAGGACCATCGTGCGGTGAAGAGGAACTTTCGTTTTATTGAAAATATTAGTTCATATCGGAGCTGTCCCCATTACGGAATGCCGATAACTCAATAGACTCTTCTTGTGAAGATAAACCTCGCAGATACAAATTGGTTTGTAGCTGTCGGTCGTAGTAGGAGGCGCATTTCGTAGGCGCCCCAACTCTCGCTCAACTCAAGGACCACAAGGCCGCGAACCCTCAAGGGGGCATTTCGTGGCTGAGAAGGTGAAGGCGTCTACCGTTGTTTAGGCTATTCAGAAAAAAAACCTCGTATAATCACCTTCGAGATGACAGAGAGGTCCTTTGCCGTCCAGAGCGTTCTAGCGGTCTTCGACTCAACTAGAAGGTCCTCCGTTCGGAGTTATGAAAAAAATATAACGGTGACCCAGAAGGGCAGTTAGCTAGTTGTTAGATCTCATAAACGACGACCTTTATCGACTCTCCAACTAGTCACCAACACCTGGCTGCGACTTGATCGACCTCTACCAATAATCGGCCTGCGCGTAATTGCATATCTGTTTGAACTTTACGAATGAACGCGATTGCTGGGTTTGTATTCAACCCACAGATAAACACCGCTTCCCTTACAGGAATAAGTAATAGCTCATTGGGGCAACCTTTTGCGGTGAGAATAATGCGAATATATCGAGGGTTTAATCGAACTTGATCAATGATATTTGGCCGGCTGCGACCCCCAGCCCCTTCCGGTTTCGTGAGCTTTGACTCCAACTGACTCATTGTCCTATTTACAACTAGGAAACAATACAGCATGTTCCCTGTCTGTATAATTCAAATTTTAAAACATTCTTTGTGAAACATAAATGCAAATATTCCTACAGCGTGATTCAGACTCGACCAGCCAAACTTCAGGGATCGCTTCTTTTGCTTATTTGAATAAACTGGCGATCCCATTAAAAACATAATACAGCACCAGTAATATGAATCAGTTACGGAGATTGAAAATTGATGTACTGATTTGAGAAAATCAATGCAAAGAACAAGAGAAAAAATGTAATTATGCAAGAAATCAGTGGGTTGTGCGAAAGTAATTTGTCTGTGAAGTACTATTTGGGGCAGATGTTTGAAGTAAGTAAGTACTATTTGGCAGAAAATTTGAAGATTTGGGTACCACGGATTCGAAGGTGTCAGGGGAAGAAGAGAGCAGGCCCAACTCAGGGTGGAGTTGCTGAGAACATTGGCGGTCTCAGGAAATCTGCACAGATGTCGATTTCGGAGGAATTCGGTCGAAGAAAAAGGCAACTCGAAGTGATTAGAAGGAAATTTTGGCATGAACGACTGGTGCGTCAACATGGTTATTCAGCAACTTATGCAGATGTCTATCGGACGTCTAAGCACGCTCCCAAGAGGCAGCAGTCTAAATTTTTTTCTTTAGGGAAGCGTAGCCCTCATTTTCTACATTGATCTCAACTTTAAAGGCAGCGTTGCGAAGAAATCTTCTCTTGATCCACTCGAGGACAACCTGATTAATTTCGTTGAAAAGGTGACCAAACTCCAATTTGCAACAAAAAGCCTCCATGAGTTTTCTTTTTAGAGGCTTCGTTTTCGACAAGCCAAGCATTTAGCAGGTGCATCGTCATTCAATGTCTGGGATGTGGAGAGCGAGAAAGACTGTATCTTATGCCGAGTGACCAGGGTAAGAAGCCATACATCGTTTGCATTAAGCCTAATGGGTCTACCGTAATCCTGGATGTCAAAATTGTCAGTGGCAGCGAGGACATGGAGCAGACCTGGAGGGCTAAGAAAAGTAGGTAAATATGGTAGAAACTACCTACGACAAGCGGTATCTGAGCTAAAAGGAGTGGCGCCTAATAACATCAAGGTTATGGCTGCGATCTTGTCATGGCGCGGAGTGTGGTGAGGGAAAAGTGCCACGGAGTTACTTGAGCTGGGCATCTCATCATGAGTACTTTGTGGTATTACCACCCCCGTCATCCGGGCGCTTACTTAAACTGGTGGTCATTCTATAGGGGCACTTCCTTCCATCCCTCTTTCCCTCCTCCATCATCCTCAAGAAGCCTAATTGCCATAGATTCCATCCGATTTCGGTCTAATTTTCAGGGAATACGCGGAGTAGACACGTGATGCACCTCTATCAGTTTTATTGCTCACAAATCAGCCATCCATGTCGTTCATTTTGTTCGAGCTTAATTCTAATCAGCTTTGCAACGGATCTCGGAAATGTTTAATTTTCTGTTAGGAGGGGGAATGGAGGAGGTAATAGACAATCCGTTCAAGCGCTTCTCTTACAGCTTATTCTGTCCTTATTCTTTTTTTCGATTAAGAACTTTGCCCTTGTTTTGTAACGCATCTCAGATCATTCTAATTCAATTATGGAAAAGAGCGAATGGAACAAGTCACAGTGGTAAATCGTTGCGCCTTCACTATTTTCGTGAATTCAATATCGTTGATGTCCGATTCATTCAGGTAATCCCCATATATACTAAAATTCCCTGCATATTTTTGCTATTTTCTTCGATTAAGGATTTGGTCTACATTGCCGATCTCAAGTCACTAAAATGGCCATAACTCCCTTGAACTTCTCTCTAAAATCAATTTTGAAGAGACCTTTGGAAAGAGCGTTATATTTCCTAACTCTTTATGGTATAATAACAAATTTTCAACATGACCTAAAAGGTAAAATTTCGGGAATTTATGAAGAAAAACGACTTTTTTTTCGTTTTTTCCTGCATATAATCAGTGTTTGGAGTCGGTCATATTTGCGTTTTTTTTTTGCTGATATTCATAGGTTTCTAGAAGCAATTTATTGTCAATTTCACCACGGTAGGTGTCATGCATTTTAAATCTATACGTCATTGATTTTTTTTTTTTTTTTTTTTTTTTTGGAATATCACCATATCTCGTTTGTTAGATCATATTTGCCATCATACTTACTTGAAATTTTTTCCTTCATTTATTCTAAACTTCCACATTTTTTCATGCGTTGTTGAAAAATACGGGAGAAAAAACACAATTTCCCTCAAAATAGGTAGTTTATCTTTACGACATTGCCAGTAAACAAAGAAACAGGTCTACACGAATGGTATTGCTTTTTTATAGAAGACTGAACACGCAACATAATACACTTTACAATATTGTAGACAAGACGAGCAACACAAAGCTTACGCCTCAGTTTAGAATATCTGTTTTCCTTGGATCCTTATCTGAACACTCTTTATAGATAATGACTAGTTAATGTCCCTGCTGATATCCTTGCAATATATCTAGATACTTAACCGAGTAAGGTTTGCAGTTTTGGGCAATCCTAGAGCTCCTCTTCTGCGCAGGCATTTCGATGAATCTCCGTTTGTTCGTATATAGGTACATCCGCTTTCCTCCTATTCACGTTTTACTTATAGGGCACGATTCGGTTCGTTTCGTTTACAGCCGACCTGAGAGCGAACGTTAATCCAAATTATATTTGGGGGTTGACTGTAGGCACTAGGTTGAAATTTCGAATTTCCTAAAATCATATTTCATGGCCGCATATAAAGTTGTAGGTCCTTTTCAGGTGATGTTTACAGTTTTTCAGTCTCATTCGGACTTTTTTCACGTCAGATCGATCCGAGCTCTATTCATGATAAAGGCTTTTGAGTCTCCCACCTCCCTGGAAAGATTTCTCGAGAATCTCAGCTTTTTCATTTGAATGGCAGAAGATGATCTGGGTAGAACAAATTACTGTGCGCACAAGGTTCTCAAACTTTGAAGCTGTGTGACATGAAGGTATAATAATTCAATGAAATACACTCTTTTTCATATTTTCCGATTTGACTTAGGATAGATAGGAGCTATTGAAGTGGTCTTAAGTTGGAAACTTTCAATGATGGTCTGATCATCCCTGGTAAATGATGAGTTCTCTGAATGTTAGAGGTTGAAGGGGGGAAGGATGAGGGATTTGCCGAGATCGTCGGGAGAGGGAGAACCCGCTCGTTGGGGTACCGAGAATTCGGAGGCGGGAACGCAGAGGACGGAGCCGGCGCGGGTCGCGGCCGCCGAACCCGCTGTGCATCCAGTGCGCGGCACACCGCGGAAGGACTCATGTCCCCGATACCCCATTGGCCGACGGTTCGGCTGAGCCCGGACGTCTCGTCGCTCAACAAGTGCTGTCAGCCGGACGGAGTTCTCTTCGTCTCCAACGCGAGGGCCGACGTGGATTTCTCGAACGCCACTTGCGTCGCCGCGAGTCGGCTGCCGGTCTGCGACAAGCCCTGCACCTTCCTCCACCGCCCGGTCAGTCGCCCAGAACCCCAATGCGATCCTAGTTCCCTCTTCCCACATCGTGAAACGGCTACTCCCAAGCATAAACCTGAAGCTTTTCATCTTCAAGGGCAGAGAAAGCCGTATTCGCAATCACGAATATAAATTTACCCATTATCACAAACTTTTCTTGTAATTTAAAAAAAAAATCAACATTTTCGGAGAAAATCACTAGAAAAGTGTATGATTTTCAGTATAAACAGCACGGATACAAAAGTAGAACAGCACTGAAGGCAAAAACCAAAAAATAAAAAATGATAATTTTGACTGAAAACCGTTGAAAAAAATTATGTTGGCCTACTTATTATAAACCTGGCAACCAACTTTGCTCCTCACGATAAAATCTAATTCCGTCCTGCTGCATAAGCTTTTAGATAATTTTCGGGATAAGAAAGATTAGTGAAGATCAACAAGTGAGGAGCGTCCACTCAAAAGCAGACTTGTTGCTCAGATGTAACTTTTCAGCAGAGCTTAAAAAAACACTTTTAACATGATCTAAAAAAGATAACTGCACGGTCGAGGGTTTCTTTTAATCCTTTCTGGCTACTAAGTCACCAAATTAGGTCGTTCAAATCAGAAACCATTTAAAAACAAAGAAAGTCGGCTTTTAAAAGGTGGCGATGTTTGGTTTTGACCAGATCGCTAATGACATATTTGACCAGACCCTATGCGGAGTTGTTTGCTCTTGATTCAACCTATAATATTTTTTTGATTTTTTTAAAATTGTTATTTTATTATCATGAAAGTATAGATATTAGAACATTCATTTTAAGCTGAAGCTTGTCCAGTGCATTTACCGTAACATACTTCAGTTGCTCTTCAAGTTTTAATCATGTACGCTGATTGAAATATTTATTACGAATTAACTGAGGTCATGATACGAAAAAACTACTCTAAAGGCCTAATAACAAAGTTTCTATTGAAATGAAATCATTATGGATAGGTACATCCGATGAAATTATGATTCGTCCAAGATTTAAACAATTATCCTTTTCTCTTCCCTTACGATTTCCCTTGCCGTTTTCCCTGCTTTCTTCTTGCTACGTCCTCTGGAAACCTCATCGACACTCACTGGTCCTTCCTCAAAATCATTCATCCTGAAAACTTTACGAAAATTCGATAAAAACTACTTGAAATAAACGAAAACTCGCGATCTCTTTGTTAAACAACTTAACTTTTGGACATATTAAGTGCAAAGATTGAACGAAACACGAAACCCCTCTCTTCCCCTCCTGATGAAACCCGTTATTGGCTCGTTGGACATGTTTGCTTTTTACTGAGCCGCTGGTCCTGAACTGTTTGCTTTTGTTCAGACCTCGAATTTTTCAACCTACCGTTTAATAAAGGAAATATTGGTCTTTGACCACTTTTTTCGGTTTCCCCAAACGCCCCTGGCCACCTACTACTATCATACACATATCAAACAGCAAAATTTCAGGAAAATGACTTTGTTTGCTTTTCACTGGACGCTCCTCAAGTCTTCAACATGGTATTATGGAAAGAATATCTCAATTTTAGGACCTAAAGTTAAATATATTTGATAATGAAACTTTGTAATCGATGAGGAAAAGAAATTTGGTTTTGCACCTATCAAAATTTATAGGTTCACTTTTCAAGACTGTCCCATTTATATGAAGAAGTCTTTGAAATCGTTCCCATTAAAAAAAAATATTGTCTTTGATATATCTTCTTTGTTTTCCAAAAATTAATTCGAAGGACGTTTTTTTATCGTTCCAAACATATCAAATTTATTGATTAAAGATTTATGTGAAAAGGGGATTTGATGCTGTCGATTCAGCAGCTAATTTGCTTTTTTACCTAAAATTCATAAACATTCATCCTGTTTTTCGGATAAGTGCTTCCCGAAGGCAGCTAGAATGATTTAAATCAACGTCTGCGATTTAAGTTGTGGTTCTTAGTTTCCAAGTATAGGTAACACGAATGTTTAGATCATTATAATGTTTAAAATAATCTTAAGAGATGCCGCGGGACTTGTTCCTGCCGATATCAACGCCTTCAAACCGGTGGGTCGGCATGTATTGAAGGTATTTTAGAGTTAATTCGACAGCGGATGGAATAATGACACAATCAAGTTGAAATTGATACGTGAAGTTCCAATCGAGTTTCTCAAACTACACTCCAAATTTGAGAATGATCAAAACATTAAAAAGTGATCATAATGCGTGCTATAATGGTTGACTGATTTTACGTTGGCGCAAGCGCGAAATGAGATGTTGATTTGCAAGTGAAAAAACTCCTAAAGAACCATCTATACCTTGAACCGCACATCCAGAAAATACATCATAAAAATGGTATTTAAATACATGATAAATAAAAATCTCAAAGAAAATGAAATCACTTATAGGTAATTATAGTCTTAACCAACATAAGGTACTTCAATTATTACAAATCGCTTCTTTTTTAGAGGCATCTAAAGAGTAACAACCCTTAATTTCTGTAGGAAATCCAGTAAATAGAGCGATTCTCCTGCTCATCAACGAGCGCTGTTCCAACCTTGGTTTTTTACAAATCAAAAACAATGAAGTGGCGATTCTGCTAAATCGGACTCCGACTGAATATGATTAGCTTTGAAGTATCCATTGACGACCATAATTGAAGTTTTACCTATACCTTGGAGTGGCAATACTTTGAACGCATCAAAAATTCTCTTTTTTTTTAGTGGCTAAAAACTGTTCTTTTTCAAGCACGTTCTCGCATGATCTTCAGTTACTAATGATACTATCTCGTTGAACTTTTCTCGCCCCATAACATTGATGTTAGGTATTAGGCGCTAGACAAAATGTTGCCATTTTTTGAAGAAAAAAACTGAAAACTTATATTTTTATAGGAAATTAGCTGATGTTTACGAATAAAACCATAAAAGAGCCATAGCTATTTTAACTAGAAATGATAAAAAATATCCTTCAAAGTTATCTACAAAGGAGGGTGTTTTTTATAAGGATTTGAAAAATTCAAAAATCACACTCGATACGTAGTTGAACAAAAAAAATTTTGTGTGGTACCAGCATGAGTTTATAGTCACAATCTTATGTTCAACGAGATTAGATAAATGTTTAGATTTTTTAATGTCTATTTTGAAGATTACGCTTTAAAATAAATGAGGAACCACTAAAATCCGAAATTAGGTACTCTGGAAATATGAGACAAAAACATTCAGTGTTTCCTAACAATTATTTTGCTTCTTCATTCACTGGAATGCTCTTTGTTTTCGGCTCGGGGCATAAATTTGATATGAGAGGGTCAGATGAAATTTAAAAAAAAAACGTGGAAAACGTTTGCTTTTGATGTTTTTTGGGTATTGCGTGACCTGTGAGATCTGCAATCTTTATTGGGGTCCTCTAGTTCCCACCGACTCGCAAAACTTGCACACAGAGACACATTGAATTATAATGATAATCATCATTCAATTATAATTGAAGCTCAAATTCTTTGTTTGTGTTTGTGTATCTAGGGCGACCGCAACGCCTAGCTGAGACTATTTTCCTGGGCAACTTTCGTGACGATTTTTTGTTTATGTTTCATAGCAAAGACATGAAAATGTCAATATTCAATAGGAATATCGTCAAATATGTTGGGTGAATAAGTAACGAATGATTTGAAAACGACTCAAGGTTTTACGCATGCCCGCTGAATTTCAACATTTGATATTAGCCTTCAGGTTTTTTATTAATTTCATGAGATAAACGGCTGTTATTTTTCAGTCTTTTACTAATTTATGTAAGAAACAATTAGCAAATTTAAAAAAAAGTTCCACTCTAGAAAAATAGCATTTTTTCCTATCGTTTTCCTCATTGTACTTCACTTGATTCATCCGTGAACCTGATGGTTGGCTAATTAAGAATTTCCGGGCACGCCAAGAGCCCCGATTTCAAAACAATTTAACGCCGAAATAATGAGATAAAATACGGAAATTCTGCCACATGTTCACGCTCCGTGACTAGAACTTTTTCAACAATCAGCGATTGATATAACGTTCGGATTCAATAAAATAAAAACCGTATCTAATGATACCACTTGCCATCAAATAATGCCACTCGTTACAAATCGGTCCCTCTTTTTAAATCCATCAAAGGAAAAGCGACTCCAATAATATGAAAAACTCTGCTGTCTCGAGATTAAGCGGGCACCACTAACGAGGCTACTCGTTTCATTTTTCTGGTTCTCCCTTGAAAGCTCCTTGTGAAATCGTGCAAGCCTCTAATCCACAATTATAATTCGATGGAACTGGATTTGACTGGTATTATTATCACAATAATGAATCTTTGAAACCGGTGGAGTTTGTAAACATGAGCTCAAAAGCTACTAGCTTCAAAACGCTGCAAATTCTTTCACTGGGGTTTATTATTCAATCGGCTTGCGTTCATGATTTGAATTTCTACTAAGCTTTGGAGTGTGCGTGTTTCACAGGATAGGGCGATTATTGAATTTCAGGAGATATACATGGAGCACGTGAATCTGTTCTCGACCAAAATACCTATTTGGATTGATCAGTTGATCATATTTGTGTGCCTCCTGAAATTCAATAATCGCCCTATCCTGTGAAACACGCAGACTCCAAAGCTTAGTAGAAATTCAAATCATGAACGCAAGCCAATTGAATAATAAACCCCAGTGAAAGAATTTGCAGCGTTTTTTTTTTTTTTTTTTTTTTTTTGAAGAGCGATTACAATGGTTTGTTATTGAATAATAAACCAATAGAGAATTCGACAAAATAAATTAATTAAAAAAACGCCAGTCCTCAGTACACCGTCTTTACATTACAGATGGGCCTTAGGTAGTCCTTAATGGCTTCAATCTTGATCAACCCTCAAGGGGAAATTAGGGAACTAAAATATTTGAAACATCAAAATATCGAGAACTTTTGAAATAACCCCAATAACCATTCAATTAATCGAATTATGTCCATTCGGTTCCCCAACTTGGAACGAAAGCTGAACGGGAACATAAATATAGGTTAAGGATAGGAAGTCGTTACAAAAAGAGATTCGAAAGTCACACCACGCGGCACGAGGGTTTGCCGCGACAAACGTAACTAGCGCGATGCCGCGCTTTTACGTATGACAATTCCATCTATGGAATGTACTCAAACCTACTCTATGTGTTCTATAGAACAGCATAGTTTGATCGCTCATAGAACAGATCACGTTGGTGGCCCGCTCGCTCGCGTTCGTTTTTCACATATGACCCTGACGCGTCTGCGGCTGGCGACTTCTTCATGTAGGTACATACACAGCGCGCCGCGCTGTGGGAGAGTTTTATCTCAAGAGGCTCGGCGCGCCAGGGTCCTATACTATAGCCCATATAGGGCGACCCCTGACCGCAGGGGCGAAAACCCCTTCCCCCCCCATCAGGTGGCGACACCCCTTACACTCGGCCTACTATCCCTCATTAGCAGCAGTAAAGCCCCTTCCAATCTCCCCCTCTTAACGCAAGAGGTTTTAGTTGTTTTTGTTAAAAAACGCTGCAAATTCTTTCACTGGGGTTTAATATTCAATTGGCTTGCGTTCATGATTTGAATTTCTACTAAGCTTTGGAGTGTGCGTGTTTCACAGGTGAAAGAATACTTATTTACCCCAGTAATAATATTGAATAATATTTACCTACATATTATCAGCGTTTCATACATATCAGAATGCTTCAACCCGTGTATCGGCTATAAACTACAAATATCCACATCGGCTATCACTCCAGTAACAACATTCACTACAACTCGACGCTATCGGCATCACTAGGTTACAAACAAACAATAATAACCCAAAAAACGCAAATGTTGGCACCATAAATCGGGCCATACATCGCGAATGGTTTGACCTACGGACGTGGGGAGGGTCTCATTCGATTCCTCATGGTATGTTCTTCAAATAGCTAAATATTTAGGCCGATTCGACTTGTTTTGAGGTTTTTAGGGATTTTACAAAACTTTGACAGCCCTTAAAGGGCACTTCAAATTGAGTGAGAGAGCTGGCTCATTGGGGCGTCGTCGGACCAAGATGGATTTTTCCTGAAAATTTCAGATCTTTTGCTCCAGCCGTTTCGGAGATATCGTGCGTACGGCGTACGGCGGACGGACGGAAAAATGTTTATTGCAGATTCGGATTCTACACCCTTTGAAACGTAAACCATGAAATTTTCAGGGGGGTTAGAATTTTTTTTTCCAGAGCGATTACAATGGTTTATTATTGAATAATAAACCAAAACGCTGAACCCACCCGACCCGCTGGTATCACTTAGTTCCCGCTCACGTTGGACACGGCGTATGTTATTTGAATTATCACACTATTATACTACATTTACAATTTACACATACTAACTCAACTTAAGGAATTGAAACTACGAATATAAAAAGGTTTGATTTAAGAAGATCGGTTTACAAGGAGGACTAGGAAGAAAGTGCCTTAAACTGTATATTTCACACAAATTATCACTTCACTATTCGTAACTCGTCCCAAAATGGACCGGAGAAGGGGCAATTGACGGTAAAATGCGGAGCCAATAGAAAGTCGAAATGCACAAGGGTAAGCCCTAGCTGATTTTCACAGGGGAAAACCCAGACTTCAATTTGGTTCTTTTGGTTTCCCAAGGAATGAATGAGAAAGGAGTGGTTTTGACGGAATGCCAGGAATTTCCAAGTTGTATTGTTATGTGCGAATATAGGATAAGAAGTTGGCATAAGCACCATAAATCGGGCCATACATCGGGAATGGTTTGACCTACGGATTGGGTTCTTCAAATAGTCTAAAAGGCGTTTCTCGACTTGTTTTGAGGTTTTTAGGGATTTTACAAAACTTTGAAAAGGATTAATGAAAAGTTGACCTGGTAACCGGAGAGAAAAGTGAGGAATGACGCTACCGAGTATTGGAAACCTAACAATGAGCGAAAAATAAAGGATTTTTAACTGGGTTCTAAGCCCTGGTTCGAACATGAGTAATTTCATTCTTAATCTAACATTCTGATATGTAAATAGGGCTGTTTCCATGACATCTAAGAAGGGACAAGAGCGTTTTGGAAATTTGTCTATTCAACGCCGGTTCAACTTTTCTGATTCGATCCCAACTTGAATAAATTATTTGCGTACCCTTTTCCCTTCTAGAGTTGATAAGAGTTTTTTCCTGAGAAAAAACGACTCCTTCGGAATTATTGATTACATTGGTCTCACAAGTTTTTACGATGGTTATTCCGAGTATCCCAGGGGGGCTTCAATTATGCACGGCGCGAGTTTCACAACCCGAAAAATCTAACTTAGTTGAACTTTACAAAGAGGAACACTGTTAAGTAGGTACCTAATAATTTTCCATTCAATAAGTCAAATTCTTTTCTTTTTTTCTTCTTTTTTTGTCGAGAAATCAAAACATGGTGATACATGTCAAATCAACAAAGTGTACGTGAAAACGTATACAAAATTGCAGAAAAATGTATTATTATTATTTATTCCTCCTACGTGAATCACTGATCTATCTGCGGCTCATGTACATAATGTATAGTTCATCTCCGTAGATCTATTCGAAAACAAATTATCCACAAAGCCCCTTCAACTGATCATTGTGTATCCATAACTTGTAATTGACTGTTATATGAACCGAAGTAGATACGAGAGCTTCGTCATAAATGTAGCTTGTAGATCACTAACAGTCAACTCGTCATTCAGTACGAAATACAAGCTAGTAACAAACAGCCACAATGGTATCTTATCTTTACTGTGCGTTTACCTTTAAGATCTAACAATTTCTTCTAAAATTCGTCAAAAACTATTTGACAAAAGTATTTCACATTTCTAAGGTCAGAGGTGTCAGGTATTTTTGACAGTAATACTTCCTCTCTTTCTGTTGAAGTATGAACACAGAATCTATTCCGAAAAAGACGCAAAGAATTATCAAAAGGTAGAATACATGCGCCATGTGGTTGGAGGAGTTGCAATTTATAGTTCAACTAACATTGTTATATCAATCAATCAAATCAATTTAAAAAAAAACCTTTATTTGTCTACTTGAAAGCAGGCTGAGTTGACAGCGGATAGGTATTGCAACTAATTCTAGGTTGGCATCATTGCAATGATGATAAGAGGTGAGCGAAGACGTGTTGCTCAGTAAGAATATATTAAGCTCATAGAAATGGGATAAAAAAAAGAATTTCTATCATTTTTATAAAGACAAAAAAATGAACCAACTACTTACTAGTCGAAAAGACATAAATTTCTAGTGTTTAGGGCGGCATTTACGAAATTAAAAAGTCTCTTCAAGTCGATTTCATTTGGTGATCGGATAATTGGAATGGCATATTCGGGGTAGAGGAGATATGGGCATACCGCTTCTCTTTGAGAGTTGTACAGAAGGCAGTTGAATAGGACATGGGAGAGGGCCTGATCTTGATAGAGGGGGCAGTCTGAGCAGGTTTCCTTGGAGACATCTTGAATCTTCTTGTTTTTCAAATCTTTAGTATTGAGCTGTAGTGTCCCATCATCCTTATTTGCGCGAGGAGCCTTTTTTGGTTGAAAGCTGCCTACAGGCACAGATACTCTTGTGGCCCAGGCCGAGGGGTGTAAAGGTAGGTGTAGGCCTCGCTGAAAGTGGATCTAGATAGGCTGCCTAAGTCAAAATCGAGTTGGTTAAGCCTAGCTGTGTCAAGAATCGAAGAACACAGTTATATTAATAAATAATAGATTAAAGTAATAGAAAATCATCAGTGTAAACGGTTTTACAGGTTTCTAGCAACGACGAGTAAAATTCAATAATTTCATTAAAAAACATACAGGAGAGAGACGTAGGTACTAGTTCACATAAATGCTCAATACAAGTGGAAGTAAATATAAATATGAGTAAACGATCAGTATCTGTAACAGGACCGTGGCATCAATGGTTAAGAATGACTACTTCGATTCAAAGTAACCGTACCGAAGATAGGCGTACTAGTACACATAAATGCTCGACAAAATGGAGTGACTATTTTCTACTCCAAGAGAATGAATATCTAAATATTTTGTTATAGGGTGATTTACTAAAGTCTGATCTATCTCATCAGCTAACGATCGGATCAAATAAGGCTAAATGTAGACCATGTGTCAGGAAGTACTCCAAAGACAAGCTTTTGGTGGGCACACCACACTTGGAAAGTGAGACGGAATGGATATTTGATATCCTTCGAATAGTTGAATAATTCCGAATGTTTATAAAAATACGAGAGGGTCAATGCGATTTATGATTGTTAGATGGAAAATACAAGTGTGCAGTTATAGAGGTCAACAATAGGAAAATTTTCGGTTTTTTTTTTGCATTCGTTTTCAAAATGGAGTTTAAAATTATATTGAGTAGATTCAGAACTGAAGGGATAGTTGACCATTCATATTCTCATGCAACAATTCCAAAACTAATTACCCTCTGAAACTGAATAAAAGTCGCTTTTCAGTTCTTGATTCCTAGCTTTGTGGAACGTCATTAGTTTATTCCTGAACGCTTAAGCTGGTGGACTATGTTCGGCAGATCTCTCGACATCGTTAAATGCTTCGATAAGCTCAAATCTTTCATTAGGACTGGAAAATCATGATAAATCGGGTTTGCAAAGGAAGGCTATTGGCTCTTCCCTCGCAATGTTTTCAAAGGTCGAGGGTGAAAAAAGTTGAAACGTTGTTCTCAATATGCGAGTGTTTGTGACATCCCTACACTTGAAGAGTCAAACCTCATTGGCTTTTTGAAATCAGTCTACTACAACCCTCTATCGCACTACCCATTTTATTGCGTGGGGATCTTTCCTTTCTATTTTTCAATCAGTTTTCGCTAAAATTGGAAAGTCTGGAATTAAAATGTTTCTGTTGTATGTCATCGTGAAGTAAGGCGTTGAAATTTTGTCTTCTGCTATAAACTGGAAAAACACACATGAAGAACAATTGATAAAAATCATAAGTGAAACTAAATAGATTTAAAAAACTCTGTGCTATTTCTGTTGTATGTTTTGGTAGTTTTTTCTATCTATTAAACATTTAGTGGTCATCAAACCGAGAAGCATGTTCGGATGTAGCTTTACGATTCATTAAAGCAGTCTCAGAATGTTGTTCTTAGTTAAAGCGATATATTTATCTCTCAAGGCTTTTCTTTGCTTTGATGGTATTGTATGTATGGTTTTCGGTCTTGCCATTGACATATCATGAATGGTCAACCTTAGAAGAGATGAATTGTCAGCGTCTTTGTTTATCTTGATTTTCTGAATTCTCTGTCGGTTCGAAATTAATGTAGGCAATTTACAGTCAAATGGATTTTCGCCACATCTGAAGGAAAAGCTCAGAAAGGATAACACCAGCCGTTTGAAACAGAAATACCTAGGAATCCGTGCAACAGCCGCTCTCGTCGGGCGCCCTTTATGTTTCACGGCGCTTTGTATAGATTAAACTGCCAGACCGCTGAGTCGCGACGGTTTTAATCTAACTTCTACCTCGAGGCTCTTTCGTGAGGTTTCGCTTGGTGATCAATTCACCGGCATCCAAGCTGGAAGGCTTATAAATTCCACCCTTCAGAAGCGTTGTTTGTTTGGGTACATGCCTATTATATGCTTTAATAACTTCACATAATACTACTGTCACAGAAATACTGAATAACGTTTCCCAGTAACAATCGACAATCCTTATCCATTTCGTAGATCGGGTTTATGGAAATGAAGCAATTGCATCATAGTTTCGGCACACCTTCAACTTACTAGAGAATCGCGATCATTTATAAATATAATAATTTATAGATATTGGAATTGATTTGCTGCTAAAAACGCATCTAGATTTTACTGGACTCAGTCAACGTTACAGTCTAGATATGATGAAAATAGTCTTTGTCTATCGTTGTGTGTTAACACCCCCCCCCCCCCCCCACGAGTATTCAGTGATTGGATTCTAGCATTTTTATTTTTTCCCTTTTTGGGCTGACAGAATAGCGTTTCCAACCATTGTGTGGAGCCTTCGGCAAAGTATGACACATGTTATTAAACGATTCTGCAATTCCTTAAATTCGACTTTTGATTTTGATAAAAACAATAAATCTCCTAACTAAACATTCCCCAATTGAATTTTTTTTCTTAATATCTACCCTTTAGAACACGAGGGTGGTGACCTTTTCTTGTAATCATCGACATCACAATAAAAACCGCAATTATCTTTACTCGTGTATCTAAAGATAGAACGTCTACTTGAAGAAATTATATAGAATGCTTAGAAAATGTGTGAAATTGCTAACGTTTCATATTTTAAATGCCCGTTTTAGTCATTCAGCAGCCAGCCATTATATATAATGGCGGATTTCGCACATTTACTAGATATGCAATAAATCTAAAATATTTGCCTGTTATTTTGTAAAAGAAAATAGTAACTCTGGTGTAATGTAATAACAGGAGAAGGAAAAAAAACCACTGAATATTTAATAAAGAAATATTGATTCAGGGTAATGTGTAAATTTATGAGGATACAAAATCCTCAAGAAAACAGGGACCAAAAATACATACCAAACATGCAAATATGTGCACGTGCCTGCATGTAGGTACTTTATAAAAAAACAAATAAATAAATAATTGAATAGGAGATAAAAGAAAACAATTAAATACTACTTTTTAAATTATTCTTAAAAAGAGAAAGCTTGTTAAACAAAAACGTATCATTGCGCTTAGTAGATAACAATTTGAAAGAGTTGACTTGAGAATTTCTTGTATAAAATTCACTATTGATCCTAGGAAGAATTATACCATAATTTTCGTGATTTCTGGAATTTTGGGACCCTCAAGTCTACATTCTGCACGGTGCAGAAAGGGATTAAAAAGAAAGGTTTGAGTAGTTTGAGGGAGCTATACCCATTTGAATGACTTAATATTGGAAACCCGAAAAAATCTTGAAACATAAAATAGCTTTAAAACGGAGCCTTAAAAAAAGTCGACCCTCAAAGTTTAATGAACTTATTTTATTTTATTTTATTTTAATACACGGGCAATGCCCAATGACTTAATTATAACAAAAAGATGAAGATATTCGCAAATACAGTCATTCTTAGGTCAATGATATCACTCTCCACTGATAATGTTCATTACGTCCCTAATTCATTTAGCCCGAGAAACATTAAAGATATCAATTTCCCGGAGGTATATATTTGCCAACCTCATTATATCGGAACACTCTTCATAACTTCCAGAAAAGTAGAGGTTGGCACCAATTTCTTTTTGCCTTTGAGTCTACGTATAGTTAGCGTTAAATTCGTTTTCATTTTCGGGACATAAAAACAGTTTTCTCAAGATCAAAATGTCCATTTCATGTCTTACATCATCCTTAATAACTTTTGTTACGCGTCTGTCTTTCTGTGTCTGTCGCGTGTCCGCAGGTCCTTGTAACACTCTTGATTTTTACAGCTTTCATCAGATTTCGATGAAGCTTTCAAGGTATGTGCGGGTTAAGCTACAGATGGTCTTCTTAGAATTTATCGCTCAAAAATAATTTCTTCTCTTTAATCACGCCCAAACTTGAAATTCACCAAACTTAATTTTATCAGGCTCAATAGCCCAAATTGTTGGGAAATTCGGGGTGGGACGGTCTCGTTTCAATTGAAACATGATGGTATCATTATGTATCTTCTAGAGAGCTAGCTCGACCCGCAGTACGTTATGACTCACCAACTTGAAGGCGTTGATGCCCCCGTAAACATGTACCGCGGTATTTGTGTCCCATGAATTTGTAACAAGCTTATATCCAACATCTATTTAGGTCATTTTGCAACATTTGAATGATCTGTAGATGCATTTTATCGATACGAGGAAGCTATACGCCACAACCAACTTGGCACACGTTTTCCTTTTACATCCATCTTGACAGTCCCACTCTCCCAAACAGCTGACCTGCCCGGAGAAGTACGGTCTCTTCGAGAACGAGAGCTGGCTCGTCGTGCCGGGCGGTATCTCCGTAAACAGCAGTGGATTCATCTACAACACGACCGACTACTGCCTCGAGGAGGTGCTCACCAATCAGAACGTCTCTCTGGGCGTCCACGCGTTCCTGTGCTTCCCAACTGAGCAGGCGTCTCCCTGGTCGGAAAAGCGGCAGGACCATTTCCTGTTTGCCGCGTGCTACTTCATATCGAGCGCGTTCACGCTCGCATCGTTCGCAGCGCTCGTGATTATCAAGTCGAGCTCCTTCGAAAGAATAACCAATTTCTTCTTGTTCCACCTTTTCTTCGGGCAGCTCAACTACGGCATCAACCTCGTCGTTTGCCTCCCCATCACACTTTGCATCCTCGAAGGTCAGTGATGCTCAGTTCATTCATTTATTTGATTAATTGGTTATTATCTTTGACATATCAATTGTTCGTTACAATGGTGCAAACTCTTATTACAACAAATTGTTGAAATGATTATCCTGAAGGTATAAATCCAAACACTACAAAGCTGCAAGGTTGGTTGGCTGATTGATTGATTGGTTGATAGAAGTTATTGGACACGTTCAGGCTTCTTGAAAAAAAACTAAGGATCTACCCCAACTAAATCAAAACTCTAAATTCAAGATAAAATACAAATTTGAATTTTGAACACTCTTTTGTGTGTTTTTAAACTTTTATCTTGTATTAAAATCGTTAGAAAATATTGCTGTTTAGGGTGGTGACCAACAGAGCGTGGTGGGAGAGCGGCTATCTATTGGACATTCCAAGCTGATTACGAGTGATAGAACCTGTTTTATTGTAGTTTCTAGACCAAATATTACATTAGATCTGACAGCTTAAACAAAAGGAGGGGGAAGAAAATTACGAGTACATTTTTACGGGTTAGAGAACTTCACATAGAAAAAGCATGAACCTGAGATTGAAAAAAAAATTGTATGAAGATTTTCATAAAGATCAGACAAAAGCATAGGTGGAGAAGAAAGTGTTGGGACAATTTGTATAAAATTTTCACCATGGTGTTTGACAATGCCTTCACTCGGGGGAATAAAACCCCAAATCATACCCAATCGAGTATAAAGGTTCCAGTCGTGCAGCAAGATCGTATGAGCGAATTGTCCAAAATGGCCGTAACTTTTATTTTGAAATTCGAGCAATTTTTGCTAATCCAATTTTGAACTATACATTTTATTGCAAAAAAACCTGTTTTAAATAATTTTCCCATATTTAAACAGAAATTTAGGACTTTCAGAATTTCGTGCATTCATTTAGATTTTTTAGCTCATCTTAATGAAATTAAGTACCTTCAACTTTCAGCATGCATTTGATCATCAATTTCAGAATACCCAGTTCATTATTGATTAACTTCTTTTGAGCAATATTCTGCTTAAACATGAATTGAACGTTTTTTAAAGGAATCATTTTTGTAATTTATTGTGATTTTTTACTACAGTTATTGAAATTTGACGAATTAAATCTGCTTAAAAAGTATTGTCTAACGACCCTCAACCTTTCTCTTGGAATGCTTGATTTTTCACCGAAACATCGACGTTTTTATTTCAATTCTATCACAAGTTACCATCTGGAATAGCACGTACAAAAAAATGCACATTTAAATGCATTAAAAAAAACATATTAAAATCTAGGAATAGTTCCAAAATACCTCAAAACGAATTTAAATGAAGAAAATGTTTAACAATTTTTGGAGCAGTTGCAATAAATTCATTTCTGAAGAAAATTCGCTAATGACGACTTCACGAAGATGGCTAAAGCGACAGACTTGGTGTCAATAATTTCAATGAAATCAGGATATACAATTAGACCTTTAATGAAGCAAGCAATCTAAAAATTGTTTAGAAAAATAATAAGCCCATGTGTATAGCACAGGTTGGCTCTACTAAGTAAGTCTCCTGATAAAATACAAGTACTTGCTATTGGCTGTCTAGGGGTAAGGTTCTTTTTGGCTAGTGTGGTGGCGAATGAGAGAACAAGGGACAGGTGAGAGGAATGAGAGTTGTTTTACTGGTTGATTTCAAGTTTTGACGCTTAGTTAGGGCAACTAAGGTTCCTCATGAGCGAACAATCCTCTGCCACTGCACACGAAGAGGTTGCTATATGTTATGCTAATTCGCCCCATCTGGCAATATGCCTGAGGGCTATGGGGTTCAGCTGCAAAAACGCATCTGTAAAGAGTGCAAACAATCCAGAATACAGCAATGCGGCTAATTACCGGGGCTCCGTGGTTTGTTAGAAAGTCAGAACTTCACTGTGATCTGAATCACGCCGTAATTCTTGAAGTTATTAAAGGAACGCTTACAAACTTCGACGACCAACCAGCAAAATGCTCACATCCACAAAATAACAGAAGGAACACCACCATTACCACCCAAACGGAGGATTTAGAAAATACGACCTGAAGATGTTCTAACCACACCAAGCTCTGGTCTGAAAAAGTAAAAATTGTTGTTGTTCTAATATTCTTTATTAACTATATGTCTTTGCTAATTATATATCTATGCTATCAAAATTATTACTATCATCGTACCTTAATCTAGGAATGTTATACATGTTATTTTATTGTTGTACTTTTTTGTTGAATTCTGGTTGTAGGACGATTAGTGAATCGTACCTAAGCTCACGCTTCATGTGAATTAAGGCCCATCCTTACTGTATCGTTACGTACGAATAACCGCAATTCCTTTGAATAATAAAATTCTCAAAATTAAAAAAAAGAGCGTTCCTCCGTAGCAGTCGACTTGGGGAGAAGTTTCCGAGTTGCGGTCAAAATGCAATTAGATGGACTAGTTGTTCTCTCAGGGAAGGATATCCGAATTGCGGACCCCACATGAAGTGAGCTATCCGTGGGATTGAGAAATGGAAGATCGAAAAAAAACCTCAAGAACTGTGAGGCCTCACTGGCCTTGTCTTTGTAAATTTTCGCGAGTCCCAATGCCCGCATTTTCCTAAACCACCACTGTCAAACACCGTGACTGTGAAAAACGGCAACATTTCAGAGTCACTGTGGGCCAGACATGGACAGACATAGCTAATTCGAAGTCACTGAATACAGTTTGTGGAGAGTAATCCATTGTAAGACGGTAGAGGTGATTGAGAGCAGTCTTATAAGCATCGTGAGTTTTGCCTGCCAACAGTGAGAAAAATAGCGGTACGTAAATACCGTTCTTGTACCCATTTACTCGATACGAAACCAACGGCGTTCACTTGTCAACTACTGGAGTTTTAGAACATGTTTTAAACGTGCTGATTCGAATTGAAACGAGTTGAACAATTCGAATTTGTTGAATCTCGATCTCTCCCCTTTGACAGCAATTCGGATATTGACTTTCGAAGACGTGACCGCAACTGTTACATCTCACTAATGGCCTGTCACTTCTTCACCGCAACTCGGATACAGCCGACTTAGGGATCCGTGTTTGGAAATTTTTGAAATAGCGGGTCTACAGAAACTGACCGACCTTTGGGAAGCTGCCCCAGTCTGATATGCTCGTAGCTATTCGGAAAGAAGGGAGAAACCAGTATCCTAAAACTGCCAAGTTTGAGATATAGAACGGTTCTATCTGCGTAGATACTCCAGGAATCTGTATCGGCGAAGATGAGCTAGTTGTTACCATCTAATTTTAGTTCCACAGAATGGTCCCGCCTTCGGAAAGGCGCCCTAGGAATCCGTTTGTACTAAGTTAGAACGAGGACTGGTTTGCCTAATGCCTTTACCTTGTTCAACTCAACACACAGAACGGTCCCGCTAAAGATCGCCCCAGGAATCTGTAATTGTGAGATGAACTCGATTAACGACAGGGTTGAAGTGAAGTACTATTTTATAGGGAGCGGGAATGACAGAACGCTTGTTCAGGGTTGAGAGCTTGGCCAAGAAAAACCGGGTGAGTTGTTCCGGCGTGGGTTGGCAATCAATTTTCGATTTTGACAAAATATCGATGTTTGACCACCAATTTCGATTTTTTACAATAAATTTTAATTGACTATCGATTTACGTCAACGATTAATCGATTTTTTGTTAGGTTAAATCGATTTTTTTTCATTTGGACATAATATCTATCTATATTATAGACATTTATGAAAAGAGCGCCTTTTTTTTCCAGAAGAGTATTTAGCTAAATTTCAAATCATTCGGACGATTTTTAGGGCATTTTGGTTTCTACTCCTAATTTTGCGGTAGTTATGGGAAATTTGGAACGGTTTGCGCAGGAAGGATCGAATGTCTGATTTTTCTGAAATTCATCATTATTTTTTTACACTATTATTATTATTTTTTATATTCTTGAATACTCATACAAATTTCGAATCATTCGGACGGTGTTTAGTGTTTCCAATTTATCTCACTTGCTCATGCGCAGGCTACAATTATCGCACGATTAATACTACACACTTTTAATATACTTTTCACTCCCAGTTGTACGGTACTTTTGAGGAATTTACTTGATTAAAGAGTTGGACGGAAAAACCAGGGAGAAACATCCACAGCTTTTGTCCGATCAAGCTGAAAACCTTGGCGGACACCATATCGGCTCCTGAGGAGTATCAATGGTGCGAATGAATCAAAATTTTGGTCAAAAGTTCATTATCATTTGCACCATTTTGGAGGCAGCAATGAATGATGCGGCGGACGTGCATAGAATTTTTTGAATCTAGACATCTTGAAAGTTTAAAAGTGACGTTTTGACTACCCTTTTCCGGCCTGGAAAATTGTTGCCTTCAGTCTGCTTCCAGGGGTTACCCTGGTGTTCCTTGACTTGGCGTAAATTATAATGTTTTAAGAGGGTTGTTACACCATGTGTGTTTTTATATAATTGATAGTAATTAAATAATTCCATTACAACTGCTACCAAAATCAACCGAACAAAATGAACTTCTTGTCGAGATTTTGGCCTTTTAATATTTCACGCCTTACATAATATGTAATATTATTACCCCTTAGGGTTGTTTGAAATCTCTATCCAGCTAGCTTACTAGCACATCCAGTTGAAAGATGAATTTTGAGCAATGTTTGTTAAACATCGGTGCAGTAGAACTATATAAAGCGTCACTGGACGGACAATTTTTTAAAAATCTGATTTTTAAAATTCACTTGTCTTGAAAGGCAAATAAATTTTTTATTTTTTTTTTTTGGTCGAGTACACCGTTACGAGTGGAAATAATAGTAAAAATCCCATCCGCTTAGCATTAGGTCTTGGCACAGTAAGAACTCCTCACTTCGCGCCGGCAATATGCATTCCCGCATCGTGATTTAAAATGCTTCATTCCTCGCGAAACTTGAGGAATTACCCTCATATGGTTTCCCTTTATATCAAAGCCCATTACTCCGGAGTCTGTATTCGTAACAAACCCTCCTGGGGTTCGTACGAACCTACTTCGATAAGGGGCTTTGCACTAAAATTTCACTGTGAAAGCCCAGTTAACACAATTTCGGACTTTAGGCTGGGTACGCTGTGTGAGAGATGTACAGTAAGCCGATTTTCCAATGGGATAACAAAGTAAGAAGGGAACGTAGAAAAGAGCGAATCAGCCTTACACGTTAAAGTGCGCCCACACCGAAATTGCACACGATTGGATGCAACGCTGTTCAAGCAAGTACGTTAAGATGGAGAATCCGACAGAAAAAAGCTTCTATCACGATGGTTCAGCTCTGTGCTTTTTCTTTCTTTGTTCAGAACGGGAGAGTTACTTATTCGCTGCTCTTCCAACCACTAAATAGCCATTAGGAAAGAAAATCTGTATCTTAAGTGATCTTTCACTTCAAAAAACAACTTTAAAATATTCTAGACGATAATACCTTAACCGGTTGGAGTATCTAACTATATTCAGGGAAAAAACAGATGAAATCCTAATGATGCAGAATGATCTGATGGAATTGGAAAGATCGTTTGATTTTATTGTTTTACAATCTTGTTAGTGAGTCAAAACAGATGAAGGAAGCAATCGGTATCTCCTTGAAAGAGAACGCTACGTTGGAGTGTGCAGTCAATTCTCCGGTATCTCTAGCGGGAGCCCCGGAAAAGAAATTTTGAGATACATAGTGTTCTTTTTCCTAAAAACATGTTTTCCAGATTTTCAGAGATTTTTGGACGATGATGGAAATGAAAAGATGTTCAAATGGCTTTTTGGTATGGTAGGGATGACATAGCTGTCCTGCTCATGGCAGAACATAGCTGTGCTGGAAGTGTGGCTAGACACACGCCACACGTCAAAACACCCCATGTGGGTCAAAACTTGGTCACTTTCAAGTACCTTTCTAGGTTATCAGTCTCCTCCTTGGACGAGGATCTTTCCAGGTGCAAACCTGCGGGGAGACCACAGAGCATACGCCTTAGGACCCCTCTGCGTAAATCCTAGTCGAACTACCTCCCAACTCGGTAGTGAATATAGACCTAACTGGGGACACCTTCCCGAGCAAGCGACGGCACAGCTGGGTAAAAGCTTCCTCTGGCTAAAACTTGGGTAAAATCTTAACCAGAGAGAAATACAGCTGATTAAATTAATTTGTTGTGCTAGGTATATCAAGTACAATATAGCTCTCAATTTTCATATTTGTTTCCGTTTGGATGCTGAGATGTGGAGTACACAACTTTTTGTTGTAATCGGAATGGTGTGTATATCCCCAAACGGTTGACTCTGCTGGAAATGGCAGATTCAGCTTACAGACTCCATAAAAAGGTACAGCCTCACCACAGCGAGCCAGCTCGTTGCGAACCTCCACTCTCGCCACCTGGAATCCACATTCCATGACATATCATTCTCTATTGAAGTTGTTTAGTTCGTTCTCATCGAATGAACGCGTTAAAGTAAACCCTAGTGATTTTTTAAACGTTCATCGTCTCGGCTCGTACAATAAGTTATATACACAGGTTTTTTGTTTTTCAACGTGAAAGTATATTTTGTATAACACCGATTACAGAGTATTGTTCCTTAATGTTATGTTTTGACAGAACGTATAATTTGCTATAGAACTAGAATTTTACTTCAAACATTCGAAGCCAAGTACCGGAACATGTAGTCAACGAAATAAATAAATAAATAAAATAGTTTAAATCAATTCTGAATCAATTGAATAGGTTTTTATCCTATACTCTGGGAGCAATTAGTCTTGGTCAAATGTGGTCGTTGTAAATGTTGAAAGTTGGCGATTTGTTTTCAATCTGTTTGCTTCGTAGGGTTAAAGACTTTGGGGAACTAGTGGATTTAGGTTATTTTTTTGGGTTTGTTACGAAAAGTTCCATGATTTTGAGGCGATATTTGGTTGGAGTGTCAATCTTGAAATTTTTATATATTCTACTGTTTCCGACTAATATTGGCTTAGGATTATCAAAGGGATAATATCCCTTTGACGTTTTGTTGTCGCTCAATAAGGCGAAAGATAGAGGAATCGCTCTCGAAAAAAAAATTGCTACCCCCCCCTGAAAAATTCATGGTTTACGTTTCAAAGGGTCTGGTTTACGCAAGATTTCTCCCAAACGGCTGGACCAAAACATCTGAAATTTTCCGAAAAATCCATGTTGGTCCGTAGAGCATGTGCCCCAAATCAGAAGTGCATAAACCCAAATGGATCTGATTGGGGTTTCGTAAACCAGAAGTCTATTTTGGACAGATTGCTGGTGACTGTGGAGCAGATTTTCAAAATGTCGCCAAACTTCTTAAAAAATGAAACAACTCATTTTTTGAATCAAAATGGGCCCTAATCAAGTGATTTTTTTAATTGATATGGTACAAAAAAGTGATATTTGAATGTTTACCTTAAAATATTAACTTTTGGTGCATTTTTAAATATACTTTTATTTACTCTTTGTCATTTTCACTGATCCAAAAGGAAAATTACGTAGGTGCTTCTTAACATCCCAATGGTGAGGCGAATGGTTAACCTATTACTGGAATCACCTGTTATTCTAACCGGTCTGGATAAATTGTAATATTGAACCGTTTAGCCCATCCCTGTGGTAGACATGCACTCGGCCGATGTATGTATTCGAGCTAAATTTCTTAATCTTTGGTGTAGTCCACTTTCGGACTTCTTTTCTTAAAAACTAAACCAAAGATGAGTTATTGAAAATAACAAAACAAAATTTAAAGGATTCTTGCAAATTCAAATTTCCAGTTAAAAAAAAAAAAAACTTAAAAAATAGGTGAAAATAATGATAAACAAATAAAACCGAACAATTTGTTCTGAACATTTCAAAAACCATTCGGGTCAGACTTAAGACGATCCCTGCCCAATGCAAAAAGTTTTAAAACTATATCTGTGTATGTAAGTGGGAGGTCCTGAAGCGTTATTTTTGTGACGGATGATAACTGAAGCATCGAAATCTTTAAATACAAATACGGTATACTTTCCTCTTGGCAATTAACGTTTATAGTAAACTCCTCTATTAATATGTTTCGAAATTTGACTTTCTTGCTGCGAGTGAAGAAGATGGTAGAACTTTTGATAATGAGAGATTGTTTTCACGTTTGAATTGACGTGGCACGTGCTAAACACCGTCATCCTTCGTATTTTAGAAACAGGAAACTTGTCAGTTCTAGGAAACGGCTTGGAGGTTGTACGGAGCTTAAGGGGATGTCTTAATTGCAAGGGTTAAGATCTCGTAGTACAACACGCCGCACTTCGAACAATTAACTTCAAATATCGTATAACGATAGCCACCTGACGCCGCTGCCATGATGTGTACTCTCATACCAGATTTCAGCGATGTATTTGGACACGGGAAGATCTTTATTCTCTGAATTGTAAAATTAACGTTTTAAGTTACATTCTTTTTTTTTTTGCACAACTTCCTTAATTCATGCGCTTGACTCTCCGACGTCCGTGTGTTCCATCTCCATTGTAGAAAGTGAGCAATGATTATGCCTGCAGGAGATTGGAATATCATTTTTCCACCAAAATCAAATTTCCAGTTCGATTTTGGAGTTTTGGTTCCATATTAGTATACGAGTATATCAATATGTTGCGTTTTAATTGTTTTAGGCTCTCTATTCCAGTAAACAGGAACATGAGCTTGTAAATGGAATGTACTCCCACTCAAGCATTAAAGTTCGTTTGCGAAACAATATCACTCAATAAATGCAAAAGTTCCCACATGATTTAATTGATGCAATTCACTCAGTATTGAATGATTCTTTCAAGATTAATCCTTTTTTTTTAAACACGTTTCCTGAGCTCCAGATTAAACAGGAACAAGTTGCATTAATCCAAGTCCAGTTTGTGTTTGCACGCGATCCGAAATCATTTTTGTTGAAGAACATTACTAAGCACATGTAAACCTGAAAATGCATGCTCTTTCTGTTTCCTGGATTTTACTATCACAAGTGTGAAACCCTCAAGGTGTCTCACGTAATCAAACTAAATTGGAGATCGAACAAGAAACTATCACGAAAATCAAAAGAGAATAGTGGAAAACAACGATTTGCCGTTATTGTTCCCTACATTTACCTACCTACTTCTGCAAACCAGTTTGATCTTCTGTTATGCCAATTAAGACAAATTGAAATATGGTACTCAAAAAAAAAAACAATCAAAGAATCACGAAAATGGGTGATCTATACGTTTCCAAAATCTCAAAAATCAAAGTTAACTGTGAACAGCTTTAATCAAGATTAATAATTTCTTTTGCTCTTGAACAAGTTTAAACGGTTTCATTCCAACTTGCAATCTCGTGGTGTAAAAGTCTTCGCCATTTGTTAGGAGCTCAATTAAATAGAGCAAAATACTCGTAATAGTTTTTTAAGAATTAATTTTATCTTAGAGACAGTCTTTTTGGTTACGTAAAGTAAAGGATGATTTGTCTTGTTACCCAAGGCTTTTCTTTTAAAAAAATATTGTTCATTGGTTTCAACTAACATGCTTTGTTGTTCCGAAACTGTTAGCTTTCATTCGGATATCGATCAACTAAAAATTAGCATCCTACTAGTTAAAACACCTCCAAAATGTGGACATTTTCAGTGTATCTCAAAGAAGTTTAAAAAGTTATTCACAAACTATACTTGAGTAAATGATGAACCTCGCAAAACTCTGTTACTTTTGTTTTTTCTATAGGGGCAGCAATTTTATTTTTCTTTTTAATTGGGGTTAGCCCGTGTTTATGAATTAATAAATAAAGTCCATGACCATAGTAGGTGCTTGACAAAAAAAAGCTCCCCAAAGTTGCCCGGTAGTGTCGAACAAATTGTCACACGAAATAACGTTTTTCAGCAGTTTTTTTCTTTTGCCTTTGATCATAAAATTCAAGTTGTAAACTTTTAGACTAAAATGGGAACTAAACGACAAATTTATCTGGAATATTGATAATGATTTATATCCTAGGCAGCTAAATTTGTTATACACACTCACAGCGCACACATACGTTAGGCGCTTTTGCAAATGAGCTAGGTATTTTTCTAGTTAGATTGGCCTGAAACGGATTTGTATTCGGTTGGTTTGTTATTTCCAACAATGAATCTTTTCTACTCTCTTGCCCTACATCCTCTGGATCAATTCTAATAGGGTCCCTCCACCGCCCCTTGCTTCAGGGGGCCGTCCTCTACGTTTGTCGGAACGAGAGATCCGAGGGTGATTTCACATCTTGTACCATCAACTTGAGTTTGTTCGTACTCGTAACTGATCATAAAATTGTGTTTATTGAAGAACATCACCGCGAACGACCGAATAATCCAGATGCCGGTTTGCTGTGCTGAGGCGATTGGAAGGGACGGTTTCCTCGTTGGAAGGGATGAGACGGGCGCCTGGAACGGCAGAGCTGCGGACCAACTGACCAGTCGAACGTCAGCTGCCGGAACGTTCGCGTCCGTATTAAGTTCGCCGGTTCGTGTCCGATCGCGATCGTCATGTTCAGCTGGAACAACGTGACTCTGATCGAAGGCGTCTCGGAAGTCTTAAAATGTTGTCCGTTGGGACAGGGCATCGGTCCGGGCAGGACCTGCCAACCTCATGAGTCTGACCCGACTGCGATTTGCTCACCTCCGAACTGCCGGTTTATCGTTAAAATGGTTGGTTTCTACCCACATATCGGATTCATATTGATGATCCTTCTAGAAAGGATACTCAATATAACATACCGAATGTTGGTTTTGATAGAAAGGTTAAAGAATAGGACCATTGCGGTATAAGTTATTGAAAAATATTGGGTGCGCCTGTTAAGGCTATTCAAGTCTTATTAAGGCAATTTATTAACGTTAATTAACCTTTAAATATTTGCCAAACCACCAGTTTACCTTAGAAATGGTTGGTTTCAATCCAAATACGGGAACCATATTGAAGTTCCAACTGGAACCAGAATTGGGAAACCCATAGAATGGTACTTTTTAGCAGAATTAAATGTACCTGCTATTCCACTTTTTAGTGAGTACAAGTGCATTTACTTGTACTTGAGTGGTTTCGATTCCCAAATTCCTCCCCAGCATTACCCGTTTCTAGGTTATTGGAGAGAATATGCTAGTTGTACTTGAAGCACAAGTACGATTACTTACAAGATAGTTGAAGAACAGGCACTTGTACTTACAAATTGTATTTCAAGTACAATTACATTTGGTAATTGTGTTTGTAATTGGGATATTTCGGGTATTGTACACGTACCTTGCACATTGTACTTGTAAGAATATTTTTCACAAATCCTGCCACAGTTCGTAGTGCTGCTCCATTACCCACTGACCAACTTGAGCAGCACACATTTCGAGGAAATCCTTAGTAATCCGTGATTGTGTCCCTAAGCTAAGAAACAGCGTGAATAATTGAATAATGATTGAGGGATATGGAAATAGGATATATTAAGATTTTTTTTGCGTATCAGCACTTTCCAGACATTCGTTACGGCAATTTCTAATGTTTAAAACGAAAAATTGACCGTAAAATCAAGGTTCTAAAATAAACACTTTTGTAGGGAAATAGCTGAAGCCTCTTGGAACGAAATGAAAACGCTTCGAATTATTACACAAGGTTTATTATTTCAATATCAGATTACTGGACTGCAGATAATTAGAGTTGTAAAGTTTCGACCATGTTTATGATTCGTGGCTTTACTATTGAAGAAGATTCAATTTTAAGAGATGATGGTTTTGATAAAATTTGATGTAAATGATATCATCTCTAATTATAATAAATCATTCAAGGGGGATGAGTATAAATCAATCGCAGCGGGTCAGAGTTAATTCGCGACTGTGATTCACAGTTGGACTACTGCTCTTACGGGCGTTTCATCGGCGGAGATGGCGAACCCTTCGACATCACCCCGAACGGCGTTAAGATCGTCAACGGAGACAAAAGCCTGACGTCGAGCGAGTATTGCCTGGAGTTCATTTTCAACGTTACGATCCGCCCTGATGGAGTCTATCCCCTCATCTGCCATCAAGTCGATCACGATGACGACAACGGAATTGTGAGCGAAAGTTTGGCCGAGACGTTTGTGTTCGGCCTGTACCCCGTTCTGCTCGCGTGCTCGGCTCTGCTCGTGCTCATCACTCTCGTCCTGTACGTGACGATCATCGCGCCGAATAGTCGGAGCTCGGTCCCACAGATGGGCATCAACATCTCTTACATGAGCAGTTTTTTTGTGTCTCTCGCGATCGTCGCTGCTACTTTAACTATGCCTCCTACCTTTGTGTACGACTATCCACTGGCGTGTACAATTAGTGGTAAATAGCACTTTCTAATAGTTATTATTGATAATAATATACATTTTTAGTTGGTTAGGAACATAACAGAGTGGGAGTTGGAAAATTTTGCCGTATGGTAGCAGAGTGTGGTTTAGAACCACTTCATATTGGCTGCACTGACGCCCCTTTCCCAAGAACTGCCTCCATAGGCAAAATGGTCAATGCCTTTTGAATATTACGCCCTTAAAATTACCTATTTGCCTGTCTATTCTCTCCAAAATTCCTCTCTCTTCCCCTCCTTCATTTATCCTCCTCTAACCCTCCTACCCCTGATTTTCGAAAGCCCAGGGAGTGATGGATACGTTTCCCCTTTCCGTTTGTTGAAACTGATCAAATAACCCTGAAGATTTTAAGCTCTAAGAGTATCCTTTGTGTCTTGCAAGGTTATCGCCTCGGACCTTGGAAGGGCCAGTAATCCATCACCTTCTTGTTAACCTGTTTATAATCTTTGCTGCATCTAACACTTCCTTATAGATAGAACATGGTGTAGCTTGATATATACAACGTACAGTATCGCTATAAATGTCTTATATTGCGTATCAAAAACATCTTTTTGAATAATCATCAACGAGTTGACACCATTTAACTACCATGGTCACAATAAATAAAGTGGAATTACAAAGCAATATGATTGTCAAAGGCAGGACGCCATCACCGCTCTGTATACTCACTACTTACGAACAATTTATAAAAATTGTGTGCTTGGGAAACTAACATAACAATGAAAAGTACAATTGCGCCAATACTAAGTAGCTATATCTGCTTTCAATTTTCGCAGCATTTTTCCGTTACCGTCAGATCTCACCGAAAATTTTCTTTTCAGGTTTTGCAGTGCAGTTTTTCTTTTTGGCAACGTTCTTCTGGCTGAATGTCATGTGCATCGACATTTACTGGGCCTTCAGGTGAGTCAAAGATCTACTCTTACAACTAATCCTTAAAAACTTATTTCTGTTCAAACGAATTGATTTTATATTGAATCAAATCTATTAGACAACCAATAACACTCTAATTACAAACCTTTTCTTGAAAAGTAATAAATTGATCCACATTTAACAAAACGTAACCTTCAATTACTTGTACTTTTAAATAATTGTCACATATAAAGGCAAAATATTGACGAATGCTCTAATTTAACTTGATCATTTTTGTTTTACAAAGCCACCAATGGATGGCAAGGTAAGTATAATTTACGGCACATACAATCTGTACTAATTCTAATCATTCCATGATTTTGATACCACTAATGGCTACACGAATTTTTTTACAACAGCATATTCCCCACGTTTGATCGAATGCATTTAATTCATGTATTACCATATTTCGTTGAAATAGTATCCCATTTTAATTGGATCATTGGAGGCATCCAATTGCTTTCTGGAATTTAAATAAAGTACAGTTTGAAATAGATTTTTGATTTCAATACTACTGGTTTACGATTAAGACAAAAAGTAGACGGTTATACTTACTACTCAACCTATAGTAGCGGAACGTTTATTTTGACTTTGGGGAGATGGAAAATTATCTTTAGCCAAAATACTACCGTCTTGCGTTTTAGAATATTCTGAAAAACTTCTGTTTTATGTCTGTCTGTCTGTGTGTGCGTCTGCGCAACGAGTTTCATTACTACAGTTTTCATCCGATTTTGATGAAATTTTAGTCGGTACACGTATATAATCAGCTCCCTGATACACACGTAATACGTCGACCCGCCCATTTGAAGGCGTTGTTACCAGTGGGTACATGTCCCTTGAAATTTTGTTCCGTATATCCTTGTAACAGTCTTAATTTCTTAGTATCTTGTGAAATTATTTGAATAATTTCAATGATCTATACAATCGTGTTACTGATACGAGAAAGCTAGGTGTCCAAAATTGTCCATAGGTCTAAATTTTTTTCGGTTTTGTTTGCATGGAATGTTGCAACAACTGAAAAGCTACGCTACTTTTTATTCAGCAGTCCTATAAACACAACAGTAAGCCATCTGACTGATACATTATAAAGAATTATAATTTCATAACAGTTTTTGTAACCGAAATTGATAACATTTTAAAACGGTCTGAGTTCGTAAAAACAAAATACAAAATCGAAAACAATAGTTGCGCGCCTGACGGTGGATTAGAACTCACGAATTTAAATATTTAAATTTGATTTTCTCCTCTAGTTCAGTAAATAGATGTAAGAGCTCCTGTCGTGCAGCATGGTTGTGTGAGCGAATTTTCCAAAATTATCATATATTTATGTTCAATTTACTTGAAATTTGATAATTTTGTGTGCATAGAAATTTGTAACTATAAACTTCATTGCGAAAAACTTGCCAGCAAAAATTTTGTTCAGCAAAAGTTCGATTCTTAAATCATGGTTCAGGGTTGGTAAACCTTTTCTGAGTAATATTTTGCTGATATTTATACGTTAAATGAGTGGTTTCCACGATTCAGTTTTTTTAAAAACTTTTATTTCGAAATTACACTGATAACGAGCAACAAGAACTGGGACGATGGGTGTTGGAAGAAGACTGGGGTCTGTGGGCACGCAGGCCCCCTCTTATAACCTTGGTTGGCCCAGTCAGCATCTCGGCTATTGTTACGCAGTAACAGTACCAGATCCGCATATATTTTGTAAAGAAGGTATATAAATGTAGTTTTTAAAATTTACACTGGTTTTCTTGATACATTTTTGAAATCTGACCAATTCATTGTGCCTAAATAATGTCCCCCAACTAACTCATCCTTTCGTTTAGAATTCTTGACTTTTTTCTCTCGAAACAACGAAGTTTTTATCTCAATCCTATCGAGAGTTATCCCCTGGAATGACATATGCATATGTACATATATTCAGACATATATATAACGAACCGTTAACATCTGTGAATCATTTCGAAATGCCTCAAAAAAGATTCCAATTAAGAAAGTTTTCGAAAAGTTGTATTTTAAAAATTTGGAGCCATCGCAATTGCTTCATTTTCAGAGGAAATTTGCTAAAAGTGACTTCACTTTGTTCTGATAAACGATCACTCTTTCTAAGAATTAATTCTTAGAGATAAAAACTTGGATAATTCTTTCTAAGAATAAACAATCTTCCTTTACAATAACGGGTAAAGCTGTTACGTGAACAGGGAAATGTGGGTATTATAATATTTTAGCGTTCATCTCTACTTCTTGGAGCCGCCCGCGAAGCTCAAGGTTTCCCGCATTCCTCTTCGAACGCTACGGGCAAGTTTTGTTGTGAATGAAAGGACGCTTGAAGACCTCGTTGGACGCCTCCTAACAACATAAGCGTCATAACTCGTTAGGACCCAACTATTAGCGTCACATCTACTTGCATCATGGAATAGGAAGGGGCTCAAGATCACTAGGTCGGTACCTCGAAAAGTGTGATTTGTGTTCGGGAGTTGGTATTAAGAGGCTGATGAACCTTTATTTTTTAATAACCTGTTATTCTGTCAGTTTGGTTTTCTATTTGCAACGCTAAAAACGTTTCCCAAGTGGTTGAGGTTGTAACAGATGGTCCCTTGTATTTGTAGCATTGTATCAGAAGATATTGATGTAAACCTATTGCGTATACGGCAAACGTCGAGATTATATTCATGTCTCTGCTCTCTATCAATATATACCTCAGTCACTATTTCTTATTGTAGTTCTTATAATCTACGTCGATCTGTTTCATTCGGACAGCTCATTTACAACTTAAGAAGTTAGTCCGATTCCTTCGTCTTTCGGCAACCAACAATTTGGAATAAACAGCTTCTCAGGTGTATTCAACGGTTTCGGAGGGATCGAAAGTGACGAAGTCGACTTTCCTTAATGAGATACAAGTAGTAGGTACAAGAAAACCATAAGACATTTCTTGAGTGTTTTTTTTTTTTTTTTTCGCGGTTTCATAGCACTAATTTACAGTTCGAATCGAAAAGTACTAAAGCCAATATAGGACCTTGGACGTAGTGAGCATTGATTATAAATTAAACAGTAGGTAAGCATCCGTATTTAATGCTAGGTACTTTAAACTGCCATAGAACTGCCACATTGTATGTAACTCGAGAGATTAATGGAAATAAAATGAGTCATTCAAGATTTCCCACGCGCACGGGTTTTTATCTTTGTAGGAAATGAAACTCGAGTTTGTAGGATGTCCCTCTGAAACAAGGTATCGTCACTAGGGGGCGCCTATTGGAATTAATTCAGGGAGGTACGGAACAACGAAAACACGAGAAAAATAAATAAATGCAGGCACAATCCGTTTCTGACCATTCAAAAACCAAAACCGCAACAAAAAAAAACATTTAGGTGTGGGAGTGTGCTGCGGTTGTTGCACTGCTCAGAGTAATCGAAACATTATTCAAACCTTCCAAAATGGTGTGCTGAGGAGCATAGTTAATGCACCCTGGTACATCCAGAATGATAGACTTCACCACGATCTTGAGGTGGAAACTATCGATCAGTCTATCAGGTGGATTGCGATCGCTGACCAAGAGCGACTAAGAGGTCATGTCAACATTGAAGCTGTCCATTTGCTTGATGTAAGTGACCTGCTTAGAAGATTGAAGAGAAGAAAACCACACGAACTGGCACAGTGAATGTGAAATGATGAAATAATTCATCATTTGTCTAACTGGTCAAAACATGTTCAGTATCATTGTTTTGCAACATGTATGTAGTAATTGAGATCAAAATCAAATTGGTGCAATACTAATAAAGTATTTTAAAAAATCTGGTGAGTTTGCTGCTCCCCTGCATGATTCAGTAGATGGTAAAGAATTCCGACAGTGCTCTGAATCCCTAATTATGCCGGAAACATTTTCATGCCGTCCGGGTGGCTACGGTAGCCACTGCGGTTTGGTGTTCCAGAGGTATTCGTGGGGAAGTAAGTAGATGTACAGTGATGTGTGATGTGTATGTAGATGTGCTTGTCAGGGTAAAAATCATAACCTGTTCATGTAGTGCAGTAGTATCCACAAGCAGATACCAGGTGCATTGTCATCTAGTGACTGGGAATTGGAGAGAGAAACTTGATCACATGCCGACTGACCAGGACAAGAAACCAGATAACGTTTCCATTAAGCCCGATTGGTCTGCCATAATCCTGAATGTCCAAGTTGTCGGTGATAGCGTGGACATGGAGCAGACCTGGAGGGCTAAGAAAAGTAAATACGACAGAAATGAGCTGCGGAAAGTATCTGGGCTAAAAGGAGGCAATTTTACTGCCATTACATTGACGCTGTGTTATTTAATCGGATTTACATTATTTTCCTACAAAATAGAAAGTAGTGTTTATTATATATGAATCTCATGTTGAACGAGTGCTCATTAGGGAGATTCGCGTAATTATTCACTCTCATTATTAATCAATTCATCTTGTCCCTTGTTCTTCCAATGCTAAGACGTAGCTCAAAATGACAAAGAAAGCGATAAGTTTTGAAAAAAAATCATTTAACGTTGTTTTTAATGAGCGAGGGACCATCAACTCAAAGTAGATAATGAGTTGCAAGGTGAGTGTTGACATTACAAACATTGTAATTTCGCCATGAATATTCATACTACATAAATACCTTTCATTTTTATTTTTACATAGCTATTTATAAATTTTTCGCGGGCTACTATTGATTAGGCTACTAGTGACGAGAGCCCTTATTGATGACTTCTTATGATGTTCATGTTCAAAGTATGAAGAAAATGAAACATTTAGAGAAACTTCCATTTTTTTTAACCATTCTACGTGATTTTTCGTGGGAGCGGTATTACACAGGAGACCATCAACTCTGAAGAAAAGATGTGTTGCACAGTTGCTATCACAAAGATTTGTAACATTCTGATTATTGAAATGGATTTTGATTTACTATTTTCAAAAATAAAGTTTTTTTTACACCCTCCCCCCCGTGCTAATTTATTTGTTTACGTTTCAAGACGCATAGAATTCAAAAATCTAATTAAATAATTAATGCAATTTTGATTAAAATTGCTCCAAAACTTATTATTTATAGTTTTAAGTGTGAAAAGGAACGAGCACACAGATTGATACAGAATCAAAAATATTCAGCAAGCTTTGAAACGCAAAAGCAAACGTAAATTTTGATTTTGTTGGATAAAATTGGTTTTTCTTCTAGTACGAATACCAAGCTTCTTTTCATCGTTGGAAAGGAACAAAAAATGAAATGAAAAAACTGTATACAAATCATAGACAAATGACTGGTGCCTTTTCTTCCATGATGTTGACAAGTGCTTGCATACGAGTCTGCAACACATTGGGACATTTTCATGTGTGTTATCTTATTTCATTTATTACTAGGCTGATCTCACCGTACAGAGGGGCGTACAGATCAATTAAATGGGCCGTAAGAGAAACAACCCACCCGTGGGTACTTTATTGAATTCGCGATCGTGTTGACTCATTGTCCGACACCCGTCAGTTAACACGGGGGCCTCCCAAACAGCAACCTAATCAACTTCTCCACGTCTCCATGTTCCGACACCCGTGGGTACTTAATTGAATTCGAGCCGGGCTACATCACCTACCCCAGTTGCGTTGTTGTTACACTTATGTGGCCGGGATAATAGAAAATCGTAGCGTAATTCGTAGGAGATTTGTCCATCGCCAATTTTTTTCGCTCTCGATACTCTCGCGTTTGTTCACTGTCGTTTTGAAGTGGAAGAAGTTCGGAATAGTTGAAACTAATAAACCAAAAAAAAAAAAAAATGTCTTATTGATATCGAGTTCTCGTGAGGATTTTTCAGTTTATTGGTATTACTATTTCAAGGACTGTAGTTACCAACTTTTGTTTATTCAATAAACATTGTTCAAACATTGTTTTATTAAACATTGTTTATTCAATAAACTTTATTGGTATCGCGTGAGCAAGTTTTCGTGACGATTTTTCAGTTTATGTGCCAAAGCAAAGTCATGAAAATGTCAAAAAATATGTCTTTTTTCTATGTGAAACTACTTGCACAAACTTGACAAAACTTGAGTCGAAATCACGCATGTGTGCGTATTCCCCTTACAGAGCTCAAGTTGGAATCTTCATCAGTTTGACGATTCATTCTACTCACTCATAACGTTCAACTCACTCACAACTTGACGTTCACATACGAGAGGTAACTTTGAATCCGTGAACAAGTATTAATAGCAGTTTTGTTTCACTTTTGAAAGGGAAAACTTGTTTCTTACGTATACTTTGTTTGATAATTATTAAAGAAAATTCAATATCATAATTAACAATTATCACTTAACGATCGAAACATGAAACAATGGTCGCGTGTTTTTAAGACGTAAGGATTGTTTCCGAGTATATCTATGAGAAGTGGAACATTATTATGAATTTCGGGAGATTAATTAAGGAGATTAAGAAAATTGTTTTCTTCAAAATTAAATTTTTCACTCGCATTTCCTGTTTCGGACCATTCTGAACAACTTTCGTTTCGTCCTGTCTGTCTGTCTTGTGAAGCTTTTATTTTTTCAGTTCTCATCCGAAACCGAAAATTAAGGGAATGTGCAGCTTAGCCTGTAAATAGTCACCTATGACTTGCACCATTGATACAAGCTTGTGTTCTTCATCTATCGAGATTTGTAAAAGCATTTAAATAATGAATAAATTCGTTTAATTTTTAACTGTTAATATGTGGAAATACTGTAATTTAGAGTTTTTTTTAAAGCACTTCCCAAGACTTCCCCTGAGTAGTGAACTCAGAAATCTGAAGAAATTACATTTACTACTAATTAATGGTGTGGATTTTTTCCTTGAATAATTATGTACAATTAATTTGGTGAATCGTATCATTTTCCATCATTTATACAACAGCAGTCTTCAATTTGAGCACGTTTTAGCTAATTTTCTTAGAAAATTAAGCTAGTGCACTACAGTTCCCAAAGTGCTCAAATGTTAGCACAATTTAATATAATTATACTCTTGTACATTGTACAATGATTGAGGAAAATTCGCTCATACTCTCATGCTGCTTGACTTGAACTTTTATGACACTGTATTTGATGAATTTCTTCATGTCGTTTTATACGTTTCATGTGATCGCTACATCGAATGATGAGATTACATGATGAGTTATTACACTATCTAGTGTTCGTCCGTGGAAAACACTAAAAAAATATTATTGCGGTAGGAATTTTATAGGTCAACGAATTGTATAACGTGATATCTATTTTGTAGATACGTAACTCAGGAGTAGAACATTCAGTTGATGGTAGATGCCTACCTACTTAGTTTTTGCTCTTATTTTCGCTGCTAATGGGTTGCGACGCAAGTTGACTCTGCGGACGGCGGGGATTTTTCGTTCACCTCCAGGTTCTTAAGGCCTCGTCATCCAGTGAAGGGGAATATCCTGGTAGCGGCAGTCATCTTCATTAAGTGTTTTTTTTTTACCTCTGGTGCCGCGGCTTTGGTCGAGCTTAGCGTTCACCTCACAGGGTTCAACTCGGAATATTCGTGAAATTGGAGTTTTATTCGGCTGGATCATAACACAGCATAAAACAAAACTTGACTTCTAAGTTAGTCAGTAATTACAAGGGTAACTAAATACAGCAATTACTTTGAGTAATTTTTTGACAAATAAGGAAGGAAGGTGAAAAAAAAGGATAAATTTTTCAAATCTACTTTTGAAAAATTACCGAAAGTAATAACATTAATGTTAGAAATACAGTTGTGCCCACATTCTTTCCAATAGTGCATCGGGATCATACAAATAATAAAAATAATAACAAACGAATTCATATTTTATTTAATTCCGGTAGGATAGAATAGAAATGTTAACAATACAGTAAACCAAAACTTTCTTTTGTCATTGGCCTGTTCTTTATGGTGCTTATATGTTTACAAGATACAGAAAAAGAATCTTTTCTCTTATACGATGAGATCTCTGATATCACAATTGATCCGGTTGGGAGCTGTATTTATTCTCCCCTAAAAACCATGGCTCCCACATGAAAGGCATAGTCTGGGTTATGTTAATTTCGATGAAAGGTTTAACGTCGATGGAAAGTTGAAAAGACCTTTGCTAATAATAACCTTTCACAGGGTTTAGCATGAAAGAAATCGCAGAGGATGTCATGAATCGGTGACTGGGAAATCCAAAATGTCTTCAGTACAGCTTGAATAACCCCAGAAACATAAATCTAATAATAATATGTGGGAATTAGGCTTGTTATAATTGGGTAAGTTTGTGTACGAGCTGATGTTTTTCTTAAAAGTAATGAAATGTGCAAAATACTGGTAACTGCTGAATATTGTAACGAACCGAGCCGATGCATTGGGTTATGTTAACATTTCATCAAAATTAAATAAAAATTGCGTGTGGCTAGGGGTGGCTAGGGTTTACGTACACACAGGCAGACGTGGAACCTAACTTGATTAAGAAAGTTTCAAACGTGACATGTTTGATTGGGAATCCTAATTTTGAAACAAACTGCAGTTGCAGGAGTTCCGCTAGATATAATGGTGAACTAGGGAGTATAATTCGATGAAACTGTCAACTTTACCTACAGCAAACCCTCAGGGTATCCAATAACTTAAATCAGAGAGGGCCACAGGTGAAAGCAAACAGTTCGTTCATGTTTACATTCTACTGTACAAGTGCTTTTGTTTGTTCATCAAGGATGATCGTTGTCGCTGTTTAAATTTCTTTGGATCCTCAGACCGTATCTCAAACGGTGGAAGTCTTTCAACCAAAACCGGTTGTCTCTCCCTGAGCCAACGGGGTTTTTCCTCTTAGAATAACTTCACATCACGTTCTTTTTAAGAGGATATCGGAATATGTAAATTATAAGGAAGGTCTCGTATTCATATCAGGTAGGTATCGAGTTCTTCCCCTTCGAAACAAACAAATATTAGATCTGGTAGAGGACCAAGTTTATTGTGTGTATAGAATTCTGTTGTGCTTCTATTGGTGTGCTGCGTACCTTCTGCGGTTTCGAATTGAGTTAATCGGAGTTATCCGCTGAATTCTCGTTATGTTCATTGATTAACTGTTCGACTATTTCACCTGGACTAGAAGAGCATTAGAGGGGGGTTCAGACAAAGCTACTATTAAGGAAAGTACATGGTAATCGTATTGCTAACCCTATTAGCTTAAATCCAGCACATGCAGTGATGTTAGACAATATCCTCTTAATTATTGAGCTTTTCGAAGATCCAACGTTGGTTCCATGCGCTTTACCATCCAATCAATACATTACAGAAGAACTCATTAAGGACCCGGAGCAATTCTACGTGTAGAGGAAAGTGCTCAGCCTGATCCATGTTCTATGGAAGGAAATAACGAGAAAAACTCAATGGGATTCTGCTCATTAAAAGGATCGAATACAACATAATTATCCGTAAACATCGATGTGTTCTTCATTATATGTTCATCGTAAACACAATTCATCTTATAAAGAGTAAATGTAATGAACTAGGTATTCTCGATAAGAGAAGGCAGCACTACAAAAGCTAAAGTTAATTTTTCTCATTTGAGAACGAAATGAGATATTGTGGTTCTTTAAACGGATTTTTCATCTACATTTCTATACAGTAGAAAACAAATTCAAATAAGAATTTCGTTACATTGACCTTAGGGATAACTTATTTTGTGATCGCAGAGGTTTTGGTGGGTGAGGGGGTATTTTGAGCTAGTTTTTCTGCGCTTTTTAACCGCTCCAAGAATTCTTATAAATCCGTTCATTCACTCTTCGGCACTCAACTTTCATATAACGGACGTCAGTAGTGACAGGATGGTGGGATTGTGACAGTGGGGAGAAAGGGCATCTAATATGAGATATAGCACGTTATATATGTACATAATGGGAAAATGATGTTTTGATTGTATTAAAAATTAGAACTGTTTTGAAACTGACGTTGAACTGGAATTAAAATTGAATTACACACATAACAACTCATCTTGAACACTCAAACACGAAGGTACCTACCTCGATGTTATTCCTGTTATTGATCAATCGAACTTGTGATTAGAACACTTGACTGATCGTTAGTCCAGGCAGTGAAGGATTCCTGACCGGAATGACTGAATCCTAGCTAACTTCTTCTGGAATATCTTCATAAGACCTAAAATGAAAAAAAGCATTGAAACCTAATAAACGTTCTTAACACTATGAGGTGAGCAGGTTGAGAGGAGGGGATAAAAAGATCCATTTTCCGGTTTTTCGTATGTAACTCACAGTTCAGTCATAGAAAACTCTTGACACATGAATATTTAACACGTTCGTTCTTTTTATTCAACTGATAACTTGACTTGTTAGGTCTTGTGAAGTGTTGGATCAATTATTTTGAACATAATGAGTTTTACTCTTGTACTTTTTACTGCTTCTACTGATTCGTAGGTTATAATACTCGTACAGAATCTTCTAGAGGCGGTGTACTCGTCGAAGTACATGAAACACATTCATTGAAATCAAACTGTAATTAGTACATTTTTGCCCGGGCAAGGGATTTAACCAAGATCAACTGACAACTTGATTGGATGCGGTTAGGGGAGTGGTGTTTGTCCTCACACTCCCGTTCTTACTCTCCCACCCACCAAACCCTCTCATTAGAGACCATTGCTTTGGGACCACAAAATGACTGATCCCAACGGTTAAGGATAATGCCACGAAATTCTGATAACGGATTTGGTTTTTTTGGATTGGACAAAACACCGTATTTGGCCAATTTTTGAAAATGTTCCAAATTTGAACAAAACTTTTTTGGGACACTAGCAGCTGAACACGACACATTTGCTCTTAATGCCCTCCCTCCTTCAGATTTTTTCTTGAAGAGAAGCAACGATTCCTGTTGAGGACTCAAAGCCACGAAATATTGCCTTTTCTTTGTACTGCCCGTAACATTCCTTGGGAAACTTTTAAACCATGTGAACGAGGCACAATGGTTACGATGATGATCTCCTGCATTTTTTGTTAGCATGTTCACCGTTTTTGCAACCTCGCGTCACATATCTAAACGAATACGTGAATGTCGCACAAGAAACCTTGCAGGAACTACTGGGAAATTTGGAGGTGCCTCCAATTCTTAGTTCTTTATACTATTCTACTGAAGAAAATTTCAGTTTCTGAAGACAATATTAACATGGCGCTTAACAGAACCGTTAAACCGACTTGTAGTAAGTTAGAGTTTAGAAAATTAATTTATTATTGTATGATCGGAATTGGATGTGATGGACATGATGACCGGAATTGGAGTTCTAAATCAGTAAGGCAATTATAGGCAAATCCGGTAAAAAAGTTTTTATTAAGCTCCGCTTGTTAAGTATCCGTTCTCAGTAGTAACTCCGCCAAGTCTTAATAGTTCCATCGCAGCGCTATTGAAGTTCTTCGTAGCTTGTTATTGCAGTTCACCCCAACATTCTCAAACCTTGTTTTGCTATTTGTAAAAAAATATAAAATAATGTTATTTAAACGAATAAAATGCACAGAATACTGTACCATACAGTTTTCAGTTACGTCCGCTGTGCTGAAAGAAGTTTGGATAGTTGCGAAACGCTTTGGGACCACTAATTACGCAATGCTATAGTAATTTCATATTTTACCGAAAAAAGAACCTTATTAAATCAATGTATAGAGGCTATGAACAACAAAGGCACTGCGTTGTAGTTTATTCAAAGGGCCACGGCAGATCAACGTCCCAGAAAGCGTGTCTCTCCTTTTCCCACCTCCCTCCTTATTCACCTTTACGAATGGATCAAAACACAACTTTCGAAATTGATCTTCTTGCAAGGTAATTAGCAAATTAATCCGTTCTGTTTACAGACCTTAGTTACTTAGCAAGATTATACCCTTCAGGTTCAGTGTGCTGATGCAAAACTTGAATATTATCAGCATTGCTGTAAAACTGGAAGTGGAACTAATGATTGATCACATCAAGTGAATGGCAAACAAGTGAATATATAGTTTCAGATCCCTTGCTAAGGTAGAAAACCTGAGTCACCGAAGGTAAATTATTACGCAAAGGTTTATTTATTTATTTTAAATCACTGATGTACATTTATTACACGTATTGTGCGGTACATTATCTGAACTCAGTGCTTCACGTACCGGATAAATGGCTTCAAGATATACCAAAATTCAGTAGGATGATTTCGTCATCAATATAATTCCTCAAACAATAAAACTTTAATAGTCCCTTAGTGACACAAAAAAAGTAAATCCCTCCACTTTTGTTAAGAGTTCCGTTTGTTACCTACTTGTCATATGGAGAATTCATTCCACATGTTGTAATTTTAAATGCTTGTTCCATCCATTTACCGTTCAGACTCCAACGCAACGACCCAGAATCGATTTTCAAAGTCATGGTATACGATAAACCGTGTTTTCTCCTTATATGTATTATTAATAAATTTGGAAAAAAATTTTAAATGTTCACCAGTTATTTTGACTCAGTCGGAAATTAAATTCGTTTTATAAGATTGGAAGAATAAGAAATTTTCGGAGCCTGAACGGCAAATGAATGGAACAAACGACAAATTTAAGATTTATGACATGTGGAATGAATTTTCCATATGAAAAGTAATAATCGGGTTCTAACAAAAATGGAGTGGCTCAATTTTACATATTTATCTACATGTAAATACACCACTGACAATAGTAAACATGAAAATATTAGTTTATTTCGAATATTTCCGATACTCTGATTTTTTAATATTTCAGTCCTTTGATTTCACCCTTTAGGATTGACAGAAACCTATGACTAGAATTCAGCCCCGACTAGGCCCCATTTGTGAATTTTGACCCAAGTTTCATTAACTCTGGTTCAGTAGGTTCGAAGGAAACCACTGGACGGCGAACAGCCGTCCGAAGCTTTTATTTGACTACTGCCTCAAAATTTACGAAATTTGGCTCAAAAATCCCCCAAATCTCCCTAATCTGGGCACCTTAATCAATCAACTTCGAGGAATTATTATTAAGGGTTAGGGGAGTGCTCCACTTTTACCGCGCTGCGGACGCCTTTCTTTCTATTTCCTTTCACAATTCATACAATTACAAACTAAATCATTTGAAATTTTAAGGCAAGGTTTTTCTCACCTGTGAACAGTTCTGCAGTAAGTTTTGTTCAGGCTCGTCGAAAAAAAAAAAAAAATAAAAATAGGAAACGTTTTTATTAACGTAGAACAATGGGTAATTTTTATGTTCCTTTTCCTGACTAACGATTTGGCCAATTTTATCTTAATTTTCACACGTTCCCATTCCATATATGAACTAACATTGCTGCTAAGGATTTTGAGTAAAAACAGTTTGTTGATTTTCCAACCCATGTAAATCAAACTAAAAAAAGTGGCCTTTCAGATCTAAACAATTTGTATTCACGAAATAAGAGTTACAAACGAAATTTCATTGGCACCATCTCTTGATTACATTCATGTGAGTATCTTGTAATAATTGGAACGAAATTGGTACAGTAGTTGCCGAGAAGAAGGACTACTTTTCAGGACAGCTGATTTTATGAAAGCAGGTGCCATAGGTTGCGCACCCGCATACTTGCCCTGATCTTGATTTGGTGTGTCTGGCTGACAAAACCACATCACATGTGAAACATGCAGTAATCCTTTTAGTTCCGTTCAGTGCCCCCACTTTTTAGTTTCCATGAATCCGTTTGCTCACCATTTGAAAAACCTCATCTTCGCGTAATGAAAATCGCTGAGTAAGGCGGGTGAGGTGAAAAACCAGGCCGCAGAGCCCGATCAACCGGAGGCCTGAGTTTGACAGCGCGACTGGCGGCAGCCCAAGTATTTTCATCTCGAATGCAATCACAAGACGGAGGAGATGGAGGCACGAGGTTCCGAGTTTAGACAATGTAACACAGACTGCGTCTAATAAAGACCTATAAGTGATCAATACACAAATAATAATTTGCTGCGTTTTTGGTTTATTTTCCTTCGAATTTCTGATTCAATGCATCTTGGAACGTAAAATGAGAAATTTTGAGTGGACGTTGAAAATTGGATTTCTTGGTCGAATACAAAGGTTCTACATTAAAAGTAATAAACCAAAACGCGCCCTATTTTCCCTTCCTATCTTTATGGTTACAACACCTTTACATCGGTGGTGTAACGGATTTGCATTTCGAGTCCAAGTGCCAAGGAAAAGACGTGAAGATGTCAATAACTTTTTCGTCTTCGTTTTCGCATGTACCTTCTTCGAACTCGACATTGCACGAATGAATAGTCCATTGAAATATTAATAGTCTAGAATTTTAAGATTCTGCTGCAGGTGCTGACCGTTGGTTAAGATAAAATAGGTTCAATCGTTCCAAAATCTGATCGACCCATTGAAATGACTTGTAAAACTCACCTCATACTTGACAACGCTATTCCGTTTACAGAAACGCTATTCCTTTCGTCATACGACTACCTCCAATACCGCTTTCTCCCCGAAGGGTTCGATCAATGATTTTTGACCTGAATGGTAAAATGTAGATGTGCACTTGGAACTTAAGTCAGAACTAGCCCTTCTTATACATTCCATCTTGGAAAACCACAACTTAAAAAGAGGTCATTGTTTCTCATTTACATTCATAAAAGAAACTAAAGGCACCGCTGCAGCGGTTTTCTGTGGTCATAGAGTCTTCTAATCAACAAATAACACATTTGAACTTAATATTTTAAGGGTGAATTAATTAACAAAACAGGTAAAAGCTTCATTGTTTGATCTCACAAGTTCTATAAAATTCTTAACGAGGAATTCGACTCAATTTGTAATCGAAACATGAGCTAAAAACTAGGATGGCAAGTGTTCTTGGTCCTTCCTATTCCTTCTAATAACTGCAAATTGACAGCTCAGTTTTTGATAGTTTTCAAAGGTTGGATGGCAAAACACTGCAAATTAATATAGAAAGGTTGATTAACACTGAACTTCACTGTTGAATACTGATTGACAGATCTCTTGATATTTTCTCAAAATATCAGTTGAATCAGTACCTACGTATATTGTTCTGTCATTTCTGTAAAGTTATCTAATTAATTTAAAAAAAAAAAAAAAAAAAAAAAAAAAAAAAAAAAAAAAAAAAAAAAAAAAAGGAATTTGACTCAATTTGTAATCGAAATTGAGCTAAAAACTAGGATGGCAAAACACTGTTAATATAGAAAGGTTGATTAACACTGAACTTCACTGTTGAATACTGATTGACAGATCTCGTGATATTTTCTCAAAATATCAGTTGAATCAGTACCTACGTATATTGTTCTGTCATTTTGTCCTATGATTAAATTATCTCTGTAAAAATTCCATTCAAACGTTTATACATTGTTAACCTAAATTATCATTAACTTCAGTAAGGTGGCAAGGGAATTTCAGGATTAAAAATCCTAAGTTAATAATGATATTGAAAAATGGAATAAATTAATTTGACATATGAAAGAAAAGTGTCTAATGATATCCAGTGATATGTGGTAATGGATAAATTATTGTGAAATCATATGAGACTTGACAAGCTTGGTTTTAGCGAAGGAACATTTCTTGATACGACAGCGACATTTCGTGTTGGTCTTTGTTTGCGAAGTTCTTTAGAGATGATAATTCCGAGTAAATGAAAACACTTTAATTAATTATGGTAAGTGGGTAACTCATCTCTAATTAACGGTGGCGCCGCTCCTCCCTGTTAATTAAGGTGGTCGGTCGTGGAAACTGCGGAAGATCGGTGGTTCGTGGAAGAAGTTTGATCTCTTTCGTACCCAACGCCCGTAATATTAAACCTCACATTCGAAAAGTTTACGGGATGCGTAACAGGGAGGCGAGTGGCTTTAAATCCTTATTGTTTGAAGTTACTCTGGTGAATGGAAGTGTTTTCAAATTCGAATCATTCGGCGTCGTGCACCAATTTAAGCGTACATTTCACATTTATTTTTGGTTTATTATTCAATAATAAACCATTGTAATCGCTCTTGAAAAAAAAGTCTAACCCTCCCTGAAAATTTCATGGTTTACGTTTCAAAAGGTGTAGAATCCAAATCTGCAATAAAAATTTTCCGTCCGTCCGCCGTACGTCGTACGCACGGTTTCTCCCAAACGGCTGGAGCAAAAAATCTGAAATTTTCAGGAAAAATCAATGTTGGTCCGACAACGCCCCAATTCTCTAGCCAGCTCTCTCACTTAATTTAAAGTGCACTTTAAGGGTTGTCAAAGTTTTGTAAAATCCCTAAAAACCTCCAAAAAAAAAACCCAGGCAACTCCTAAAAGGGTTTATAGCCGATACACGGGTTGAAGCATTCTGATATGCATGAAACGTTGCAAATTCTTTCACTGGGGTTTATTATTCAATTTCATTCATTTGGCTTGCATTCATAATTTGAATTTCTACTAAGCTTTGGAGTGTGCGTGTTTCACAGGTGATAGAGCGATTATTGAATTTCAGGAGATATGCATAGAGCACGTAAATCGGTTCTCAACCAAAATACCTATTTGGATTGATCAGTTGATCATATTTGTGTGCCTCCTGAAATTCAATAATCGCTCTATCACCTGTGAAACACGCACACTCCAAAGCTTAGTAGAAATTCAAATTATGAATGCAAGCCAAATGAATGAAATTGAATAATAAACCCCAGTGAAAGAATTTGCAGCGTTTTGTGATGTAGAAATTCATTTCTGTATATTTCATGATCCACAGCAATCTCCCTCCTGTGCTGGGGAAAAATAACCTTTATGGACAACATAGATAATTACATAATTAAATAGAGAATAACATGATCGATAAAAAGCAAAAGTCCTGTAAAATCTCAAGGACTACATCACTGGACGTGCGTAATTGTTTAGCAAACCATCAACGACATTCATTCCAAACGCCCCAAGCCCCTTACCATGGTTATCACTTGACAGCAAAATCCAATAATAGGGAACTTTTATTTCCTATTTTTATTATGCCAAGATCCTATTTTGTTATTCCTTGCACCGTACTCAGATATACTAAGACCATTTGAAAATGTTCTGCTTGGATTCCCGAAAGATAGTATGGGTTTTGGAAAGATAATTGCGAAACGCCATGGATCGATTACAATTTTTTTTAAATACTGCAAATAATCACAGAGCAGTTTATTGTCTCTGTATTAGATAACCCTTCTTCCCGAATCACGCAGTGTGTGGCGCATTTTCAAAATGGGAAGCTTCCGTACCTCGTATTCTATAGGCCTTACAAAGAGCTCCTTTACATTTCTATTCAGTCAAACGATTGGAAAAGAAATTAACCACTAGTGCCTTACTGCTGGAGGGTGTCTTCTAGAGACCCCAAAGCTAGTAGGACGATATGACTATCCAACTCCATAAACACTACACTTCATTAGTCCACAATAACAAAAGCTGATTTCTAGTTGCCTACTATGGTGCACTGCATGTCTTCACAGACTGATCTCCGAAATGTTATGTTTGAGGCATTTTAAATACAATTACATGGTATAGTCCAAAATCTAGATAATAGGTCATAGACCACGTCTCATGAACGTAGACAGCGATCTCCGCAGAATGGCTATCTAATTCAGGAATAATAAACCGTTGTGTTACAATTTGGAGCGTTACGATCTAGTTTGGTTTGTGTAGTAAGGTGATATTGATTTATTATTTGCTGTAGAATATTGTCATGTTTCTAACTAATGCAACGAGTAAGACAAAAAGATTCATTTTTGTCTCATTCTGTTTGACTTAATTGACCTTCGTGCAGATCAATATTCTTCACTTCCAATCCATTAGAGACGCCTTCCGACTATGGGAGAATAATTCAATTAATGAGGAACCCCAAGAAAAAGAGCGCGAGAACGGTAGAGGAGGAGACAAAGGTGATAAGATAGTGCCATTCCAATTTTCCGTTGGAAGCAAAGTGTAATACGCTTGTTTAACACAGTAGAAACCTGGATGAGAGAAATACATTTTTGAGTGACGCTGATGCATCGGTTCTTACGTACCTGTTCAGGATTCGTTGGGTTGCAATAGTAATTGCCATTCCTAACGCTAGTAATTACGGTGGTATAAAATATTCAAGAAGCTCTTCAAGCCCCTTCTCTTAAATCGTTATGAAAAACATAATTAATATGATAAAACATAATGGTTAGAGAGAAGGGGTTTACTACTAAACATGACTTCGAGATTACTGGAACATATTTTGTCGATGGATAGTTTTCTGAGTAAAATTTCTTGTACCTACTTTGGTTCATTAATTTGGCAACAAAAAAGGTCCAGAAGAAGCCAGAGAAGGTAAACGGTCGGATTTTTTTTCTTCGATTTCAGGATTCATCTCATCTCGAAACGTAAACCAGCAAATTTTGAGTAAGATTACATTTTTCCTTGCGAAAATTGAAATGAAACTTTTTGCTCTCAAAAATTAAAATTTCTATTCGCATTTTATGTTTTAGACCATTTTAAACAACTTTCGCTCTGTATCTGTCTATCTTGTGTCCGTCGTGCCCGCTGATTCTTGTAATAAGCTTAATTTCTACCGTTTTAATCCAGTTTTGATGAAGTTTTCAGGAATCAATACATCAGTCTTACATAAAATCAACCAGGCATAATTTTCTCAAGTTCCATTGATCCTCTCGCGCTTAAATTTAAAGACAGGCAGGAAGAATAGTCTATTAATCTCATTTCAATTTTAACACCACAGCTCCTGTCTTTGAGCGAACATGATATGTTTGTACTTAACTTAACACGCCTGATCTCTACAGTTTCCACCCGAAAGCAACTACAGAAATGCAAGATGTGCATATTTTGGAATTGTCTACGATCACTTACAATTAATGAAAGTACTTCATCGAGATTACAACGAAACTGAAATTTCAGTTATTTATTCCAGGAGGAGGCTGGAAAGATCTACTTTATCTGATATTTGATTATTTTGAAGCTTCAGCAAGATTTTTCTAACTTTGTGTAAAATCGTTTTGCAGTGATTTGAGATCTTTGGGTGGCGCTGGTGGTACCTGGAGGGACCAAAAGAAGCTGATGTGTTACTCGGCCTACGCCTGGGGGATGCCCCTTCTGATCCTCGGAATCACGATCGCAGTTGACAACATGCCGTCGGTTCCAACCACGTCACGTTTCAAACCCGCCATGGGCCTCGACAAATGTTTTTTCAGAGGTAAGTTCTCCAAGAAATCAAGCATTTCCTTAGCTTAAACATCCGAAAATGAGGGAGATCTTTGAAGAACAGCATACCACTATTGTGACGGATAGGATAGTTTTTAGCTTCATGAGTATCTCCTGGGTGCTGTAGGCTAATCGTATCAGCCCTCTGAAGGCACCATTCATCACCTCCTTGTTACGCTATAATATTTTTCATTTCATCGGGTCTTATTTGCTCCACACGTTTTGTCCCGGACAATTTTTCACCAGCTTCGCTATGAGATTTCAATTAACTTGATAATTTTGAATTAGATGGTACAATTTTGTGTGCAGCAAACAACTCTCAACGGACCATTTCAAAGGCCTCCCTGGTGCAGGCGTTTCCTTATCACTGTTATCAGAAGTACCCATGCTGTGCTCAAGTGGGACTATTAACCGGCTACATCCAATATGTTTTTTCCTCAATTTTACACCATTTTTCACTTTTCCAAACCCTATTTATGGGTATTCTTATAATTATTAACAATAAAACAGCAACAATTACCACCTGTGGTCTACATAAATGTTCCATTTTTCCGTCATTTTTGAGAAAGAACCACCGACGGAACGGATGCTATACTCTGCTATTACCGTTTTTCGCAAGCTGTTTTCAATGCTTTTGGTTTCCTTGAACTGCGAATCCCAAACTGATCGATAGGTACCCACTTATAGTAAACGAATAAACGTAATACATGAAATACTCGCTGGGTCGTTGGGAACGATATTGACATCCGACTTGGTTATGTTTAAGGGAAAATGTTTCGAGTAAATGCAGCAGTCCTTAGATATATCGCTGATGTAAACTCCAGATGTTGTCTTTTATAGTTTGCCACCCACCTCTCGCAAATTTAACACGTTTCACCATATGATTTTTCTTGAATGAATAAGAATCAGACAGGATACTGGTTCCTTCGACTGGAAATATTAAACCGGTAGGCACTGAGTTTACAGTATTCTAAGAAAGGCTTTGGAAACGAGAAATACCTTGTTTCCAGGTATACCTCTTCTCCGGCGGCTCTCACTGGTATACAAGCAAAGTTTCGACAAAATGCAAATAATTTATAACAACAAAATTAATAATCTTATATTACTTTTTTCTCACGTACGTAGAATGTACGAATTGAGTATAGAAACAGCGCGTTGTTGTTAGACGCGTTGTGTGAATACTAAATTCTTATGATACCACACACACGCAGTGCATTGAAACCGTCTATTCGATGAAACTAATTTGAAAGTTTAATTTCAATTGAATCCTGATTTTCTCAATCAGGTAAAAAAACAGAGTTCCTTTTATTTAGTGCATGAAACTGGAATTTTTCGTTAAAATTTCAACTATTTTCCTCACAGTTTCCCAGTTTAATTTCCAATATTAAATTAAAAAGTAGTTTTAACTGCAATGTGTCATTTTCTATAAGGCAGCTGCTATAATCACGTTTTTCAATTTGATTTTCCAATTTTCCCCAAATCAAACGTGAATTTGTATGTACAAGTACCAACCTATTAACTAGATGGTAGGTAATACTCATAGGTTCGTACAAGTTTAGGAATAGTGCGTTTACATATTTGTTCTACCCAAACCTCTCCTCCGTAGAAAGAACAGAAGAGCTAAATATTGATTTTCTGAAAAGCGAAATGGAATTTTTGTAGTAGATAATCATGAATGCAAATTATGGGTACCTGCCTACCGAAATTATTTCTGCATTTCATTCAGAAAGTCTAATAAAAAGGGATTTTCTCAAGTCTTTCGAAGTCTCCATATTATTTTTCATTTTATCAAAGAGATTTCTTCTTTCAATGTCCATTTACGGAAAAATGTATCAAGAGCGGCACTGAATGGTAAATTACATGAACATTCCTTCAACATCTTTAGCCAAATCGGGAGTGCCCTTGAGAGAGATTTGACATTATCTTCATTTCAAGAGTTGCAGTTCACCTGTTATGAAGTTAGTGTGACTAATTTCTCTTTCCTTCGCCGTTTTCAAATCGATCAATAATAACATGGATTCGGTTTTTCATTTTAAACAAACAAATTTTTCAATGAAGAACATAACGGTAAGTAGTGCACACACACGTCCCTGTGTCCAATTTCTGTAAATTTGCACTTATAAACATAATTATGCACACCTATAAACATTTGAAATAATGGAGCAACTACTTAATAGAACAAAAAAAAATCGGTTGAGGATTCCAGACAAGAGTAGCGCTTGGGCTCCAAATTCCCAAGGTTTGTTGCATTACTAGAGTAAAATTGGGATAGAAAAAAAATCACCATGACCGGTTAAGAATTACAGGCTGGGCATTATCACTATTACTCTTCCATAATTTGGGTTATAAACTAGAACGAAATTATTAATTAAATAAAAACAATTATAAGTACTATAAGCCTATAAGCTACATGAGCGTTGCTCGAAGGGAATTTTTATAACTCCCTTCATCCCCCTCGTTCGTAGTACAGCTACTGTGAAATTGAGGTAGACAAATTTGTTTTTCAAAAACCGTAAAATTAGATGAAAATAGTGAAGGAATAACGATTTGTTACCATTAACCCCTCCATTCACCCTCTTCCATAATGAACATTTAATGTTCTGAAATATTTTCCAATCCTAATTCGAAACCTAAATTTGATAAAAGAAAAATAATGAATTGAATTAGTCGAGTATTCTCACTTAAGCAGCGATTCAAAGGATAAACTATTACCGACTCTGTTCCTCTTCTGTCGACAAAAGCAGAATTTCCGAGGTTTGGAGCACAACTAGACTAAAATCGGGGGCGAACAATATATGGATCAGGAAAATCGGTTTGGCCGGTATAGCGCCAACAAAATTTGTCGAAAAAACACGTTTTGAGGCATTAACTTCTCTAATTCGTCTCTTCCGTCATGAACTCGAAATTATCTAGTGTATTGCACAAAGTAAAATTGGGATTGAAAAAAAAATTAACAAAAATAATGATAATCAAGATAATCGGTTAAAAATTGTAGGCTGGGCACCGCGACGAAATTGATCACACTTAAATTCTAACACACACAAACACTTTTTTTTTTTTTTTTTTTTTAATAATCTCCCCTTATAGAAACGAAAAAACAAAATAAAATAAAAGTGGGGGGGGGGCGCCCAGGTTTACCCGACGCCGGCCCTTGGGATTCGGGAAATTGAGGAAGATGGACGAGGGAGGAGGGATGAAAGGAAGTGATAGCAGGAAGTGACACCACGAAGTACTCCTGACGAAATGCCCAGCTCGAGTAACTCCATGGCACTTTTCCCACACCACACTCCGCGCCATGGCACGGTCGCAGCCAAAACCTTGCTGTTATTAGGCGCCACTCCTTTTAGCTCAGATACCGTTTGCCGCTGGTCGTTCCTATCATATTTACTTTTCTTAGCCCTCCAGATCTGCTCCATGTCCACGCTGCTACTGACAAGTTGTCAGTGACAACTAGGACTCCCAGAATCATGGCAGACCCATCAGGCGACATACATATTATGTCCACTCACACAGTCATAGACCTATCGTTATTTCAAAGATTCCGTTTTAGAAAGGTCCGAAACTGATTCGTATTCAGTTATTTATCCGACAGAAATGAAATCTGTCCAGGGCTGCAAGTATAGTAGTTAACCATAACAACCCCTGATAATTTCATCTATTGTAGTTTGAGCTGGAACCTAGTGTAGTTTTGGGCCTGACGATCTTCTATCGAGACGACTCACAGACAGACATGGAACCAAAATTGAAACTCTGAAAAGCAAAACGCGAGTAAAAGTTTATGGACTTCCTGCGGATAAAGATAGTGATCAATCCGAGATATCTTCTTTCTGACTATTCCCATTTACTACTGAGAGCCCTCGGATTCAAGCAAGTTCGGACCAGTCGAAGTGTAAAAGCGTAAATTCACAAGATAAGAAATAGGAGAGGAAGGAAGAATAATTCGAAGTGACGGATGAATGGGTGAAGGTCCGATGATAAAATAACGTTGCGAAGGCTTCATCGAGTCGACGCAGATATCCCCGCCCACCACGACCCATTGATATCGCGAAGGATGAAGGTCACAGCTCGCGCATTGAAACAGCCAATTTCATCGTTGGGGTTTATTTGTTAGTACATAAATCACAGTTCGTTGCTCAACTTCAAGCTAATCAATTAGGTCACCACCTCGCAAATTATTGAAGCAGAGGTGTTTGGAGATCCGTACTCTTTACGCACACACAAAAAGAAATAATTTTCATATTTCAACAGAGAATAAATATTGATTTTATGGAATTGGAATTTTGGTACGGAGATGTAGCTACCTGCTCAAGAGAAAATGCTGCAAATAATCACTCTGGTTTTTATTATTTTTAGATTAGGATACCCCTTCCACGTAATCACTTACCTTTGTACATTAGACGTAATCGGTGGTACATTATCTAAATTCGGCGCCTCGTGCCCTGTTCATATGTATCTGAAATGGTTTTGGATCATGAAGAGTTTTTCGGTGTTTGGGTCATTACCTCTTGAAAACCACATTTGACTCGTATTCAACGGCCGCAGCTAACGGGACCATACTCGCCATTGTTGATACCTCTTTGTCGGTGAAACCCGTTCCTATTTGAAACTATTTAAAGCCTTTAATGGACTCCAAATTCCCCAACCTGCTTTGTGCCGTTGGTTTTTCCCAATCCATCCTTTTTTCTGGCAAACGGTCAGTCACTCTTAGTCCCCCCCTAGCACCCTGGGGTTTCCCGGGGTAGTTGTAACCCCGTCCCTGATTGGTTTCTACTATCCCCCCCTCTCCGCTCACTGCGATTCCCCACTCTAAATTTTCTTCACTCCCCCTCTGTGAAGTGATGGAATGGTATAGTTGCCCCTTCAAAGAAGGTGGACGCACCTTCTCCACCGCACTCAGAGAATAAATCAAACGCTTGCAGGTGTCCGGTTCATCTCCCAAGGCGACAGATTCTAAAATTGGGAAGGGAACAACTAACCATATCCATCGCACCTCCGTTTTTGATTAACAGAGTCTGGAGTCAGTTCTCTCCTTCGTTTTTAGCCAGCTCGTACACCCTTGTTAACTCGACTGACTTCATATCAAAGTGACTTCATTTTCCTAACTAACTAGTGGCAAAGCAGCATATTTTGTGATATTGTTGGCTGCCCGCGAAACCTCATCTTTGGCAGACGCGCTCTAAGGTTTTATTCAACAACACCTTTATTTATTTGATTGATTCACTATGTCGACGGATACATGTGGATATATTTCCACACTCTTTCATTGGGCATGTACACATTCATTTGAAATACAGCCTCCATCAGTTAACTGCACAACTGTTTACGACTGTGTCCACTCAATTGACTGGAGCTACCCCACACCAAAGAACATTGTTCCGTGCTGGGAGGGGGAGCAACTACCGATTTACGAGGATATACGTAGCGGACTTGTGGATATCCGTCGCCTCCGGACCAGAAAGTGTCCCTCTTACTTACCAACTTACTTCTATATGTCCCTAAATAGATGACTTTTTCTTAAACTCAACTGCGTCAACACCAGCCTTTACTAGCTAGTCCCTTTGTACGAAGCAAAAGTTTACATGACAAAACCTATGATGGTACAATGTACTGTGAAGGGATACGAACAGAACCACTGGAATGTAAAGGGTTGAAATAATGGACTTACCTAACTGTCTTGAAAAACTCGATTTCAAAAGGTACTCTAGAAAAAAAGTTCCATTTCAATTAAGTATATCAGCTTATTCAATCCCAACATGATACTAGTAGATTTTTCCTACATCCATGCTTGTTCAGATTCACATTTGTATGGAAGTTCTTCATTTCTGTCAAAGTTTCAGCCTTAAAGATAGGTTTACACGCTGATGGCATTGATCAAACTTACTGCTTGTCCATTTTGTACAATTATGTCGTTCCATGTAGACGCATTTCGCTCAAGCCGAAAAATCGGGCTGGAGCGTGTGGACGGGGTTCAACCCTAACTCTCGTATTATGTCGTCTTGTATATTCCATAAATTGGCTGTCCCTCTTGAAAAACTGATACTTGCTCCATTTTTGACCTTTAGAAGCAACCAGTGACGTTTTCTGATATCATCGAATATTAACATAATTGGCGAAATGGTATATGGAATGTTCTTGAATTTATTGAAACTGAAGGCATCACAACCTGTCCAATATAGCGAAGAAGATCGAGCTACCATATTCAAGCCATCAGAATGAAAAAGAAAGAAATCACGGAGACGTTCCCTTAATGGTTTCTAAGTCCCATCGCGACTTAGTCACTGGGAGGGGAATAATATAGGCATCACAAGCCTGTCCATCATTGTACATAATTTTTTTACTATTTTGAGTTTTCAATTTTGGTTTATAATTCAATAATCGCTCTTGTAAAAAAAAATTCTAACCCCCATTGAAAATTTCATGGTTTACGTTTCAAAGGGTGTAGAATCCGAATCTGCAATAAAAAATTTTCCGTCCGTCCACCGTACACCGTACGCACGGTTTCTCCCAAACGGCTGGAGCAAAAGATCTGAAATTTTCAGGAAAAATCAATATTGGTCCGACGACGCCCCAATTCTCTAGCCAGCTCTCTCACTTAATTTAAAGTACCCTTTAAAGGTTGTCAAAGTTTTGTAAAATACCTAAAAACCTCCAAAAAGACCAAGGCGGCCTAAATGTGGACTTTTTTTAAAGAACTTTCCATGAGGAATCGAATGAGCCCCTCCCCAGGTCTGTAGCTTAAACCATCCCCGATGTATGGCATGATCTTAAAGCTGCCAACATTTGCATCCACATTCACTACATCACTAGGTTACTGCGATCACATCAAAAAAAAAAAAAAAAACGGCGTTTTTTTTTTTTTTTTTTTTTTTTTTTTTTTTTAATCGCAGTAACCTAATGATGTAGTGAATGTGGATACTGGAGTGAACTAAACGGGTTGAAGCATTCTGATATGGATGAACGCCGCAAGTTCTTTCACTGGGGTTTATTATTCAATTTCATTCATTTGGCTTGCACTCATAATTAGAATTTCTACTAAGCATTGGAGTGTGCGTGTTTCACAGGTGATAGAGCGATTATTGAATTTCAGGAGATATGCGTAGAGCACGTAAATCGGTTCTCAACCAAAACGTACGCCGTACGCACGATTTCTCCCAAACGGCTGGAGCAAAAGATCTGAAATTTTCAGGAAAAATCCATCTTGGTCCGACGACGCCCCAATTCCTGAGCCAGCTCTCTCACTCAATTTAAAGTGCCCTTTAAGGGCTGTCAAAGTTTTGTAAAATCCCTAAAAACCTCAAAACAAGTCAAGGCGGCCTAAATGTGTACTTGTTTTTAAGAATATACCATTAGGAATCGAATGAGACCCTCCCCACGTCCGAAGGTCAAACCATTCCCGATATGGCCCGATTTACGGTGCCAACATTTGCGTTTTTTGGTTTATTATTGTTTGTTTGTAACCTAGTGACGTCCGGCCGATAGCGTCGAGTTGTAGTGAATGTGAATACTGGAGTAATAGCCGATGTGGTTACTTGTAGTTTACAGCCGATGCACGGGTTGAAGCATTCTGATATGCATGAAACGCTGTTAATATATAGGTAAATATTATTCAATATTATTACTGGTTTAAATAAGTATTCTTTCACTGGGGTTTATTATTCATTCTTTCATTGGGGTTTGGCTTGTGTTCATGATTTGAATTTCTACTAAGCTTTGGAGTTTGCGTGTTTCACAGGTGATGAGCGATTATTGAATTTCAGGAGGCACACAAATATGATCAACTGATCAATCCAAAAAGGTATTTTGGTCGAGAACAGATTTACGTGCTCTATGCATATCTCCTGAAATTCAATAATCGCTCTATCACCTGTGAAACACGCACACTCCAAAACTTAATAGAAATTCAAATCATGAACACAAGCCAATTGAATAATAAGCCCCAGTGAACGAATTTGCAGCATTTTAAAACACCTATTGACAACGTGAAGTGTCAGTGTAAAAAATGACTAAGAATTTCTTATAATTTAAAATTAAACCCTTTGAAATTAATTACTTGGAGTCAAATAGCGATCCCCCCCCCCTCCCCCCCCCACCAAAAGCTTCGATATTTCAGACGGGTTGCCGTTCCAGATACATCTGAAGTGAAACTTTCTGTTGACAAGCAGTACTCAACGTGATCGATTTTGAAATGCCAAAATTCTGGGTTTTTTAAAATTTATTATCAACATGGAATTATTGTTAAAACCTACAGCTAACATTGAAACACGGTCGATCTTCTCGATACCGCATTCTGTTCTTTTGAAGTGAAGGTGATATACGGTGGGGGCCAGACGTGATTGGGAGAGGCACTGTTTAACCTTGAGTGGATAGACTTGTTTCTTTATGTTAGGTATTTAAAAATCTGTTTACGCCTCCTTCCATAAAATAAGATTTACTCGGTTTGGCTGGGAGGCGTGGAATATAGGAACAGCGGGCCTTCTGTCTAGTTGGGAGATGGTCATAACCTTGTCACACATATTCGCTCTGGACAGATTGATACAGTACGATGATAACTGCCATTTTTGGGTTAATTAGTCTCTTCAGGGTATTTCTAGCAATCAATTAGTGGAGTGGCAAGGTTAAAGACGGACCAACCCTGTTGACTAGGACACCAATAACAGTAACACAGTCCAGTGACATTCCTGTGTACATATAACTTGAAATAGTGAGAGGGGTAAAGATACCAATTGATTATGGAGACCACAATGGAAAAAGGGTGGAAGTACAGTTTTTGTGAACATGGACAAAAATATACCTACATAGAATAAAACATCGTGATGATAGAAATGAACATAATTATTAACTAGACCTAATTCTTGATCGAATAAAAAAACATGAAATTTTATTAGGGATAAGGATTATTGAATGAATCGACCGTCATCCCCTCTCATTACGACATGAATTTCAAATTCCCGAGGAATGTTGCGCAACTACACTTGTCTAGTTTCGTTCCGATATCCTGTAACGTTTTTCTGCAGTTACATCCCAGCAGAACCATATTCATGCTAAAACGTGAAACATGATGTAAGGATCTCTATCAAAGACCTCGTCATAATAGAATTATTTAGAACTTGGTAAAACTGTACGACGTCTCGTGCCTTTTCATAGAGCTAAGTCAGTTTTCACTTGCTTTTCAAACCTCTTACGGAGCTAGTTGGGAGAGTTCCCTGTGTTACTGGGGCTAAGAGTTGTTTGAAACGATCAGTGATACTGCAGAATAAGCGACTAACTGATGTTTTTCATGACTTTGGAAGTTTTCAGTAGGTATGTTGGAAATCCATACATATCATTGTCTATTTTGGTTTATTATTCAATAATAAACCATCGTAATCGCTCTTGAAAAAAAAAAATTTAACCCCCCCTGAAAATTTCATGGTTTACATTTCAATGGGTGTAGAATCCAAATCTGCAATAAAAATGTTTCCGTCCGTCCGCCGTCCGCCGTACGCACGATTTCTCCCAAACGGCTTGAGCCTGAAATCTGAAATTTTCAGGAAAAATCAATATTGGTCCTCAATTCTTTAGCCAGCACTCTCACTTAATTTAAAGTGCCCTTTAAGGGTTGTCAAAGTTTTTTAAAATCCCTAAAAACCTCAAAAAAAGTCAAGGCGGCCTAAATTTGGACTTTTTTTAAAGAACTTTCCATGAGGAATCAAATGAGCCCTACCCCAGGTCCGTAGCTCAAACCATTCCCGATGGTCAAACTATTCCCTGATTTATGGTGCCAATATTTGCGTTATTTTTTTTCATTATTGTTTTTGTTTTGGTTGCAGTAACCTAGTGATGTAGTGAACGTGGATACTGGAGTGAACTCCTAAAAGAGTTTATAGCCGATACACGGGTTGAAGTATTCTGATAACGATTAAAAAAACGCTGCAAATTCTTTCACTGGGATTTATTATTCAATTTTCTTGCGTTCATGATTTGAATTTCTACTAAGCTTTGGAGTGTGCGTGTTTCACAGGTGATAGAACGATTACTGAATTTCAGGAGGCACACAAATATGATCAACTGATCAATCCAAATAGGCGTTTTGGTTGAGAACAGATTTACGTGGTCTATGCATATCTCCTGAAATTCAATAATCGCTCTATCACCTGTGAAATACGCAGACTCCAAAGCTAAGTAGAAATTCAAATCATGAATGCAAGCCAAATGAATGAAATTGAATAATAAACCCCAGTGAAAGAATTTGCTGCGTTTTTGATTGGGGGGAGCTTGTTTCTAACATATGGCTTGCCCGTGTTTCGCTAGCTTACAATCAATTATGTCGTATTACTGATATATGCTCATTCTTCGATTCAAGTGTAATGGAAAAGAAGAAGGAATCGAAACTGAGCTATGAGGGAACTTACTCACTGAACTAATTAAGTGACATGAGATTTTAACCAGTTCAACTGTCATGTATTTGACCCTGACTTCTTCAGATCTGTGATTCTGGTTGGATTTGAAGGCAGCAAACAACGTATATGCAAATGGCACAATTTCTTCGTTAAAAATACTACCTATTAAAATACTTTACCAATATCGGTGGAGAACATAGTAACGGATCAGCAAAGCGGTTATTTAGGCTCAGAAACAAATGCATTACCCATTTAGCACTTGTGATCGGATATTGAACGATCTAATATTGGAAGGGCGGTTGAACAAACAACGCTCATCGTATTTAATTGCGAGCTATGGGATCGCTTATGAAGAATTTTGGGTATCAGTCGGTTTCTGCTAGTAATGACTCTTGATGTATGTATTTACATTGATAAACCTTTTTAGCAACTCATAACATATTAATTACCAAACCATTTCAATCGATAAGTATTAAAATCAGGATACCAATATCATCCCTTAGTAATTCTAAGAGAAACCGTTATTGTGGCTTAACTGTAATAGTGAGCCATATACCATTGCAAACTTTTTTCAAAGCAATCACTAATTTGTATAACGTTGATAGTTTCTAATCAAATTTTAATGTTGAACGCTAAATGTTGACTGACAGGCAATATTTTGAAACCTTGCGTAACAAAGGTCCATTTTAAGTATGAATCTCTAATGTTTTTGAAGATAAAATATGATCTGAGTAATGGGTAAGGATGTAGCTTTCTAAAGGTGAAAGAATTTTTAAAATCGGTACAGTAGTTTTTCAGTTGAATCGTAAGAGCAAACAAAAAATTAAATATATCCCGTTTTAAATATTAGTTTAGATTTAAGCACGTGTAACTACCTCAGCCTGATCTCCTATTTAGCTACTTTTTGGATTTTCTCCCGAGTTGTGAATGAATTTGAAATTGCTAGTTTGCAAGTTTTTGTTATTTTTCCGAATCAGTGGAAGAGAGATGAAAGGAGGAAAGACACAGGGAGGCAAAGGGTACATAATTTGAAAGGGCCTGAACCAGTATAGTCGTCAAAATAAAAAAAAAGTTAGTTCTTTGAAGTTGTATTTACTGCGACAACATATGATATAATTATAAAGACCTTGTGTGATAGATTCAGGGCTTTGAGTCTCTGTTATGCGAGGCGCAACAGAAAAACAACGAGAAAGTGTTGCGGGCACAATAGGTTCTTGTTAGCTCTGGCGCGGCGCCACCATTGAAATACAGGTGACTGATGGGAAGGGAGGTCCCGATGTGTGAACCCTTTTGAGTCTAGCCTGCTGAGGAAATTGCATTTTAGTTCATGAATAACTTGGTTGAAACGCGATATTACTACTATTATATCGGCCCCGACCAGCCTCAACAATTACAGTCATGAGCTGCTCAGAGCAATCACAGTTTGGAGATCGTATTCAAGTCCCTGCCAGAGATACTTGGGTGTTTCCAACACTATTATGGTCCTATGTGTCCTAGACTGACTTGATCAATCTCTATCTCTACTAGCATTACACATCAACTTGAAAGATGATAAATCTTGTTGGCTAATTGAGAGTTCACTCGCTCCTCGGCTCATCCAGATTTACCTTTGTTGCGCCAAATAAAGCGCACTTACGACTTCTCAAAAATGAGGCACAATTGTCCAAAAGTTTTGTGTAGCAACATTGTTATTCACTTATACTAAAGTTGTATGACTGTGAAAGTGATTAATTTATTTATAAGGTTAATTACGGTCAAAAGGCCCAATAATCAATTTAAAAAAGGAAGAACAAGTAATTATTTCTAAAGAATCATTACCTGCTACAATTTCAAGCAAACAATTAATATTATAAACAGAAAAGCTTTGGATTTTTTGTTTGTTTGTGACGACATAACTCAAAAACTATTCTACAGATTCAAAAAATTGTATTACCATCGGAAAGCTACATCTTTAGTGAGGAACACAAGCTATATCGTAGTTTCAAAAAATGTATCGCAATGTTTCAGTTAAAAATAATTATTTTGGGTGCTCAGCGAAAAGTATTGTCGATATAAATAAAACAGTACCCAACATACAGTTCTATGTTTGTGCCTATTATCACTATATCATTATTAGAAATAAGCCAAAATAACAGTTTTTGATTAACATAGTGTTCAAATACCGATATTGGTGTCATGAAAATAATCCGCATCGATTTAAATGGATCGATAGTTGAGGTTGATTACGTACCTACCTATGAGTATTGTCTACTTTCAATTAATTAGATCGGGCTTTTGTTTAGAAATTAGACAGGTACGAAAAATGTTCAAGTACGAGTAACAAAAAAATTGCCCTAAATGTACTATTTAAAAAATACTTCTAATGTGTTAATGTTAATTATTAGTTTTTAAATTTGAAGATGAATCTTGGGAAAAGAGAAGTTTGCGCCTGCGCTTAAGCTATCATACTAATCAATCCTCGAAAATGTATTCAAAATCGAAATAAAAAAGTTGAAGTCGTACTTGATAACAGGATTGTCGTTCGCGCAAGTGAAGTGATGAAATTCATAGTCCTACATACTTTTGGGTAATAATGTTGAGCTTCACTAATGATATTGGCATTTTATTTGGGATCTGAAGGTCGTTTTATTGATACTGTCTTATTGCTTACAATGCGCAAGTTATTTATAAGTATTTACAAATGATAAGTTGGTAAGTTATTCATTTGTTAAATGGAAATAATAAGGGAAAAAAAGTAATATCAGGACTTTAGTAGGACTTTAATGCGATAATGATGGGTGTGAACCCCTCACCTATTTTATCAACTTATTCTGGATATCGTCAATATCGTTTCATAATAGAACTAATGACAATATTGTAATGGATTGTATTTAACAGTAATGCACTAGCTTGCAATGGCAGACCAGTACACAGGTGGCCTTAGTTTTGTCATAGATTCCGATATATTCGCCCAACTCATCTATACATTACTAGAAGGTATGATTTAGTACATTTTTCTATCTTTGAGATGCGAGCATAACCAGCATCCAGACCACCAAACTAAACAGAGATCTGACCTCCGTAGAATAAATGGTTACAACTTAATATGGTTATTCAATGATAACGCTTGAAAGGAGGATTGAGAAAGTACTCTCCCTGCCCCGGCTAGCTTCTCGTAAAATCCAAGGATCGTTTCAGAATACCTCAAAATGGATATACATTTTTAAAAGTTGAAAAGTTTTTATTTCATGTATTGAGCAGAGCGCTGGTGTGTGTAGGCGGTACTCATCATAAAATTTCCCCGAACGCTAGAGTAGTTCAAGGTGATCTTCCGAACTTCCCAAATGAGGATGAAATAAAAATAGCGTATTTGACCTTCTCCCGCCCTCACATTCAAACAACGTAAACCCTCAAATTACGACAATAAAATCACTGATGGCACCTTATGTAAAACAGTCTGCGGGTGGTTCCTTGCAAAAATGATGCCATTCCCGTTTCAACGAGTTGGATCACGCGCGCGAATTCATTTCGAGTCGTGAACATGCTAATTTTTATGAGTTAAAAGTTACGATTTCCGGGCCTACATCTGCCATTTAAATGACATTCATCTTCTGAATATTAGTAGCCAGTGTTCAGTGAATAAAACATGCGAAGCTGCTCGGCATGCGCTGTTATTTCCAGTCGGAAAATTCCGACTTCAGATATAGTACTGACAGTCACAAGAATGATGAATTGAATAAAAGCGATCTCAATGGTTTTCATCCCAGATCGGAATCTATGATAAAACTAGGGTCTCAGGTCACCTTCTCAACTTGAGTAGAGTTGGTCGTTCTCTCGGAATAAAGTTAAGATATATATTTGAGACTGACGAAAATATCGTGGTACGATGCTTCAGATGACTGTCTAAACATATGTATATATACTACCTCTATGAGTTCTTTATGTTTAAGACCATGTATAAGGTTGGTACATACAAGTAAATAATTAGGATGAAACTCAAGCTCTTCACAGTAATTATCGAATGAACTCCGGAGTTCGGACTAATGGTCAGATTAATCCACCGAAGCGGACAGCGTTCGTTTCTGCGAAATGGGATCGTTGAGTAATTACGATGAATGTTGGCACAGTGTCAGATATCATCCAAACAGCGATAAGGTACAATATTGTATGGACTCCTGAGACGAAAGAGCAACTTAAGAGGAAAACATAATTATTTACGGAAATCTAAAATTAAATACCTATATTAAGATGACATTTTATAATTAGATTTGTTAAATAATAGTCATTTGAAAGATAGCTTATAGGCATCTCAATTCATATTTAAATTGATGAATATTGGGTCGAAAGCTTTCGCACTTCCTCTAACAACAAAAAGGGAGTTTGTTGATGTGCGAATTAATAACAAATTCATGTGCATGTGTGTACCTATTTGTTGCAGTGATATATTGGGTTTTGTGTGTTTGACATTCCGAAATAAGTTCATCCAAATTCATTTCAAAATTTGCCCAATTGCCCATCCAATTTGGCGACATTTTCCTAGATTTCCAGTCACCAATGAATAATAATTATTGTCTTCCATTTCCAACGTTTCCCCGGGTATGTACTTGATGGTATGTATTTTGGGTTTTTGAGTGTTTGCCATCCTGAAATAAGTTCATCCCAATTCATTTCAAAATGTCCACATTGCCTATCCGATTTAAGGAAATTTTCCTAGATTTCCAATCACCAATGAAAAATAATTATTGTCTTCCATTCTCAATTTTTCCATGGGTCATGTCCTTGATGGTTGAATTTATTGTTTATCAGGTCGCATAGCTGGATGGATGTACTTCTACGGGCCGATGGCAGTGATTCTTTTGATGAACTGCCTCCTTTTCGCGATCACCGCTTTCCATCTGTACCGGCACCGGAGGGACGCCTGCGTCCTCAAGCGGGGCGACTCCAGACGCCATGGCCCCGGATCTGACAAAGAGAGGTACAGGTACTAAATATTGCACCAGCCGAATTATTATTTTCAAATACTAAGGATTATACTTGAATAATATTTCTAATACATCCTGTGCAGCACTATTCTACTGATTCGAACATTGTTCCTTTAAATTTGAGTTGATTCCGAAAACGGATACCACCACGTGATTTAGCTCAGGAAAACAACGAAAATTCATGTGCCATAATCTATGGGTTTCACCATAATCCATGTTTTGTCCAATTTTGATGAATTGGTATCAGACAAAAAATCGTTGAAGGGGACAAATTTTCTATAATTTTGCGTAAAATTTGAATTTGAAATAAGAAAGGAAAAAACCAACTTGATGTAAGTGTTTGCCTGTCAACCTGTCGCCTATTTATCGTTCCTACATGATTGGAGAAGCAATTCTTGGGTGAGTTGTTATGTCACGTGATTTGGGAGTGATCCTCGACACCCGGCTCACCTTCTCAGACCATATTATGGCTGTGACATCCAGGGCTAGGCGCCTATCGGACTTCGTCAAAAGGAACGCACGTAAATTTACCAGCAGAAGTAGAGTAAGAAGGGAACAGAGGCAGGCAAAGCAATTTATTGACTTCTCCAGGAAGAGAGCTAACGAGCTGCTCAGCCTAGGAAGAAGGGAGATACGTATAGGGTGCTGGTCTAATACGCGGCCACCTACGCTCCGAGCGGCCACCCAGTTAGAATAGTATGAACCTTTGAAAAATGATAAAGTTGACTCACCTTTGTCATTCTGTAATAAATTGCAGCATCGTTGAAGCGTTGTCAAAATCTAGTTGCAGATCAGCGGAAGTACACATGTTTAACGTCATTTAAAAAAGCAAGGAACAGGTCCGGTTCATTTTTCCGCATTTGCCTCCAGCGAAATTGGTCAAGATGGGACTGAAAAAGTGCGGGGTTGGTGCTTCTCCTTTTTTTAATATAGTTATTTTGGAGTCTAGCCATGAGCGTTCTATTCCATGTGTATGAGCGTGAGTGCTCGAGTCGACATAATTTCGCTGATGATTCACTGTGAAGTGATTGAAGCCTTTGCTGTTCAGATTTCGATAAGCAGCCCTAGAACCAGACAGGTGGGGTGGCCGCGTATTAGACCAGCACCTACGTATAGTAACGGGGCTCTTAACGGGACACTGTCCACTTAGATACCATCTCCACAAAATGGGCAAATCTGACACCACCCTCTGCCGGTTCTGTGGGGCAGAGGATGAGACTGCGTGTCATGTGATCTGCCATTGCCCTGTGCTGGCAAGACAGCGTTTTCTAACCTGAGGACAGGCTTCCATTGATCCTCGGGTTATTAAAACGGGAGAGGTTAAGACTCTCCTCTCATTCGCCAAATCGTGGTAGGGAAGGGTGGACCTTCCAGCTTTGGCTGGGGTCGAAGACATTAGGTCGTCACAACAGACTGGGATGTCAATGCCTACTCAGTAATTACCAAGCAGTGTGTTAGTGTTTGGGTCTCAGCCTGGTCCTGACGATGGGTGCAAGTGCTGAACACTTGGTTGGGTGCCCAGGTCGGGCAGTCAAATGTGCCTGGAAAGGAGTTGGAGGTAACGGCCTCCATTTACAGGCCTACCAGGGCCTCAGTGGTTAAAAAAAAAAAAAAAAAAAAAAACCAGCAATAGTTGCCCTTTGTAAAGCTCTTGTCTTTCCAGTTATAGAATAAGCATCTGTTGTTAGGAGTCCCTACTATAGTTGCTACATTGATCAGATTGAAAGGGTACACCGCAGATTTCTGGCCCGATAAGCTTCATATTCCCCCGGACTCAGTGAATTATGATGTGCTAGGTCGTGGTTGTGGGATGCTGGGCCCTGGTGATCTTGGACACCTCTCGGATATGTCTTTCTCCTGGAAACTAGTGCATGGAGAGGTCGACTCCCCTTTTCTCCTGAGCAAGGTGAATCTTGCTGTTCCCCAATCGTTCACAAATCGTTTTCACCGCTTTTTTTTTTCATCCACAAATAATTTGTACAACCACCCGATGCGCAGATTACCCAGAGAAGCTAACCTCTTAGTCAACCAATCCCCACAGATAGAATTTTTTCGATTCTTTTAATTATATTCGCTCTTTCCTTCATAATAGTTTGTAAAAGTTGCATCTTTTCCGATATTTTCATTTGTCAGAAATGAAATTTTCTATAGTAGAGTTTACAAAAAGGACCAGTTGTGTACTATAACCGTATTACATGAGTGAATTTAACCTCAGTAGCCGTTCGTATGTCTAGGAGAGCAAGATTTGAATTGAAATAAAAATAAAGCAGTAGAACTGTGTGATGAACTTCAATAGATTCTTTTTCATATTTCCCGTTATGATAATCTGTGTACCGTATCACTTTAGCTATAAAAAATATGATTTTTGAATGGCTTGATCCTAAATGCATAAATGAGCCTGCCTAGAACCGAAAAATTAGCAACTTACAAAAATGTATTGAACGGGTAAGATCAGAAGGATTCATCAACTTTCGAAATCCTTGTTGTTTACCAATGTGGATTAATTGCATTAATGTTCTAAGTAGATAATTTCATCATTTATGTATCCAAACTGCGAATGAGTCATTAACACACCTAATTCAGAACGCCGAAGTGGTTTACATGCGTTTCAGTCTCACTAAAGTAATCATTAATTCGCTTAAGAGTATGAGGTCGAGGGCCGTGGCTACTATAAATGTACGCGTTGGGAATTGAATTCACTCAAACGAGGCAACAAGATGTTGGTTTACCTCTCTTGACACGAAGGGTTACCCACTGAACGTGAAACCCCCCACGTGATCCGCACCTCAAACGACGCCTGGGATTTCCAAAGTGTGTGTGAGTGTTGACTCCAACAGCCTGTTGCTGATTTCTAATATCATCCTTAACTCATAAATATACAAGTTTTCATTCTTAATGTTGGTTTTGGTTTACTATTTTCAATAATAATAGTAGAAATGTTTCATAACCCCCTTAAACTTTGTAACTTTATGTTTCAAGGTGCGTAAATTCCATAATTTAGAATTGACGTAATCGTAATTAAAATTATTTCTCGGATCTAATTGGTCTTCAGGCCAGCTAGATCGCATTATCCGCTCAGATGCTATGGACCGGAAACCGGTATAAAAAAGTGAAAAGAATGCGGTTTTGGGGGTTTACTACTATCATAGATTCGAAGTGTGTCCTTTTTCTTAGTACTGCTCACTTCTTCTAATTTTGGGCAAAAAATTGGTCGGGATGGATTCCAGACCAGTCCGAGCTTATCTGATGTCGAAAATCTCATTCTTAATGGCTAAAGCGTTTAAACTCTAAATTTACATTTTTTCAAATCCCATTTTTTTCATTTAGTTGTTTTGACGACTTGGCGGTCAGTAGCAGTTTTGGGTAGAAAGTGGGTCAACAACTATAAACCTTTGTGAAACAATTTGAAGCGGTTTCGTTTGTTTTAAGTTTTTTTAAAAAGTAGAATGCAGAATCTACTGTGTTATTGTTAACATCGTATGTATAATTCGAATAGCATACTTACGCTCATACACTATTTGCAATCGAGCGTCCACGAAGACGACGTTCATTTTTCACGATTACGAGTAGTAGGTACTGTGCTTAAGGAGTTCAGGATACGTCACTTTGGTTGAGGGAGTCTTTGGGAGGGAGGCATGGAAGTGTCGCCTCTAAATATAGAAAAATGCTGATCGAGGAATTCAATTGGTGAAAAATAGTTTGTTTATGGACTTGACTATATGCTGCATTGATTAAAAAACAATGTTTAATGTATACCCCCGCAGACAGACTTACAGTCTTCAGCTGTATGCATGGTTTTTATCGATTGTTTTCTTTCTTTTCTTTTTTCTTTTTCCTCGTAATTAATTAATAAACACGTTTTTTTCATTAATTCATTCTATTTGCAATCAGTAGTAGAACAATGGGCACCTTTCACCGGTTAAATTTATCTTTACCTACTAACCCGAGAATCGGATTCAGTGCCTCTACAGCAAGTGTTCAGCTCAGAGGTGTAACTTTCTCTTCAATGATGTTTTGACCTCTTCTAATCATCCAGAACCCTCCACATTGTAGCTCTTTGCAAAGCGAGTTGATGAATTGAAATAACACAACCGATATTACCGATTGATGAAATTGTAGTCAATTATGCTGAGGTCAATAAAACGGAAAGCTTATGAAATTTTTCGAAAGGGAAAGGAGTTTCGATTGGTTTTGAAGAATGGCACGCGAAAATTGTCTTAATCTTGAGTCAAAGTTAACCGAGATGTAGACTGGTTGAGACGTATGAAAAGAAACTCGTTGGGCTGTTACCCGTAGCGGATTGCTCAGTTCCACACGTTCCTTCACACTTCAGTTGCTTAAGGCGTTACGTGTAGGCCTTTACAATAAACAAACCTAGTTGCCGTGCGATTTGCAACTCTCATACACTACCCAACACCAATCGTTTGGTTATCATGATTCTCAAACATTTCATCAAAATCGGTCATCAATTTTCCCTCAGGAATGGATTAATTGGAATTCACCTGTACTCATTAATTGGTATTTATTAAATTTAGAAATACTTACCTTCTAATTTTGGATGAGTTTGAATAATTAAACCGTGAGAAATTTGTCATTCTCCAAATTCAAGTTTACAAGTGCGCTTTTATTAGTCTGTCAATTTAGAAACTAAGAACTTTATCAAAGTTACAATTCTACAAGCACAATCTTAAAAAACCAAAACCATAGTTGTCTATCTTATGGTTTATCTATCAAGCCTATGGTTATGTCAGGCCCCTGCAGTTTTGCCCAGCACAAGGAATATACCAGATAGGTACCGGAATAAACAAATTTTTGAAACTTGGGAGAAATAAAAATGGAAGTAGGCAAATTTCCAACATCTATATGAATACAAATCATATAAACTTTCAGCAGCATGGAAGCAAAAGAAAAACAAAATTCTTGTTTTTTTTTTTTTGCAACAATTTGACCACTTTTAGAATATATGATTTTATTGTTTTGTAACATATTTTTCTAAATTAGTAATAAGACATCCTCCGGTACAGGCAACTGAAATAAGTCAAATTCCAAAGAAACGTTCGAAAACCTGAAATTCTGTTGGTGTTTAAAAATGAGATTTTTGTACAATATGTGTTGTTTCCTTATTTTTGTTATTTTTTCAGGTTTTTGTCGGTTCTAGTTAGGTATTACATTACATTTTCGTGTAGAGACTAAAACCGAAGGAGGTGCTTCAAGCAGATTTAGGGGGAGGGGTTAGTTACGTGGAAAATGGCAAATGGTGAAAATATTCTATAGTTTCACTAAACAATACAGTTAGATCGATTGTGTCGGGGTGGCCATCATCAGTAGCAAACTTGCTACTCATGATGATCTAACCGATTATTAAGATAGGTTTGACGGTTAGATAAATATTATGATAATTCTTCGTATAGTGAAAGCATACAATAACTGATTTATTCCCATTTTAAACTTGTGTTGATGTTTACTTAGTTTTAGACCGATTACCAAAACATTTTTATGAGAATACTTCAAAATTTGACTTACTCCCCAAAACATGAGTTTCAGTATTTTTCTAACACTCTCAGTGTGCCCGTTTTCCGAGATTTTTGTTTAGGTTTAGGTTTTGGGCGTAGGATGAAACCCTTTCACACAGGTGTTAGGCACCATGGTACGAATCTGTATATAAATAGTAGTTCCAGCACCACACCAATAGGTAGGGGTAGCCGAGAAGGCCACTCCCCGACAAACCATTAAAAGACCACGCCACACTAATGGTGAAGTATCATCGGTTTATTCCTTACATTTTTTAAAGTGAAAAATTCACTTACTGTGCGTTTTTCCACAAACGAACACCTGCAAGTGGAAGCCAACATCGAGCTAAGGTCAAAAACATAACGGTGAACCCTCTGAAACCTTTCTACCCTCTCAGATCCCTTTATAAACGAACCCGACCGTGTAAACAGTTGAAGTAGTTCGGGATAGGATCGTTCAGTGTCTGTGTCGGAATATTCCATAAAGATGCCTCTAAGCAAGTAGTGGCGTTTTTATCAAAAGAATTCTGCCAGATTGATGCAAAATCAACAATTTTATCTTCTGGCTTGTGATACTCATTTGGAAAATTTTGAAAACTGAAGAAACTCTTTTTTTACCAATTATGCCAATCTACCTCGTTTTATCATCTTCAAACTGCACAACTTTGCACGGATTGAGATACCCGATTTCACCATCGTGTTAATCGTGAAAAAAACCTGTATAGAAGGGGGTCACCTGCTTGGGGTTTTACAGTAATTTTCCCCCATTTGAAATTCCCCGAATCTCCCCTTAGAGTGAGGCGATTGAATCCATCTTCAAACTTGGCCTTTTGAAAGCCTAGACCGATTTTTTGTGCGAATTTGAGATTTTCATTTCAATTCTATCGAAAGTTAGCGGCTGAAATGTGTTTTTGGTGTCTTAAAACAGTGGATTTAGAATGCTTTGAAACGGATTTTGATACAAAAATTTTTTAAACTTCTCATTTTAAATATTTTGGACCGTGAACAATACTTTCTTTTTCTTCGAAAATTCGCTAATACTACAGCAGTTGAAAGAATTTTTAATATTTCTTTTTTTACGTTAGGTAGCAAGCAAACTAAATGGAATTTTTTCTGTGAGTGAAGAGTAAACCAAAATGATGTTATTGGATCCAAAACATCGATATTTCGATAATATCGATGTCGATGTCCCATCCAGAACTTCGGGAATCACGCCAGTAGGAGTTGGTAGATGCGTCCGTAGTTCCGGAACTGCAACAGCATTGAGAGCGTTAAAGAAATTTTATGGGCAATGAAGATGTTGTCGTTAAGGGAGACCTTGATTTTGTGGCAATGAGACAAAAAAAAGTATTTCATCTGTCCTTGCTTCTGCGTCAGCTTTTTCAAGTCTTCCCTCCGTTTCAGGTTCAACCTGTATCTCAAGCTGTTCCTCGTGATGGGCATCAACTGGCTTTCGGAAGTGGTCTCCTTCACCTTTAACAAAGACGTCCCACGGTACCTTTGGTACCTCACAGACATCACCAACACACTTCAGGGCGTCTTCATCTTCCTCATCTTCGTGTGGAAGCGCCGGGTGAGACAGCTAATATGGGATAAGCTTTGTAAGGGCAAGAGAGCTGGATCTTCGGCTAACAACACCTCGAGCACGTCTATCACGACCAACTCCACTAGGTCCCACCACAATTCCATCAAGATGAACAACATCAACAACATTGCCAGTGTTCCTATCAAGTAAACCAACTAACGCTCTCTTCTCACCTCTATTAGTCATTACGGTGTGATCGTCAAATATCTCATTCAGCTTCGAGATTTACAATGGTTATCGAGCAACCGGATAACCTTGAGAAATCGTTTTCCTGACTCTTATAGTTTTAGTTCAGGATTAGTTGAGCACAAATTAATCGATTTCTTTTTCGTCGACATTTCAAACACTAGATCTGGATAAAATCTTTTAAATCGACGTTTAAAACTCTTTTATACATTTTATGCTTTAGTCGTCATTATTTGATTATTATCGGTTATGGTAAGCCTGTATTATAGTGAGTTAGTTTTGATCTAAGTATGAATCATCATTACGTTCAATTTTATTACAATTACTTCCTACTTTTATCTAAGGAGGGGCTTTTGACAAATGAGCCCCATACTTGCCTAGTCGGTGACGATAATACTATTTTAATTTCGTTACGAACACTGGAACTGTATACTCAGCCACTGAATCTCAGAAGTTGTTCTTAACAACTCATGAACGTTTTTTCTGCGGTTTTTATTCTGTATTTTAAGACTTAGTTCCACCTATAAGCTGAAACTTTCCACTGTACAGTATCTCATCGATGTAACCAAAGTTCCAACGTCCCTTCACTCCCATCACTCATGTTTGATCAATTACGACGGGAACATAAACATTCGCAGTGTGTTTCGTAGAAATCGTCGAATTACGTCCAAATTAATCATAACGAGATCTGAATACTTCATAATCAAGCTGCAAGACTGAGTTTTCCTCGATGCAAATTAGTGAGTGACTAAAATGCTCCCTTAAAAAAAACAAGCGGTGTAGGTAGCAGTTTACATAAGGAGTAGGTGCTTCAGATAGGTGTTGTGAAAAACTTTGCTTGGTATTTTATACGAATAACTTTTAGATTTCCACGAAAGAACTATTTTCTCATCAAAGGTAGAGAGATTTTTACTCTAATTATAAAATCGAATTCCGTCACATTCGGAACTTGAAAACACAAATACGCTACACAAATACACTTTTTAATGATCTGGCATCTATGATTCTGATTTTAAGAAAAGACATTTCAATTCAATAAGTAGCACTCAATCTATTTCAAATTGAACTCAAAATTTATCTATCAACTCGAAAATGCATCTTGATATCGGATTCATAATTGGCAGAAAGTCATCATTGTTCAACGAAAAGATTCTGATTTTGCGTATGAAAATTCGAGGTAAAGTTATTATTCAAAAATTTCATATGTTTAACGAACAAAGGGGATCAATTTCAAATGTAAATTCTGTAGCGATCAATAGGGGAAAAAAATAACACATTTTTGCCCCACTATTCCGAGTCCTATCATCGATTAGGTGATTGTGAATCACTACTTCATCTTAACGAAAAACAGTCATTTAGTTTGGGGGTTGGAATGCTACTGCTGGGTTGCTTTTTGTTGCGTTTGTACTGCATGATGCCTGAAATCAGAACAATAAAAATGTAATTACCACAGGGGTGCACACAGGGGGGGGTTAAGACGCAGACTGGGTCATTGAAATTCTTGGGGGGGGGGGGGTTAAAGTTGATTGAAACAGTGTTTTGCGTGACGACATTCAAAAATAAACTACATCCTAGGTAGGAACAGAACCTCAAAAAATATACACGTTTTGTCTAAATAGACAATATTGTTGACTGGGTTTGAATTTTTGCTATACTATTCTTTTAATTTTTGATAAAATAAGGGGTGCTTAACAGTAGGTACTTTTTACATTTGGGGGGGGGGGGTTACCAATTTACATGATGGTGGGGGTCATGAAGCTGGGGGGGGGGGGGTCCCTGGTTTACATATGAATTTCTCTTCGGGCGTTGATGCGGACATATACTAAAGATTCAGTGTCAACCTGTCTATTAATAGAAACCTCACTACACATCGCCCAAATGTTCTAATATGACGAACGAATGTTTTCAATATGTAACCGGAAAAGATCACTTGTTATGTTGTTGTACTGTAAATAGGTTTCGTCATGCGATTGTAGGTTGGGGAAATTCATCCAATAGAAAGTCGTAATTTACGGCTCCCGTCTGAAATGCTATAACTCGTGATCGCTATCGTGTTGAGCTACGGAGTCCAAATGAATTAGAGAGCCCGAAATTGTGTCACGCTCTTCTTCATTAAAACGTTCTCTTTTCGCAGTGTCTTCTCAAGTTTTCCCACGAATTTCTATAAATTATAAAAGAAAAAGTTCATATTTGATTGATGACAATTTAGAAATGAAATGAATGAAATATAAGCGGGAAATTAAGGGAACTGAAGCTACACTGATCAGTGGGCGGAATGAACAGAATACTCGTGAAGCGGGAGGAATATACCAGAAAGCCTCTTTATGAACTAATAATTCTCCACTCAGTATTTGGTAGTCCCTACATATCATGAAAAATGTATTCATAAAATCAGAGTTTAGACGTAAAAAATGAGCGAATATAGCCCCTACTTCCTTCAAATATGTGGTATACGTTTAAAAAAATTGAATTTGTGTCTTTTTTCGAAAAACCAGCTCTCGAAAAATGCCCATTTCGTTTTTTTGTGAATGGTTTATTTTCTTGCATGATTTACTCACCTACGTATTCTTCACTGACCTCACATACTACGCAGTTAAATGCTTCGGTTGGCTTCCAAATTCTACTCCAAATAGGTTTTATCAAGTGTGATAATTTAAAACGTTGAATGATAAGCTACCAGTCATAATCATGAAGCTTTAACTATCTGGAAAAGGTTTCTGCAAAATTTTCTAAATTTCATTTTCCTGGGGAAGGGCCTTCTATTTTGCATGAATACAGCTACTATCCCTTAGGGCTGCATATCGTTAGTCCATCCCTAGAACCGTCCATCACTAGAATGGTCATTTTCAAAGCATTTACCGAATGCTAGTAGCCACTTGATTATTTTTTTAGGAGTGACTACTTTTGAGGGTAAAGGGTTCCAGTTGATCGACATTTTCAGTTCCCCCAACCTTTGGATTGTAAGGTTTTTGAAAAATTCTGCATCGAATCGCAACACAATGCTTATAGTAATTTTTGTTTTCTAATGGTTGTTAGATTGTGGGCGAATGATCCCGTATCCAGGGCCGTAGACAGGTTTAACGGGCCTCGGGCAATTTCGCGCGACCGGGCCCCTCTTACCGGGGGCTCTTCTTATGGGGGGTCGCTGTTTTGGCAACGATAAAACAAAAGCGCTCTTACATTTTACATATCGTCGTAGGCTACGTTTATTTATAATTTTTTATATCTTAATGAATAAAACTGTAAGGCGTTTTTTGCTGATATTAATTAATTTTATTCTTAAATTATGAACCTGTATGATTGATTTAAATTATTTCCGGGGCCCTGCCAACAATTTATGGGCCCGGGCCCCGGGCAAATGACCCGAAAAAACCGGTCTGTCCACGGCCATGCCCGTATCTAAACTACTCAAAATTTGAAACGTACCACCTACAAAGCCAACGGTATCCTCCTCCCAGGTTGTCACTGCGCGCAGTCACGATTTTTTCACTGATCATGAAATCACAAGAATGGATTGGCCTACACAATCACCAGATATGCATGGGACCATAGAACATGCATGGGATTATGTTAAGAGACGCGTAAGGTCACGCGGTGTCGATCCCGACAGTGTGAAACAGCTGAGTGCAGCGATAATTGAAGAATGGAACGATATTCCTCGTAACTTCATTCGTTCACTCATTGAAAGTATGCCGAGAAGAGTAGAGGCCGTCATTCAAGCTCGAGGTGGGCCAACTCGTTACTAAAGACAAATTTTTGTTCATCCACTCCCCATTTTCTTAGTTATTGTGTTTCATTCTCTTTTGACTGACAGAAGCATTTTTCATTTCGGCTGAATTACGACCAATTTCGCTCTATACATTTTTTTGAGCAGCTGCACTGTTAAATTCACTTCCCCTCGTTCTTTCGAGCCTTTGATAACAAAACCAAACCCGTGACTGCGCGCAGTGACTACCTGGGAGGAGGATACCGTTGGATTTGTAGGTGGTACATTTCAAATTTTGAGTAGTTTATCAAGTATCAATACAAGAGATAGGTAAACTATACGTCTCTACCGTAATTAATTTTAATTTTTATCATTACAATCATATGATATCTGATAAAAAGTTGAGACCCTAAGAATTTTGAGGCCGTACGCTTTTCTCGTTACCTTGGCACGTTAAAGCACTTAAAGTCATGTCAGTCAGAATACAGAATAGTTGGTGTTAAGTCAAAACCTATTCAAAGATGGCGCTTTCATCATTCTATCCCTTCATTTGTAAAGCACAATTTTGAAAACCAACAGCTCATTCATTCATTTAGTAGGTCATGAATTTTCCCTGGGTAAAGTAGCTTCCAAATGCCTCCAGAAGCATGAATGAAAAAAATTATTACGGATACGGATGAAATTATGGTTTGCAGCGAGTCCGCTAATGATTCCATGGAATACGATAATTATTTCCACATAATAAAGTTCCGCGTGTAATAAAGCAAGTAAACGAAATAGCTACGGGATTCTAAGCATTTTATGCCTTGGAAGGAATATCTTTGCATTTGCTCTGGAGCAGCTGCTTCATGAACTCTTGTTTTTAACGATAATCGAATTGCACACATTTTAACAACGTATTAATGTTGGTACGGATAGTCGGTGTTTCCGCAAACTGCAGCTAGTCCACTCTGTAAGTGATGAACGTTCATCATTTGGTGTGAATAAGTTGAAATTGTTTCCCGTATTCCTGGCATGCCACAAATAAGGAGTTAGTGCCAAGAGTATGTAAAATTCTCGGAGCCCGGCTCAGACAGGATAATCATGACCTAAATCACTTGTTCGAGGTTTATGGCTACTTGGCACCTAAATACCTCCCTATACAGCGTTCACCGAGAAATCACGTTTGACCAAGGTAGTTAGGCACCCGCAGCATATATAATTTGTTCCTACCAACTTACACAATGTATAGTATTAGTTGCTCCTTACCACGCAATGTCGGATGAAATGCACAATCCTGATAGACATTCGTCTGCAAAGGTGCTTACAAATTTATGCAGCCAGGTAGATACTTATCAATGCATGATCACGCGCAGAGCTAGAGATTAATCAATGATTCTGATAACGACATCGTGGGAAGAACCTGCCATAGCTACCAAAGGCTTAGTGATTCAGAATCTAACGTTCTATCTTTAGAAACTTCCCATGCACTTATCCCTCAAAGTTGGTAAGATTAGACATAGAATAAGACGAGTAATCCATTTTAAGTAACACGGGATTGAATCAACGTATGATTCGCCTGATGATCACGTTAACAAACAAATGATACTGAGTACTGTCAAAAAAATTTCAGGAGTAGGCTACTTCTAGATAAAACTTCTATAGGAGTAATTTTTTTGCTAATTGACGGACTCACATTCTTAAATTTTATAATAAAGCACTCACCCCCCCCCTCCCCCAATTATCAGTTTTATTTGCTTAATATAATTTAGTAAGATTCTGAAGTAAGTGTTGCGGGCGTTAAGACGCATTTTGCCAAAAAATCCCAGCTGTGCTCAATATTTATTATAAAATTTGCAGGTGCAATCGATTCATTGTCCAATTGATAAATTAGATCAATATCTGATCACAACTTACTCTAATTAATAGGTAAGTCAGCGTCCATCATAGCTTAGTAATGTATTATTATGCTGTAGTTGGGGAAGCTATTCGGTCTTGCGTTTTTGTTTAGAGGTAACGAGTGATTCCTGGCCGCATCCAGACCATGTTTATGTTTAATTTAAATTTATTTGTAAGCATTTCATTTAGTATACGTAAGGCCGATCATCTAAATAGGGTTTTAAAAGTATCCCCGCGGAAAATACATGTAGGTATCGGTAAGAGCATACGAGGTGTATAGATGAAGACTGGCGAGCAAATTTTCGGTTTACATTCATGTTGTATTCAGAAATGTTTACAGAAAAAGGAAATCTCGGATCTGCAGTGAATGTATGCCAACATCAACCGTAGGTACATATTCCTCTAATATTGTAAATTATTCGTACCACGACGATTATATTGTTCGTCACCTACGAATGGTTATGTTGATTGCTTGCATGTTCGATTTGATGGTACGAAGGTGCTACGTAAATGTATATATTGCTATTCGATTGCAACCATTCAAGGTAGGTATTCAGATTGCACGACTTTGGTGGTAGAAGCATCTTTGTAAAAAGTCGCATGTTCTTGTAATTTAAGCACCTTGGTGAAATCTACGGGGGCAAAGTACAATTCAACTTGTTGCGGAGAACGACAAGCTGTACATGATAGAGGCTTTTAAATTTTTAAGATTATTTCCTTGATTTTAGGACGCAACCAATGAATTTTCCAATCAACACTTCGAAGCAAAAATATTCCCATTTGATCTGATGTTATAGAGCTAAAATAAACTTACTCAACCAAACCTCTATCAAAGGTTTCTTAATGCGACACTATCAGTTCTACAAGATTTAAGTCGAAATATTTTATCGAATTTGAAAACAATTTAAAACTCGTTTCACTTTGTAAAAAAAAAAGATCGCCCACCTTCATTTTATTCTCCATATTAAAAGTTTAATAAGAAGGATTCTACGAACCAACAATTTTCTCGTGAATTTTATGCAATATTGACCTTTGGAAAAACCCATACGTCTATTTAAATTTGGAAAACATTAAGATACAAATCGCATGAAAAACGAGTTTATACACATGTATAGTAGTATAATGCAGTTGCCAACATTGAAAAATATTTATTCAACTAACGACCATGCAGGGATAATTGATTTCTGGGGAACGTCGCTATGTAAGCACATATTTTTCGGGTTGTCGAAAGACGAATTCTTGTTTCCTATCTTTCAATTCACACTGAGTGCATTCTCCATTAACATTAACACCCCAGATACATATACCAAGTTGGTTCCAACAACGAAGGCGCTGTCAGATGGTTGTCAACAGTCCATGGCCTTCTAGATTGCTGTTCACGACCTTTAAATGCGAACAAGCGTTTGTTGGAAAACTTGAGCAGTAAACATCCACGCAACCATAGCAACCACTTGAGAGGTTTCAATTGCCAAAAATTTCCCTAGTTATTAGCAAAGGACGGAGTCCCTCGGTGCCATTGAAAACTGTTAACATTTTGTTAATGGCGCCTTTCGCTGGAACGAATCTACTATCTTTGTACAAAACCACGGTTTTCAAATTAGTTGTAATTTGAGTTACACATTAGATGCAAAAGAACCATTGGATAAGTGATTATAAATGTCTTTGCCACCCCCCCCCCCCCCTCCCCGAAACTGCCATTTGGTCACCAAAATTAGAAAAAGCAGCTCAAAGTTTCGTAGGCTTGATTCGCTCTTTTATCTTACTAGAGTTTGTGGCCCGAATGATTTACAAAACCCCTCTCCCTCTAGGCTTCACTCGGACTTTCTTGTTACAGCTGTGGCACAACATCAGACGACGAAGAGAGCCCAAGTCTCCCGAACTAACCGCGTCCCCCGGTCTAACTGAGCCCATAGACCTAGGGGAACAAAGCGATGAAAAACTAACCGATGAGGAACTAACAGAGGAGGAGATGGAGTTGTACCGCAATATGAAACCTGCCCCCATACCGGATAACTCGCATGAGCATGAACCTTGAGCACACTGTTTTTGGGGCACTCATCACGAGCATGGTACAAGGGTACTTTGATGAGTGCCGTTTAGATACGGTACGGTGCATGACTGTTTTGTAAAACTGCCCGCCTAACTGAAGACTGCTTTGCCTCGATACCTCTTTATGTAATAATTCGTTTAGCTCAACTTGTGTAGTTTAGAATTTGTATCATAATTAAAGCTCATGTTACAGAAGAGCACTGCGTGCATGCAATAATCAATCGAACCCAATTTTCTACTTATGCAATTCTGCTTGTAGTTTAGCTTCTTACTTTCGCTATTCAGTGTATACACGATACATACCAAACTATTAGTTCTTATTTAAGAATATAATCTTTGATGTACCATTGTACTGTTAGATACACCGTTTGTGGTTTTTTTGACATTTAGAAATAGGCTATGTCCTTGTACAATTTAAATTTTAATGTTATTGAATCAAAAAGTTACCAAAGTAGTGTTTCAGCGAAATTCGGATAACCTGGGTAGAGACCTAAAGGTTTGTTCGGCCAGACTGTTGAGATATGGAACTACTCGGAACTGTGTAAAGAAAATCAGAATTCTGAAGGATTTGCTTGAATGTATAGCCAAATGCCGACTCTGAGTCTGTCTGATCCGAAGAGATTATGATGGAGGATAATACGATACTGATGGCATCCTACGTTTAACCAATGGACGCTCCACGGAGTTATTTGGCCCTCTTGAGAGAAACCTGATATCCTATTGAGTTGGGTAACCCACAACACTGTTGTCAATGGACTATAACCATCGAAACAATCAGTCCATACAATACAGAAAAATATATAAACATATGTAGTAGTGTTGCACAGATATGTATATTGTAACTCATAAGTAATAGGTAGAGCATGAAAATAAAGAGATACACTGTATAGAAACTGGAGTAGTTACAAAAATCAATTTAAGGGGAGAATCAAAATAAGGAAACAACTTCAAAAAAGAGAGTATAAAAGAGAGATTTCAACATTAATTTAATTGAATCGTAATGGGGGGGAGCACGGGGTATTGTCCATGTATTGCAGGAGGGCGGACGGATTCACCATTCGTTTCTTGCAAATGCCCTCAGCCTCAGCGAGAGGATGGTAAATTGATAGAGGCCCACATCTTGCCTCTATCAGAGCCCACGTCCAGAAGGAAGCTCAGCTCAATATCATCTGAAGCCGTGGAGCTTGGGAGTGGCAGATGTATATAATTCCACAGATAGTGAACTCTGTGAGGATGGTATTGAGGGCAGCGAAGTAGGAAGTGGGAGAGAGATTCAGGCAGCTCTATTACATATTGAGCAAAGCTCATTGCTTTTCCTGGAATATCTGAAGCGCTTGTGATAGAAATAAACTGTGTCACAGAGTGTGGATGATTCAGGTGTCAATCGTAGCTGAGCAATCACTCGTTCTCTGTGTATGTTGCCACCAAGTCCCAAATATCTCTGGCGGCCACCAAAGTCCACCACTGATCGGTACAAGGAGCTAAACTCGGAGTTCAGCACTCTCTGGATATCTTGGCTCAGGCAATGGTTGCTGTATCTGGAGACTATATTGTCAGAGTCGAGAGCCTCCCAGTCCAAAATCACTCCAAACCCCGTAAAGATGGAGTCCAACATGGAGACCCAGTTGTACTCAAGAGAACTGTAGCCTGAGATATGGTGCTTAATCAGTTCGTTCAAACAAAGTCTGGGCCAGCGATCATCACCCATCTTCAATATTCTTCCAAGGTAGTCCAAAGTCCTTCCCAGGATCTTCACCTTCAGTGGAAGCCGTCCAGTCTCTAATCTTATAAAATGTCCAGGGGTTCTGTAATTGAGACAGAGGATCTGCTTTAGGAAAAGTGGCTGAACCACCTCAACATCCTCCAAATACCACAAGCCCCATACCTCTGCCGCATACAGCAGAACCGAGCCCACCAGTGCATCAAACAATCTAAATTTGGAGTCCCACTCGCGCTGGGACCATCATCAGTCCATACGCTAATATCACAATTAGTGTTATCTGACAGTCTCTCTGTAATCTATGGTTAGCGGCTAACCTCGAGGAAGTGGCTTTTTCCCTCTACATGACACTTTCTCTTTCTCTATCCTATTATAATCTTTTTGGTTCAATAGCACATAAAGAGCGGTTCCAAACAGTTCAGAGCGGTTTCTCCCAATAACCCTGAAGAAATTCATCATTGTTACTAGCACAAACATTTCTGAAAAGTAATTGCAAACCAAGGCCTACCTACATACTGAAATTGAAAATAATATTATTGTACTCCAAAAGCGATGATTCTAAATTTACTAGAAATTTTTTAGAAAACTTAATTCCCGAGTTCATGTTAAATAAGACCATGCATGTGCTCTGTTTTATAGCTATCTGCTATAAATGCATATACGTTATCGGTGTTTAAGACGAATTTGTTGTATATTGATGAGTCATTTTAAACGTAGTTAACTATTGAAAGACACTATACAATTTACACGATTAATATTTTAGGCACAGCTTTTTGCGCACCTCAGTGTTAGATGTTGTAGAATGGCATGCTTAGTTAGGTGTACTTTTTGCTAATGTAGACCATAACATTTTCTCAATTTCAGTTGTGGCGCATAGTCAAAACGAAGTTCTCCGGCCAGAGTGTTGGAAATTGTACATAAGCAGATTTAGGGGTGCAGTTCAGCGGCAAATTCGGTACAATTCCATGTTGTAGATGGCTATCGATGGCATGTTCATGTAGTGGTAATTTTAAAGAGAATGATAAATATCTACATTTTTAATTGGCATACATTCACTAGGAAAATACAAACTGAATATCCGCGAATTGGGTTTAGGTTGGATTTTTTAAATGAAGAATACATAGTTCATTCCATCGTTACATAGCCCTGTACAACATTTGGAGCTTGAAGTGACGAACGTAATCTCTCCTCTGTTTTGTCATTTCGTCCTGTGGATTTAGATTATGACAACTGACATAATTCGTCTCTTTGGAAATTAATACCTATTGAGTCGGTATTTATATTTTGTTGCTAACATTTTGTAAAAGATGATACAAACACCTGGTGATTGACGACCAACTTATAAACGTTAAACAATACATTTACGCCGCATCATAAAATTGTTGTTAGGTCGGAACTAATTTTAGGCATCCGAAACCTCCCAGCATAAAGAACTAGCAAGTATTATTTTAAAGTTTTCTAAGGCGGTATAGACCCCATTCTCAGCCTGTTCATTGAAATACATTGTCTACGAAATACAAAAGTTCCAGCACTAGAAATAACCCGTTCTATTCTTCATTGTAGAAACTGAATTTCTAAGAAGATTAGGTGAGACCCTTGAGTGGTGGATTTGGGTTTCTTAATATCACTACTAATGACAATGATGCCAACAATTTTATGCTTACATTGAATACAAGATATCCAATAGTAACTTTAAAATGAAGTGTACCTATAAAAATATAAACTCTTTCTACTTACTGGTTGGGAAAACGAGTTGGTATCTTTAACGGAGTTGGGAAATTGAATGCTAAGGGAGATATGAATAGCAGAACTTCTGAAGATATTACACAGTCAACGTTTAAACAATCTTAGAGAACGAATCAGTTACCCACGTTCCCGTTTTTTGATCAACCTACAAATGGTTTTATCCACCAAAATAACCGTGGAAAAGAAAATAGAACACAATGTGTTGGCTTAAAGCTTGTGTTAAGTGATGAATTTTCACAAGGCTGCTCACTTACCTTTCTGGCATTTTACTTCACTGATACATTCTACCCCCGTGGAAAAATCAATTTCCTTACAGTACAGTTCAACATCCTGATTGCATGGTAGTACTTGTTCCGTACACCTCACTCCTGCTCACAAAACCCCTTGGTTACGTCTGAGAGATAAGTCTGATTGTGACACAGGCAATCATGAATAGGCAATGTGAAAACCACGAAAAAAAAAACTCATTTTATAAACTACATCCTACTTAAAACTTTTTTTTATCGACGTATGTAACTTTGTAAGATAACTAACAACCTATTAAATCGTAAGATTGGTGTATTCAGATATTTATATGCCGAGAATCATCTTTTTTTTAAATACTTGAATGTCCTAGAATATTTTTTAGAACGAATACCTATTTTTATCAGCACTCAGTTCAATTTGAACTCAAGGTGTATTTCCAATCGAAATATATAGCTGGCAACGAATTTTACCATCGCATTAACAAACTATCTTGATGTTAAACATTAATGAATAACTATTCCTAAATGTTTTCTGTAAACGTAAGTCAAAAATATCATGTAGTCAACAGCAACTTTTATATTTTATGTCGTTTTTCCAATGTTTCGTGTGTTGCATAGGTGTATTGTGTATTTCTTCTAATACCTTAAGAAAATGTATTTTACACTAAGTTTTTCACAGTCAAGGATTTTTTCAATTGCCGCTAACCAGTTTTTTTGCATTTTTATTCATTCATTTTCATGAGTTACCTCTCTACGGGTAAAAAGACTTTTCATCCCGGGCGATTATTAAGGAACCCGTTTCAAAAACCACAAATACCCTTTCCTGACATTTGAAATGATTTTCATTGAAAAGTTCATTAATACTGGAAATTCACAATACCCACCTTCCTCTCATGTTGATGTCATTACTAAGGGTAAAACAACCTAAATATGTATATTGTTTATTGATATTCAATGTCGAGTCAGTTATTCTAAGCCTAAAATCGTAGTGAATTAGTTCCATTCTTTAAATTAGAGATAATGTCAACGATATCATATTTCCAAGATTCTAAAAAAAATTAATGTAGCTTTTTCCAAATTTTGTATGTTTAGATATATATATTGTAAGCCTCGTTTAACTGTGATGTAAGAAGAAACAAATAATGGAGGTACTTTTCTTAATCCCGAAGAAAATGAAGTACCTACATATATTTCTATGTAAAGCTATTTTTGTGCCATTTTTGCTATGTAAAGCTTATTTATTTATTGTGATTGAACATCATTGTATTTTTGATCCATTTAAGAAAATAAAACGTGTAAATAAATAATTGCCTTCCCGTTTTCATTTTATCCAAAGTCCTTCTAAGTTTAGAAAAAAAAAACAAAAAAAAAACGGTTACAAGCATCGGATTTAAAGCTTGGATTTGAGAATATCAGCTTGGATTTCAAGTAGGAAGGTAAAGAAACATTCATATAATAAAATAGTATAATATATGGTAACAAAACGAAGGTACATCATTCTTACAGATCTAGGTACTAAAATAATTGATTTGCATCATAACAACCATTATAAAATGTGTATTATGAAATATCAACGGTTATATCTATCACGTTATTATCAAGTTTTGCAATTTTATTGAACCTAGAGTTGTGAGTGTCTAAATTGAACAGAGCTTACCAGAGTCGTGTTCGGGAGGCAACACAATCACACATAGGTTATTAATACTGTAGATGGAGACCGTAAATATGTTTTCCAGTTTGACATAAAAGGCGCTGAAGACTAGCATATTTTTCATTAATTCATGTTAAATTCAGTTTACGAGACTTCTATCTAGGAACTTTGATAAAGTTTTCCTTTCTATTACTTAGGACAAACATTAGTTTTTCCAAAGAAAGAGTAATGACGATAAATCAATATTTGGCTGGTAGTATCAACATGTGGCTGAATAAAACTTGAATCCGAATTTAATAAAAGAAAACAACTCGACATAGAATCGTCAAATTGATAAGGCTATTTAAGAATATTCATTATCTCATAGATATTCGGGTGGCTGTCCAAGAAAGGCTTGCATTCAAGACATCTTTAACCCGATAAATATAAAATGAATACGCTTGAATTAGAATGGATGTTCTGTCCGTGAACGAAATGAAAGAACACAGATAGATTCGTATAAATAATCAAACAAAGAAAGACTTCTCTGATCTAAAACGAACTTTATCCTCAGCTAATATCGTAGAACCATTCCATTTGGTGTCGGATGATTTACCGGTTTAATGGACACATTGTAGTCTTGACATGTTCATTAGTGCATTCGTGGTGTTTGATATTTTTGAAAAGTAGGGCAATGCATTGAACATCGAGCCATCTTTAATTAAGAAGGTGGTTTTTACCTTGAAAAGTGAAGAACGAAGTTGTGGGTTAAGAGGCACAAAAATAATTGTTGGTGAAAATATCATTAAAAGGGTGACAAAGTTGAAGGAATGGTTCTACAGCGAAACGAGAAGCCAAGTGTGGAGGGAACTCCCATTAATCAATCAATGGGCCAAGTAAATTTGAAGAGAAAAGCCTAGCTAGTGAGTGTAGGATGCAAACATCCTGTAAGCGATTAGTGATAGACAACGGGAAGCTTTGGTTTCGCTCTTTTCCGACTACCCTAAAACACCAAATGACCTATATGTAGTCAGTAAAAGGAACGAGCTACTGCCCAAACTAGTCAAGACCAAGGTAGGAATGGTGAAGGGAAACCCTTTCCAAAACTATTGTATGGTTTAAGAGTCGTAGCCCACCACTTCTAAAACATGCATATCCCAAGTAAATTTTCAAGAAGAATCAGGGAATAGGATGTGGAGACAAATACCTACTCCTTCAATACATGTGGCAAAGTTATAATCGGCACACTTTGAAAGACATTGACATCCACCCCTGAGTTCAGCTATATACAGTGTTTCAACCCTACAAGCTGACGGACTTGTAGTTCCAAGCCTATTGAGTTCTAAGTTATTATTGTTCAGGGCAGTCAACTGGTAATTCTTATAGGAACCTTAGAAAATTAAAGGATAGTTCCTACTGTGTTTATGATGGAGACCTAATCTAGCTTCCTTTTGAGTAAGAGCTGCAATGACACTGAGGTGCAGATTAAGGGGGGTTCGACTTCCACTTAGCAGCACACCTACAGGTGAAGCCCGTATCCTGCATTGCATTCTTTTGGGGAAGAATCTAGGGACAGAAGTAACCCCGCAGCTGCTGGTGGACTCGAAACAGGTATAACCTTAAAAGCGTAACTGAATCTTGAGGTAGGATTAGGACAAGGTTAGCCCCTGATGTTACCAGGATTGTCTTCCCCTCAAGCTCCTCACCACAGCTGTGAATCATACTTCCTCTCTTCTCTCTTGACCACTGCATTAGCTCATGAAACTATTCTCATTTCACAATGAATAATTGAGTCAAGTAATTTTGGGTTTGTTGAACATTGGAGAAATATATTAGTGACTTCCGAAGATGGTGCTTGACTCAGGAAGTTCTACCGAAGTTTGATCACTATTCCCAACCATATATGATCTTCTGTCGTTTTCTTCGCACCAATCGTGACAATTCATTTCATGGGAGGGAGGGGGGAGGTTAGTAAACAGTGTTTGTGTTTTGTCATTGGGTTCCGATCAGATGCCGGCAGACTGGCAAAAAGTTCCATACAGTGTCACATTGCTTACCCCATAACTTCGAGGGATAACCTGACACACAGAGTGGAGACAGGGGTACCCTGGGAATGAGTTGCGTTCTAGTTAAGCCTTTTTCTCCAAAATGCAAGGGTGCCCTGCCACCAGTTTTACACACCCGCCCTTAATAGAGTTCCACTACTTTAGTTATTCCCCGAACCCGCCAAACTTAACTTAACTTTGGATTAATTCGTTTGATGACACCCTCATAAAAAGTAGAACGTGAGTTCAAACATAATTCAAGTCGTTAAAAAGAAAAATCGAAAAACTGTTTGAAAAACTACGTTCTTAGTCCATTTACACTTTGCATATAAACCCTGATTGTACTAGGTACTTAATAGTACGCAGTTCTTGATGCGATGAAGGGATGTAGTTACACCTAATATGCCTAATTAGGGGAAGAAAAACATATTTTTGATAAAATCTACCTGCTAAAGCGTCAAAAAACAAGTCAGCTCCCATCTTCAATGAGTGCTTATCACAAAGGCAATATTTAAACACGAAGCCAGCAGATTCGTTCCCTTATCAAAGTAATAGTGATATGGCGATAAACACCTAATTCGGTTCAAAACCAGACTGGAGGGTCAGTATGGTGTTCCATATAAGACTATGGAAAATTGGAAAAAATGTGACACCTAAAGACAACTACCTTTTATCTAAGTGCTCTGAGTTTCATCTACGTACTTAGACTGCAAGGCTTCGTCTCATAATTTTGCTTAATTTAATTGATTTTATCAAATGTTTGTGTTGATCTAAGGTATTGCGATAAAGGAATTCCACCAGTTGGTAAGACGAAACAAAAAATACTATAAAATGGAAAACTGCAACGCATGGAGTCAGATAGTAATCCAAAGTTTCACCTTGACTTTCTCAATTTTTTCAAAATCTAATGTTTCACCACAGCATGTTCTGGTCGGCTTTTGATATGAAACATGAGCCGAAGAATCGTGGAAGGAGTGACCCCTTGTATTCTGCTAGCTGCTGCAATCTGAAAATTAGAAACAAACGAATTAAGTTGAACGTACGCAATAAACAAAGGCCTATCGATTAGTTATTTAACCTAAGTTCTCTAACGATGGAAGAATTCCAAAATTATTCCTTCTATAAACTTTAAATAATGTTATAAATACGGTCTGTAAAATAATATAAATAGCAAGGACATCAGGACTATAAATGGAATCTGGATTTCCGAACCTAAAGCGTTCTTTTTGCCAAACATTTAGTCTAACAAAAGGAACTCTACTACAGTTTACTTGCGTCCGATGGTCAATTTTGAACACTTTATGCAGACATATTTATTTTATTGTTTCATTTGAAAAGAGGAGAAAAGATTTTAGTGGAAGTTGATAATTTCACTCACTGTCTGCGGCATTGCTGCGATGAGCTTTTCTTGTTCTTCAGCAGAAATACTCAGTGATGTCCTGAAACAAAGGAATCCATTCATCCGCAATGGAACTATGACAAGATCAACTTTCGAAACTGGTTTTGAAAATTTGTAGGAACTTAGTCGTAAACATGCATGAAAATACAAGTACATTTATATTGGAATGTTGGAATAAAAGAAGAGATATCGAAAGAGAGGTTACGTACGAAGTGTAATCGATTTCTGGGGGTATACGAAGCCCCTCGTCTTGTTTGATTTTTGATACCTGAAAAGTAACAAATGAATTATTGATTCATAATAGATGAAGGGATACTATGGATACTATGCTTTATTCGGTTTCGAAGGAGCAAAACGATTTTTAGGACGTCTCTCTGAAGCAAGGTTTCTTCAGTCGTGGGATGCCTATTAGAATTATTATTATTATCCTGGGGGATTTGGGACAACTTATATATGAAAAAAAAAAAAAAAAAAAAAAAAAAAACGAGAGGTGTATGTCTGGCGTATGTAACAAATTTTGTCGACGCTGATCAGCGTGGAATTCTTAACCTTCCGGAGACAATGTGCGGGTCAAAATGACCCGAGGAATGGGAATACACCTGATGATGTCAACGGGCAGATGTGGACTGCAACTCTCAGGGCGAGGGTTTTGGGCCCCCAGCACGGACGCCTGTTGGCTTTTTGTACTCTTCTGACAGTTTTGCATTTATTCAAGGAGATTCAGCCCCTTAGTAAGGGGTTTAAAGATCTTGATTAGCTGTTTGCTTTGAATAGACCTCATTGGGGTTTGTGCCCCAAAGATTTCAAATCTGAGAAACGTGAGTGCTGAGCACTGAAATATTATGTGGGATGTCGTTTCGTCAGTCTCCTCACATGACCTGCATAGGGTTGAACTTTGTGTGACCCCAATGCGGTACAGGTGAAACCTTACGGGTGCAAGGCCAACCATTGTTTTAAGTTCCTGCAGATTTGGCCAAGTAGCCATTCAGCAGTTTTGGTGTAGGGTGGACACGTCCTTTAATATTGAACCATCTACTGGTTTGTTGATTGACCATTGATTGACTTCTGAAGGTGGCCTGCAAATGGGGTTTGGGAGCCCCATGTCAACGAGTTGGGCAACAGTTTCAAAGAAGAGTGACCTCATCATTATTGAAAATAAATGAGAAAATCAATATGACTCAACATTGTCTCATTTTTATTCTTCAAATCAATCATTTTCATTCTCTTGTTCCTTTTACCTTACGGTTTGGGTGCTAATTGAAAGAAGCTGAACTTTAGCCCTGGAGAACAGTCCTCGTTTTATAACTGATGAAGAGGTTAGACGCAAAGTGGAGAGGGTCAAGAACGGTTCGTGTTATTCTGAACTTGATCGTAATTTTGATCTCTCGTAATGTACCCTTGGTAGCCTTGAGTTGTTTTTTTCTCGAAACATCTGCATGGTAATTATTTTCGGGAGTCACATAATATTTTTCATGGGATTGAGGAGTCCATTAGATACTTCTAACTTTTGCATGATTTTAAACAATAATTCGGTATCCATCCAGGCGCTCCTCAAATCTATTAAACACTCAGCAGATTTTCGTTCTATTTAGAAAAAATTCTAGTTTTTTAAGAATATTCATAACTGTCTCTGTATAAAAACCAAACTTCAGTGACGTCTCTGTAAACACTCAGCCGATGTCAAACAATATGTTTGTTTTTCCTCAAATTAGAAACAGTGGTGAATTCACTAGTAAATAATCGTATAGAGAATGATAATATTCTCAAATCACCAGAATCCATTGAATTAATCACGAACTGAAGGTATATAAAACCACAGAGGGTAAGTAAGTAAGTTAACCGATAAGAGATAAAGGGTGGGAGATAAAGTAATAAGTACCTAGTGATGCCATAAGATTTGTTAAAAACATTCGACGAACTGTGCAGCTGAAATGAGTTCACGATGGGCCTTCTTTGGACTGAGTTTATCTTAGGTATGGAGATACAAAACACCGCTCAGTAATGAAGCCCCTGAATGGAACACTATTCGAGGGAAACACTGGGCCTTTCGGTAGAACTAAGCTTCAGGCCATACGGCTCGAACGTTCCCAAATTTAACATCATGTCCGATTGTCCAGCCACCCTCAGTGAAGCCTGGATATGGACTACCAGCTTTAATCCCATCTAGGCCTGATGGCTTGCCGCCGAGGGCACCGTAATTTGGAGAACTTGAAGTGGTCTCTGGTGAATACTTTTAGTAATTTCCCACAGGAATACTGCTTACTGCCATCGATGTTGACGCTGGACGCTACAAGCCTGTGTAAAGGAAAAAGGCTGGCATTTTGAGTAATTCACCGTTTTCCTACCTTATAACATATTATAATTTCAAAATACAATAACTCAAGTAGAGCTACAAGAACAAAATGATGTCTCCATGCATTTTTCCTTGTAACAGAACTTATGGCAGGACTAGGTAACTGAGCACGCAACGGACTGATATCTTAATAAATATCCGATCTGATCCTGAAAGATATGATGAAGAGATAACAAACATCATCCTAGAGCCACCTGAGGAGTTATGCGACAAATAGAACGCTACTTTGAGGGCATATTCAGTTCTGGACTTTAAGCCGAACGAATCACAATATTGTTAGCATTTTGTTACCTTAATTCGCAAAATAATTAATCATGGTCCCAATCATTTGAACGAGACAACGTGAAACAAGTCACCTGTTCGTGCTGCATATCGACGTAATAATGGTAGAGGGCTTCGATTTTTAGTCGTTCGGAGACTTCTCGATTCAGCGCAAGCACACTAAACTCGTTTGGAAGGCACTTGGCCAGATGTTCGACTGTAACACCATCGTTGTTCATCGACAGGATTTCCGTTGCCCTGAAAGATAATGGAACTTGAGACGAAACACTCTCCAATGACTGGTTAACACTAGAATTTTACAATGGCAATTTATAAGCCTCAGTACAATAGCTACATAAAAGTTTGTTGAATTGTGTGACATCATTCAAGATATTGAATGTTTAATTTACGTTTTTTTCATAGTGTTGGTGGTCGGGGAGAGTCTGAGTAGTTCCCTCCACTTCTGCATAGTGAAGGAAATGCTGTCACAGAGGTCCATCGCTTCTTCAAGTTCAGTTTGAATCTGCTTGACGTGGGAGTATCTCTCGTCCGACACGCAACCCACGTTATAGCCTAAAGCAAATGGTTAGTCTGAGGTACAACAGCAAGTCCAAATTATGTGCAGATAGCGAATAAAAAGGAACGTTGATTTTCAATTATTCGGTGAATGGTAACGGGGAACGTTGAGTAGATCAGACGGGAATGGGGTAGGGTCATTCATGGACCACCCTATTCCAAAAAGAACAAAACAGTTGGAAAACTACGACATTAGCAATTCGATGGTTTGGCATGCATTAAAAACCGTAAATTTGCTATACATGGGGAAATTGAAGATGGTATAATCGTTATGCTAGCAAACAGTAGCAGTGAGATGATCTGTTAACATCAACTTGATGTAGATAAACAATTATATGCAGTAAAACAATCTGAAAATAACCTTTTGAAGTCAATCGAAGGTCAGCATTATCGGGTCGTAGAAAAAGTCTAAACTCAGCACGGCTGGTGAACATCCTGTAAGGTTCTGAAGTGCCGAGGGTCGTGAGGTCGTCCACCACTACACCAATGTAGCCTTCTGTTCTGCTGATCGTCATTCCTTCCCATTGCTGGGCCTTTAAATAATTTCAACAGATCATAATTATCAGCTTTGTCTTTTTCATTAAATCATATGAAATTCATTGTTCTGAGGAAATAATCACGTTTAAAGTCATAGAGGTTCCATTCCTGATTACAGCGTCAAAGTAAAATCGGAAAGATGCGATTACTACCAGCAATGGAATGACTAGCCCTGGCCATTATCACCCAACGTGAATCGCAAATGAGGACCCATTTAAAATATCACCATCTTTTCACTATTTCATCAAATTCAAGTTGAATAGAAAAGAGTTTATCCTGCAAATTTCAGCCTAAAAACGAGTTTCCTACTAAAAAAGTTAATATTTCAAGCTGAAATGATACATACACAAGCAGCAGCGTTGATTCCAGCAAGTATACCTTGTGCAGCAGCTTCCTCGTAACCAGTGGTGCCATTGATTTGGCCAGCGAAAAACAAACCAGCTACTTTCTTCGTTTCTAAACTCGAACTGAGCTCTCGGGGATCGATGAAGTCATATTCGACACCATAACCTTTAAAAATAAAACGTTTGAATAATGGCAGAAAGAGAACTTGACAAATCCGTAACAATTGTTCTAATTGTTTAAACTTGAAACTGGAATATCTTATAAAAATTAGATTTCTATTATTAAGTTGAAGGGTGAGCTTGATGGGGTACTTTCGAGTGACCACTGAATATGAAAGGTATTTAATGACCAACGAATTTAAATCCTGAATGCGTATTCAGGTAAGATCGTAAGAATTTGATGTAGATGCATCAGCTCTTAGATACTGCATGCACAACGCTACATACGCAACCAAAACCAATATTTACCGGGCCTCACCATCTTCACTTTTTCCAGACCGGCGATCTTCTTCAACATTTGTTCCTGAAGATCGGCAGGGAGAGTGCAGGAAAGGCCGTTGGGGTAAACTACGTCAGTGTCCAAACCCTCAGGCTCCAACCAGACTTGATGAAACTTGTTAGCGAACCTGTGTACAAAAAACGCTGCAAATGAATACACAAAGGCTTAATATTTCTGTATAAGAAAGCCCTTGTATACAGGAATCTATGGCACGTTATACAATTGTATAGACGAAAGAACTTACTTACTGAAAGAAAATTAATGAAATAAAACTACCTAAGGGAGTGTTCAGAATGAGGAGGGAGGAGCAGAGATGTACGATCCAGTGACTTACAAATATTGGTGACTTTGGTTCTAGTGACAAATATCAGTGACTGGCATATTGGTGACAGAGAGTTGAAATGAATGAAATGTGGCGCTGTCACCGTTTTGCCATGTGATATTCGGTGACGCGGTGACAGAGACCGTAAGTAGATATCTGATATGAGATTCAGTGACTGAGGCCAGAGCTGCCTAGCGGAGACAAAGCGAAACTGAGGTATCCGTTCCAATCCCACGCCTGCGCATAGTAGTACTTTGTGTTGGAATCCAGCGCAGTCACCAAAGTATCTGTCACTGCTTTTTCCAGTTCCTTGTCACCAATATATCGGTGACTTTGTCACCAGTACAGAAGTATCGAATATCTCTAGGGAGGAGGGAAGCTAGGAGGCAGGATGTCGCTATCAATACCTATCACTATAAAACAAGTACATAGAAATGAATGAGGGCGTTCAGAACAGAGAGGGAGCAGTTGCGCTAGAAGGGGCGCTAGAGAGGCGATGCTTTTGATTTTCAAACAAATTCGATCCCAAGGCCTCAGGTCACAATGTCATTGCTACTCCCCAGCACGTGATTGGTTGTTTCAAGGCTGTTCCTCTCCACCTTCCATCTCCCCTCTGTAAGAGTGGTGAGTTTATCTTTACCTCCCCGCCTTTTGGCCTCTCTCCTAACCTCTTCAGCAACCCCTTTCCTCTGAACAGACCAGCCAGGAGGAAGGATGACTCGCAACCTCTCTCCTGCATTGATAGTGACATCCTGCCTCCTAGCTTCCCTCCTTCTAGCTTCCCTCCCGCATTCTGAATGCACCCTAAGCAAGCTAGCTAGTCCGCATAATGTAATAAGCGATACCATACAATTATGATCATAACAGCTGGTCAATCTTTGTATTTAATGGGGGATTTTTTTTTCTATATATACAAGAAATTTCATTTTTACTGAGGTTTACACTATTCTTTTTAACTAAAGATTAGATCTCTAATGAGAGAGTGAACGGGAAACGTGCAGGGATCGTTTTTTGGATTCAACACAATTTAAACGTAAACCAGATTTTCAAGGGAGGGAGGAGGTATACTTTTACCAATACGAACTTAAACTTTAATGAAATGCTTACCAAATACAAAATAATTTTAAGGAGCGGGAAACCGATTGAAGCTTTTTGGGTGTGGAAATTGAAATGAAAATACAAGCTTCAATATATTTAATTTGCATTTATCCAAAATCACCCTCCACCATTTATTGTGTATTTTACCTGATTTTCTGTAAATAAAAATTCATCTACTCCCACGATGTTTTTGAATTTCTAAAATGCTAATAAGTAATTTCTGCTTTTTATGATACTTAAGAGCATTTATCCATTGTTGATGGTTTAAAATAAATGAGACTGAACTAAATTAAGTGAGGTTCTAACCTGAGAACTTTAGATTCTATGGAGGGACAGTAACGAGGACCATTGATTTCTTCCGTGACATGGCGATTGACATGCATGTTGTTCAAGATGATTTCATTGACAGACGGATTAGTGTGCGTCATGTAGCACATAAGCTGGTCTTCTGGCTGAAATGTCAATAACAGTACCGTTACTTAGCTGTGAGTAATACATCAATGTCAAACAGTAGCAAGAACGTTCAGTTAAACAGGAATGGCATAAATATTAATACATAATTATTAAGATAATAAAAAATAAGACTTTTATTGATATAATAAAAGAAAGACTTGAAACTGTTGAACTAGAATACCTTGATCCAAACTTCATCATTCATGAAAGAAAACGGCATAGGTTTCTCGTCCCCTGCTTGAGGTATACACGTGGAATAGTCAATGGTCTTCCCATCAAGTCTGGGAGGAGTACCTTACGGACAACATCAACAAATTTACAAAATTTTACTTCAACTGTTGAATTGTTTGACTAATGATAACGACCGTACAATGAAGGAAGGTCACAGGAGAAACACGAGAGATGTCCAATTTCGATTAATGTTGTGTTTGATTCTGAAGGACATCTATAGTAAACCTCCTTAGTTCCCTGCTACGAAATAGGGAAAGAATGGGAAGAGAGGCACCAAAATCGCTTCTTGACCCTGGAGATTGCAGGTGGAAAAATCAAGTTTTACTGTAACAATGCCATGGTAGAAAAATGCTATTGGTTTTTTCCATCTCCAGTCATTACATTACCTCGTAATCATCGGTAAGGGATGACAATTTTTAACTGACTGAGACAGTTACATTATTTTTCTTGAATTAAAAAAAAAGAGGACTTCGCTCGTTTTCCCCTTGTTCTCTTTAACCTTCCGGCGGGCGCGCCTAGGCGAGTCACTCGAGCGGCGTCCGTGCAGCCAATCATAATTTGGATTAGTTGGCACATAAAATGCAACAAGTTACCATGTTTGAAATCTGAACCTCGTAATCATAATCGGATTAGAAATAAGGGATGACAAATCTCATTTTATTTTGAAAATGTAAAAAAAGTAAAGACAATTTTTTTTTTAAATTGAAGAATTCTGAAAACAGTACTTCCTTTTACTTTATGAAACTGTAAAATTCTTCGTAGGTAAGTCATTCTGACGGTTCTCGAAGGTTCCATTGATTGGAAAGATAAGGCTTTCACTAATTTCCGTCGTCAAAGCGCATCATCTGTATGGTTGGCCGCAAAAATAACAATAGAATGTATGTTTGCCTACTGAGAATTACTAAGAAATACATAAAAGAAGTGTAAAAATAACTATATTTATCCGCGCCTTCCCACCGAAATTCCAAGATTTCTGGCTTTGCCGCACGCAGTGCGGCTACGCGCCTGCCGGAAGGTTAAATACTACAAATACAAATAACTATATTTATACAGCGAATTCGTACAATATTTAGTAGGTACCGGTTTTAAGTCTGGCCATTCTGAAGCCGAGGTTCTTGATTGTGTCAGCCAATTGGACGGAAGGTTCATCGCCCAAGCGTCCAGCTGGTGTCACATCCAAGCCGATGTTGATCTGCCCTTTGAGGAACGTTCCTGTGGTAATGACGACTGATCTTCCATATACCTTGACACCGCCTCCTGTAATGAGAAAATTCGTAAGAGGTACCCCATTATTTGGATATAGTTCTCTAGGTATAATCAATACAGCATGCAAACCGTTGAGAATATCCACGTTTATCGAAATATTGATTCAATCAATAAGGACATCAAATATAAGGGAACCACACAATTCACAGCCAGAATCCAAGGTATAGAATCCTTACTTACAAAAAATCAACAATATTGGAAAAAATGAAATGAAGATCTGTCACATGATTCCGGTATAAGTTAAAGGTTTGTTTTGATAAGAGGTTCCGAACCAGTTCGGGATAGAACCAGAACCTACAGGGGGAGGGATAGAACCACCGAGAACTTTCAGTATTTGTTCTACTTGTTCGAACGCTTTCCGAACTAGTTTGGAACCAAAAACCTGAACGTCCCCTTCCCGCATGGTTCCGTCCGACATTGAGACCAAAAAAAGAGGCAATAGCAACAATAACACATAATAATATTCCTATAAAAATCAAAACAACTTGACTAAGTACCTAATTTTTTTAATTTTCTGACTGTGACTGTATTTTTGATTCTATATCTGTACTTCTGCTCATCAATGGAAGGTAAGTTGGGAAGACATTTTTGAAAACCTCGGAATTTGTACTTGAAACAAAGTTTGTTTTGATAACCTCAACGGTGTAGGTAGGCCGTATTTGGGCGGGAATAGATGATAACTGTTGATAACGCAATAAATCTTCTGCGCATGTCTCGGACTAAAAGTTCTGGCAAAAATCTTCGAACCACTTGAACTAGTTCCAAGTGGTTCTGGACTCCTTGTCCAAACAGCGAACCAAGAGGTTCAAAACAGCCAAAAAGGGGGGTGTTTGGTTCTGAACTGGTTCTGAACCTCTTGTCCAAACAAACCCTAAAACGCTTCCAACTCCGACAAATAGTTTCACCATTTTCTGTATAGAGAGTTCTTGTTTCACACAGTCTGCAGGCACCATGACCTTATATATATGGAAACATGAAGAGATGCTACCTTAGGGCAGTGTTCACCATTGGCTTACTGTGGAGTCATGGCTAGTTGTTCCAAATTATTTGTGTTTTCCATTAGTTTTATTGGACAAAAGGAAAGATTAACAGGTTAGAAAGTCTAGCTAATAATTTCTTATGATTGAAGCCTTCCTGATGTTACTCTTTACCACCGTAGTTGTAAGGGTGGTTCGTTTCAAGGGTACATTTGTGGCATCTTTGATCACGTGATAGCACCGTGTGGTACCAACCTCAAGAACTCTCTAATGATGAGCGATTGTTCGTGTCATTGTGAGGTTTATAACGACATTTGTAAGTTCAGAAATTACAACTATTTGCTGTAGGTGGATTTCAACGGATCTAAAACCTACCCCAGTCGATTTTTCGTCCAAAAGTACTAGGAAATGTCAACCCACTTGCCTATGTCTGTAAAAATCCCGAAAAATCATGCTTTTTACACGTTTTTTGACCAATTTTGGGCAGCAGCATCTATGCGAGAGAGAGATCGAGCTGGCTAGGAGTTAGGACCAACTAGACCCCAAGTGAAGTCCACGTGCGAAAGAATGTAATTTTTTTCGCCAATTCTAAGGCCTTCTATCGCCAGTACGAAATGCAGACATTGCAGGTTTTGGATCTAAGAACCTTGAAACGTAAAGTTTGAGCAGGGTTATACAAAATGTTTGCTACGTGATACCAAGTGCTCATTATTAATAAATAATAAACCAAAATTATCAGTACAACTAAACGTACTCAATATGACGCCTGCAGCAGCTTTGGGAGCGTTGACGTTTCTCTCTGTTTGAGGTCGTTCCAGGAGTAGGTCATCGACAGACCCTTCTATGATGGTGAGGTTAGGAGTCGAGAACAACTCTTTCTGAAGATGGCGCTTGTAGAGCGTTCTATCAATTTGAGCTCTGGGACCCCAAACTGCTGGGCCTTTCTTCTTATTGAGAACCTTGAAAATCAGTATGTAATTACATGCAATTTATTTATCTAAAACGTTCAAGAGCGGTAGCTTTTATGGAATCAAACAAAGATAAAACTTACTTTATATTGAATTCCAGACAAATCGCACATCCTTCCACAAAGGCCATCCAGTGCGTCGATTTCTTTCATCAAGTGTCCTTTGCCGATTCCTCCAAAAGATGGATTGCAAGACATTTCACCTGTTTCCAAACAAAACGCTAAGTGTAATTCCACCAAACTATTTGATTCACCAAATTACTACTCCAGTGAATAGGCATCATAATCACTAATTTATGAGCAACAATTATGATATTATGTAGGTAAAAAGCGTGTTCATTGGGCGTTACGTACTAAAAGGGCCCAAAGGTGGGGCTCAAATAGAAATAGATTTATCCATTTTCTACCAAACTCATTTATTTCCTAAACTGCTACTACCTATTCTGAGTTGGCGTTGCTATTAATAACTCCTGAACCAGAGTATATGAAGCATATGATTGTTTCTGGGACAGCTGCTAGTAGAGGAATTTGAAAAACACAAAATTGTTGCTATTCAAGTTCTTCAATTTTAGGTTTTGCATAACACCCTTCTCCCAGCGATTGAAATTTTCTGAAATAAAAAAATGTAGTGAAATTGTGTTTTCAACAGTGGTTGCCCCTCCCTAAATGGGCACCAAAGATTGAATTCCATGGATCTAAAGAAGTTCAACCTCCTTCATCGAATGTGTTGATTTGTAATGCATCTACTAACAATTCCACAATAGCAGGAATTAAATATTATTAAATGATCAATAATTGAAGGATGCCAGAAGCGAAACGACCCAAGAGCAGAGTAAAAATCGAGTAAAAATCGTTCAGGAACAAGGAAAAAAAGTTTAATTTTTTTTTTTTTTTGAAAATCGATACCCAAATGTGACAGAAATTTTTAAATGACCCATTTCACAGTATTTTTGCGACAGAATTCTTTTTCCTTTCTTTGCAGACGTTTCCGGCAGCGAGTATCCGTATCGCACACAAAAAGGAGTTGAAAATAATGTGATGAACGTCACAGGATAGAAGAGCAAAGAGGTAAAAAACTCATAACTCGGCCTGGTGCCCCCCTCTTCCCCTGTATTTCTTCATATTTTTGGATTATGCTATTCTACTAATGCAGCACTTGAACCGTTTTAATATTTTGAGTCGATTATGAACCGCCTCGAGCAGCATTTTCGGTCTAGAACTTTTTCTTCGACTCTGGCGTGACACTTACTACACGAAACATACAGAAAACGAGTGTGAGAAAAAATGGCACTCGGGTTGTTTTGCCAATAGCACCCTTCTATTAAGTACTTGTCCAATATTAGATTTAAATTGAACTATCAGATTTATATTCAAAGGACATCAAATTTGAACGTATCGTATGCCACTTTCAATATTTATGGAAAGGGATATGGACGAGAAAGAGTGGAAAATATTATACACTGGTGTGACAAGTAATTGCAACTACTACTTTCTGATTTCTTTCTCCAATAGTTTTAATGAGGAAGCGATGGATTTACAACAGGGAGAACTTTGTTTTAGGGAAGGATGAAAGGCAATGTGGCACGTCTTAAGCGATTCTTGAATGACTGAAAAATAAAAATAGTCACCAATAGTGTCTTTCTTGTGGGTCACGAGCAGAGTGCTGGCGCCCATCCTAGCTGCTGCAGCACATGCTTCTGTCCCAGCGTGGCCTCCTCCTACGACGATGACGTCGAAAACGGTGTAGTGATGGGTACATGAACGAGACTGTTCTTCCAGAAGCCTCCACGATCGTTGTTTCAGACTCAGAAAAGATTTTTTCAAGCTGAACATAATGGGCGAGTCAACGGGAAAACAACAATCAAACTACTGGCTAACAAACAACTGAAGAGCTAAGTCGTGCGATCAGAGAGGGAGCTTTCATTGTCCTTCCTGCTCAACAAGGTGCCCCAGTCACGTATACGATCCTCAATAGATTACGAAAACAGGAAACTGGCAGACCTTGACATCACTATCGGGGATGCAGTTGCTTTTAAAAATAGGAACGAGCAGCGAAGTTAACGTCCTCAGAATCTTCACTAAAGGATTGATTTAGGTCGCTTCTATATTGTGAACTACTAGTGTTCCTGCCTCTCCAGCCCAACAATTTCAAGAACCTTTGAATATTTATACGATATTATTCGAGAAGTATATGAAATTGATTTTGATCGTGTATGAATATATCGAACAATAAAGGATCGAGAAGTATATGAAATTGATTTTGATCGTGTATGAATATATCTGAACAATTTTCTCCTTCTTCACTAAAGGATTGATTTAGGTCGTTTCTATATTGTGAACTACTAGTGTTCCTGCCTCTCCAGCCCAATAATTTCGAGAATCTTTGAGTATTTATACGATATTATTCGAGACGTAGTATATGAAATTGATTTTGATCGTGTATGAAGATATCTGAACAATTTTCTCCTTCTTCACTAAAGGATTGATTTAGGTCGCTTCTATATTGTGAACTACTAGTGTTCCTGCCTCTCCAGCCCAACAATTTCAAGAACCTTTGAATATTTATACGATATTATTCGAGAAGTATATGAAATTGATTTTGATCGTGTATGAATATATCTGAACAATTTTCTCCTTCTTCACTAAAGGATTGATTTAGGTCGCTTCTATATTGTGAACTACTAGTGTTCCTGCCTCTCCAGCCCAACAATTTCAAGAACCTTTGAATATTTATACGATATTATTCGAGAAGTATATGAAATTGATTTTGATCGTGTATGAATATATCTGAACAATTTTCTCCTTCTTCACTAAAGGATTGATTTAGTCAGCAGACAAATGTACAGAAGACGTACAGTACAAAAGACGAGGTGAAACTGCGAGCCTATTGTGAACTACTAGTTTCCTGCCTCTGTAAAACGTCTCATTTTTGAGTTGAAATTGACATCGGCGTCCAGGAATGTTGGCTCTTTCTAACTTGTTGACTCAGGTGAAGAAGTTGAATATACCGACTAACTAGGCGATCAGCAGTTCTGACACCCTGCTACCTGGACATTCAATAAATTCTGTGGGTTGTTCAACGCTTTAATCCGTTGCATTAGGTTTAAATGTTGAACCTTCCAGATCTTAAAACTTTTAATTAACAGGATCGTGAATAGTCCAATCCTCAGAATCGAATGCCTTTTTTCTCAATACCAAGTTGTCTCAACCCCAAACTGTAAAGACGAACGAATAAGTTCTTCCTACGTTAACCCTCGTCATTTTCTGGCATTCGTTCGTGATGAAATTACGGCATATAGTTCCGTCAAAATGGTCCAAATTCTTGGTACTTGGGTATGAGCGAGGACGATCCGTTGATCTTTTGAGTCAAATCACAGGTCAAACAACAAATCACTTCTTGGGACACGTGCTTAACGATGAAAAAACGAAATTTGTAGCACTCGTTCAACTTATTGACTGAATTTTGGCATTTCAGAAGCTAACGCTTTCAGAATTACTGAAAAACTAATTCTCTCAGCAGGGTTGAAGAAATTGGTGTAATGGCTGATGAAGAGCGAAACCGAAGCTAGATTGCATAGATTTCCATTCAGAAAAATCGTATTCTAACGTAGTTTTCGAGATTCAATAAAAAAATTTAAAAAGAATAGAGAAACCACAAACAGACATTTATGAGTCAATTCTACATGATAACTTAAAACTTCTTATAATTAAGAAAAAACGTAATAGTCGCACTGCCGTTCCCTTGTTGGCTGAATTTTGGCTTTTTTTAATGAATGTTTTGTTTAATTCTTGCCTTTTCTATTGATTAAGATTAAATATTAATTGGTTTGAATTTATCGCTATATTTATTTATCCATTTTATAGTTTGATGAAAAAATTTTCTTCTTCAGAAGAGAAAATTATTATGAAAGGTGAATTTGGTTCATTACAATGTACTGAGGAACAAGCTGACTGCCAGCCAGTGATAAAAGACGAAATAATACTCATCAAATCCTGCGAATGCACAGAATCTTGTGTATGCGTTAAGAACGAGCCGTTATTAGACATTGATGGTAAGCCACTGCAGTTTTATTCAAATATAAATATAATTACCTTAAGAAGAATCGTTGAGAATGCCTGATTAAGTTGCATCGCCCAGTATAGAATGTTGAACTTATTAAATTCAACATGAAAACGCTGCAAATTCTTTCACTGGGGTTTATTATTCAATTGGCTTGCGTTCATGATTTGAATTTCTACTAAGCTTTGGAGTGTGCGTGTTTCACTGGTGATAGAGCGATTATTGAATTTCAGGAGATATTCATAGAGCACGTAAATCGGTTCTCATCCAAAACACCTACTTATTTGGATTGATCAGTTGAATTTGTGTGCCTCCTGAAATTCAATAATCGCCCATCACCTGTGAAACACGCACATTCCAAAGCTTAGTAGAAATTCAAATCATGAACGCACGCTTATTGAATAATAAACCCCAGTTGCATTGAATAATTTGCAGCGTTTTTTTATTGAACCACCATACAACCCCCCCCCCCCCCCCCACAATAAAAACATGCGTAAGTTTTCTCTATTTGGGAGAAAATGCTAAATTTCAGGAGGTCACAAGTATGATCAACTGATCAATCCAAATAGGTATTTTGGTTGAGAACCGATTTGCATATCTCCTGAAATTCGATAATCGCTCTATCACCTGTGAAACACGCACACTTCAAAGCTTAGTTGAAATTCGAATCATGAATGCAAGCCAAATGAATAAAATTGAATAAACCCCAGTGAAAGAATTTGCAGCGTTTCATGCATATCAGAATGCTTCAACCCGTGTATCGGCTACAAATCCCTTTAGGAGTTCGCTGCAGTATCCACATTCACTACATCACTAGGTTACTGCGATCAAAACAAAAAGAATAATAAACCAAAAAAACACAAATGTTGGCAGCATAAATCGGGCCATACATCGGGAATGATTTGAGCTACAGACCTGGGGAGAGGCTCATTATTCGTTGAATAATAAACCAAAAATAAATAGAAAAATGATTCCAGTATCTATTTATTTTTATTCGAAGTATCTAATCAAGCTCTCCTCGTGGATATTATTGGAAATGTTAAAGGTTTACAAAAATCACAATTTCGTGATCGATTGACTTATCAGAAATAGTGGAGTAGGTTAAATTTAATAAACCTCTTACAGACTAAGCTATTTCGATATCACCTATCTTTGTAGGAACTTCCTAAAGTACCCTCTGGTGGTTTGGTTTGGTTAGCATCCACGACATTGATTTCATAAAATTGATATTAACTTAATTGATTTTACCTAATTGTGATGTGTACGAATATACTCTCCTGTGTCAGTGAAAGTTCATCCTAAGATCGAGTTTTAAGATTCAAGATTAATTGTTTGAATTTTACGCAATATTTATTCTTAATACTTAAGTATAATGCATATGTTTTCTTCTTCAGAAGAGAAAATTAATATCAGCGGTGAATGTGATTCCATACAATATGCTGAGGATCAAGATGACTACCGGTCATTGATAAAAGACGAACCGGTTCTCGTCAAATCAGAACCCTGCAAGTGCACAGAGTCCTGTGATTGCATTAAGAGTGAACCTTTAGAAGACAATGATGGTAGGATATTGCAGTTCTGTTTGTTTATTGTTTGCATTTTTCGCTATATGTTTCTGTATGATGTACAAGTTTTCTTCTTCAGACGAGATGTTTGATATCATCGGCGAATGTGGTTCCATACAACATATTGAAGCTCAAGATGGCAGTCGGACATTGTTCGAATTCGAACAAGCAGTCATCAAAACGGAATCCTGCCACTGCACCGAACCTTGTAATTGCGTAAAGAGTGAGCCTTTGCAAGATGCATTGCAAGACAATGATGGTAAGACCCTACAGTTTTACTTTTCTTCGAAAATTCAACTATTCGAAGAAGAATCATTGGCAAAACTTACCTGTCCCATTGTGCAACTTCGCTGCAAATTTTTACACAGATCTATTATTTCTTTATTAGCCATTAGACCTTAACACAATAGCTATAACTATAGGCAAATATATAAATCCACTGCGATGGAGTTATAAAACTGAATAAAATATGCACGCTTTAACTCATCAAGAGAGAGTCATTGGGGACATTACCAAAGCATATTGGGGGTTGCATACCCGAGTGTCCTCTGGTGATTCTGTTCATTTCTGCCTAAAAAGTTAATAGAACAATTAAGATCATACTTTTTATTGTAGGTACCTGAAGAAGCTCATTAAATATTGCTAAAATCACAATTTTGAAAAAAAAAAAGAACCTCCGAGTTGCCGGCTTCTCTTGATCTGTTCTAAGTGTTTTTGAAGGTGTTAAATCCCAAAATTATAGCTCTTCTTTTGTTGGTTAGAATAAGGCTCTCAAAAGAACCCGAAATCTCTGATCTCTGCCCTGAGGGATCTGGGGCAAATTCATCTTTATTTTATGATGCTGACATTTGAAACTGACTGCCATCGATTGCTAATGACAAATCCACGTTCCTGAGGAATTGAGGAATTCTATGGGAATAAGTTCAGTTATAATTATGATTAGACTGTGATTTTAGAATACCCCCAGTGTATTTCACATATTACAAATTTATTTATCAAGTTTTCTAGGTACGGAGATGGATGTTGAAAACGTAGAACCACTATCCAATCAAAATCCAGCACAACTCCATGATGAAGCACAGAGGAAGCCGATATCTTTCCACAGTGCCCTCAAAAGTTAGTTTATTCATCTACAAGCTACCATTTTTATTTGATGGCGATTCGCTCATTTTTGAGGATTCCCCTAAAAGCTTTGGGATGTTTGGAAACATTTCATGTTATAGGTAGTTTTGTTGTATTCTAAATAGTAATATTGACTGGTTCAATCTTTCCATGCACCACCAGTTGGTACGTATATCTAAAGCATCAGTTTGAAGGCAGACGTTCTCCGTAAAATTTACGTCTGAGTAGAGATCTGTAAACCCAGTTCACCTGAGTGATTTGACTCCCAGCAGGTCACCCAGTCCAAAGACGAGTTCTGTGGAGGAAAGTGAACGGGTGGGTCTACCCTCATTTATGATTAATTTGGAAAAAACACAAATTTAAAAAATGCCCTGCATTACTGCGCTGGATAAAATGTGGAATGTCGAATGTGGATTGAGATAAGGGCAACTTGGACTGTGAAAAGGAAGGACAAACTGGTGGCCTGCTCAGGTTTATGGGTGGTGGAAGCAGAAGGACTCGGAAGAAATCCCAGTGAATGGAGAATGGGTGAACTGCTAAACTCCCTCGGTAGGTCATTTGGGACCAGTTCATTCGAAAAATAAAGGTCTTTAGACAAGGTCACTCGTCCACTACCCACCTTTACCTCCGAGGCCAGCTGCAACCTTTTCTGATACTAAGAATATATTTAATATCTTATTATTATTTGAGTTGGTCCCACAAATCAACATGAATTGAAATGTATGCTGTACAGTTATCTCAAATGAAAATAATTCATTTATTCATGTTTCAAATAGTAAACTGGAGGTGTCTTACTTCTTATACAATTGTAATTAGCACACAACTATCTGTCGAGTATTTATATTGTGACGGTTATTTATGGCTGCTGAATCACTCAGTCGTAATTGCTGCACTATCCAAGCCCCAATCAAGTCTTTCATTGCCGAGCATAAGATGGATAATGAAAATTCGTAGTGAGATGCTCTAAACTTCCGACCTGGCGGGGAGAGGGTGCGGGTAAACTGATCTCTCTCTAATTATGGCAAAAGGGAGGATGTATTTCATCTTATCGCGGTTTGCCCTATTTTGTTGGAATACAGAGTCAAGTATTTTGGTGTTCATGCCACGGATGAAAATTATTTAGTCTCTTTACTTGAGGATGGAAGAAGTTGAGTAAGACTGGCCAACTATGCACTTGTCGCTTAGACGTCAGGTTCTGATTGAGGAGTTTAACTGGTGAGGTAGGCTGTCTTTAGTTTTAAATAAAGTTATGATCCTAATTTATTTTTCATTTCTGTACTTGCAAAGGCAGTTTTATTTTTTAGTTTAATTAAAGCGAGATTCAACAGGCTGATTACATTTAGGTGTACTCCTACAGACAGCCTCAGACTAATGCCTAGGTATTATTACTTGAGAGTTTATTTTAGGTTCGTAACTGGTGTGATTGATCAATAATAAAGTTATTTGTCGTATTTTTCCTTTCATTTTTATGGTGCTTATCCACAATTTATTATTGAGTAATGAATGCCATCATTGTTGATTTTCACAGAGTACAGTTGTGATGTGTGCGATTACACATGTGCTCAACTCTCTCATATGGAGTACCACCTTCGGAAACATACTGGTTAGACACGTACTAACGAAAAATATTTATAATTACATCCTTTGCTCTACGAATTCATCCTGCTAATTGATTGGTTCTTCTTATCGTTGTATTTGGCAGGCGAGAAACCCTTGTCCTGTAAATACTGCGATTATCGTGCAAGTCATCCCACAACTCTGAAGAGACATATAAGGGGCCTACATAAGGTAAGCAATTTAACATGTTCTCATACAGGTAAGCAATCTAATAACTTAGTAGGCTTTCTCCTGAGCGGTGCTTACAATGTAAACAAACTTTTAAGATTTTGCGGGAGTTTAATGTTTCTCATTGTGTTGTTGATTCGAATCGTTATAATATAAATTGTATACCATATTGATACTTCAAAATGACTGAAGGAACTGATGTGTCTCTGGGAAATATGACTTTTATAACACACGGTCATCCAAAAGTTTGCTACGTAGACTAGAAGTCTCGAGTTCGTAAAGGTAGGTTAAATTGTTATATTATATTATGTATTTTTAGTTAGGTTATCGTAGCGTATTGTACAATGACCGTTAAAAAATGCACGCTTCATCACAAAAAAAAAAAAAAATTATGTTGAGGGGCACCGAAAATATTTTGCGGGGGGGCCTCACTGAAAAACGTTACGCCACTGAATGAGACTCTTCGGTAGAGTTGTTAGAACAGAATAATAGATCCACTATGCTTGCTAGTATATTTTACGTGTTTGAACTACTGTGATCTGGTCTGGAAATTTGATACCCAGAAAAGCGCTGTAAAGAAAAAGCTAATCTACAATTTTCCGTTAGCTACCGCCCTCAACTTCTTTTACTTGTCAAACCCCACAAACTACTAACTATTACTAATTTTACTGATCATATTAAAGGGGTTCTGAAGGTAAATCCAAAAAATTGTTTTGCTACTGACAAATTCAATTTTCTGTAGAATAACTCACTTTATTCATTTCTATTGTACTCAACATCATCGATAAACTGTGGATGACAGTGATAAAATTCAATTTCGGGGTCACCAATTTTGCATTTTCGTAGTTTGTTTAGCTTTTGAGTACACTCCAGATTCCCAATTCTGATTTTGCCTACGAGTTATCCTATAAGGTAGCGAGAGCTTTGTTTTCACTTTCGGGGATGCATTCTTTTTAATCCGAAATCGAAATGTTCACTGGCAGTTTATGGGTTAGACCATCCTGAATAAGTTTTGTTTCATGTCTCACTGTCATGGGTCTGCAGATTCTTGCAACTTCCCTAATTTCTACTATTTCCTTTGGATTTAGATGGAATTTCCAGGAAGTGTGGTCCCCTATGGAAGTCATTGCGAAAAAATCAATACTTCCCTCTGCACATGCTCAAACGTAAAATCCACCAGACATAATTTCTCCAGTTTTAGTGGTCCGATCTCACTCAAATTTGATGGTTATCGAGGAAGAACAGTCTTGTAATCTCATAAATTTCAACAAGATCGTAATATTAGTGTTTCCACTACGTACAGAAGAGGCGCAACAGACTTGTAATACGTGTCGACGACTTTAAACTCTGCGGGAACGTCATTTGGCATTTTCGTCCCGTCAATCGTCGTAACAAGCTTGTATTCTACATCTTTCAAGATTATTTACTAGGTACATTTTAATGTTCTGCACATTAGAACGAGGAACCTGTTTGCCACACCCAACAAGTCTGACGTTGGGTTTATGTGTTTTGCTGGAAACAGATTTACATAAATTTCCCTAATTCTTGATGTTTACAGTTTGTTTCAGGCTTGTTTCAACCCATAAAATATATTTCCTTTCTTTTTTTTTTAAAGGAAATTTATTTGTATATTTTTTGTTTGAAACCAAATTGAAAAGCAAAACACAACTTCCTTGTCTACAGTGCTATCCCAAAATTAATTTCTCAATGCTTTGGCAGGAGAGAAGCCATATACTTGTAAGATGTGTGATTACAAAGCTGCACAACCTGCTGCCCTTGCCCGCCACGTGAGGACACACACAGGTACTAGATTATTCGGGAGATTATTCAAAAATCTTCAATAATAATAATTTCTGTTGAAACAGAAATATTCTTGGAATTAATTAGTACCACTTCCAGTTTTTAATACGTTTTTTACTTTTGGCGACTTTTCGACCAGTTCATTAGGTCCTGATTATTCCTTTCACTAGAGTTTTTATTTTAAACACACGGATGGTTACATAATTTTGCTGTAGTACTATGTGACTGTATCATTTATGTGGTTTATGAAAAATTGTCTGTAATATAAATTTTTTAATAATATTTCTCAAAAGTTATTTCTAGATATTTTAGACACCAGATAACTCTATTGAAGGTTGGAACTGGTTCTTTTCATTCCGTTTACAATATCCAGTCATGGAGACAAAAAACTCCCTAATTTCATGGATCATAAAACTTGATTATTTTTGTGAGGTACTGATAAATTATCACTGATGATATTGATTCCATGTTATCCTAGGTGAGAAGCCGTTCAATTGTGACAAGTGTGATTACAAGACAGCTGATCTCAGTAGCCTTATTGTCCACAAATATAAACATACAGGTTGGTTGACGGAACAGTGAGTCCAATTCAGTGCATTTAGATGTTCTTTTTATAGCAGTATATTATTATTGTATGGGTGTAAGGAGCAGATAATTTGTAATCTAAAGTAACCCATAGTTTACAATGAAGTAAACAATGCTGCAAATTATTACACAGAGGTTTAATCCTGTAATAATCCTTCTACACGCAAACTGTTCCTGTTTACATGTAAGTGACGTAGAATGGGGTACAGTATCTAAACTCTTGACTTATTTCCTGTTATTCCTTAGGAGGAGCACAAGGCTATGAAGTTCCAACATCCCTCTCTATCCCTGGCCAAAGCCTTGATCTGATGCCACGAATTTCCAGTTCTTTGTGTCTCTTCCTCAACTGATCGCCTCCATGTCATTCTACGTCAACCCCGTCTTCGGTGTTCTTGTGGGTTCCACCCCATTTCCTTCTGCTCAATCGATCCATCTCCTTCCCTCAGTGTGTGGCCTATCCATTGCCATTTCCTTTTCTTTACTTCAGCAGATACCGACGTCTGTTGAGTTCATCTGAGCAACTCATCATTCGAGATGATGTCTGGTCACCACAGGATTTGTCGCAAGCAGCAGTTGACAAACATCTGCAGTTCGTTTGACAGGTTGCAGGTCACCTTCCACATTTCACACGCATAGAGGAACACCGATTTCACGTTTGTATTGAACAGGCGAAACTTAATCCAAAGAGAAATATTTCTATTTCTCCAAACCGGATAGAGCTGCAAAAAAAGCTTTGAAATATCCTGCTCTTGACCTCCTCTTCAGCACCCCCATTGTCATTAACAGCGCTTCCTGCGTACTGGAAGGAGTCTACCTGCTCAATGCTCTCTCCCTCAACCTGCAGCTGGTCAGTCAAGGAAACATTCTTTTTTATTTCTTTCGTTTTCCCTATCCTGAGCCCTGTTGCTGACAAGTAATGGTTGAGTTTATTGAGCTTAAAGCTCATATCATTAAGCCTATGCTGCAGCATACAGACGTCGTCTGCATAATCCAGGTCCTCCAGCCTATCCAGTGGATGTCTCGCGCCCCCTTCTCCTGTAATTGCATTCTAGATGCCTGAAAAAGAACCTCATTTATATTTCAGCGAGGTAGATAGATTAGGATCGAATCTAGCAGCAAGGGTACACAAGCTGATCTCTGGGTTTTCATACGTTGTAATTGACTTCTAAAATATAAATTAGTGAACATCAACCTGTACTAGTAGTTCCTTTGCTCAAAATCAGAGCTGATGTCAAAACACCTCCAATGGTGCAATGCATGGTACATAGACACGAAATAGAAATTCTCGAATGGAACAAGGTATTTGACGAGAGGAAGGCAGATGAACGGGTTTTCTTCTATCCTATTTCCGGATTTTACATATCTTGAAACGTATGGCAGGCATTTTAGATGGGGTATTAAAATTGCCTTTTGTTCTTGGTCGATTACAAAGCTGTATAATGATAGTAAACAAACATAGTAATTGTACCATTTGTGAAACCATTTATACATACATTTTTGTACAAATCAGAAACCAAGTTTTTTTTATGACATTTTATTGCAGGTGATACACCATTTAAATGCCAACTGTGTCAGTTTTCGGCCAATCGTAAACGTGGGTTGAGGAGGCACTTGATTCGAGTGCACCCAGGTGTTTCCATGCACTTGCCTCCTAGGACATTTTCAGGCAGGAATCGGATCAATAACGCAGCGACCAGTGGAAAGCTTAAAGCCCGCTCTTGGATTGTCAAGGCAGAAAGGTCACGCGTTGGGGATTCTATGTCTTCTGGTTCAGAATCGGACTCTGACTCAGGTAGTGTCGACGTTGACTCTGATACAGACGTCGTGGTCGATAATTTGGTGTTACCAGACGCTTCATCATCAGGGCGACGTATCCGTGCTCCCAAGCGGCTCGATTTGTAGGGCAGGACGCCTAAAAGATTTGCATCCAAAGGCGAAAAAATCACCAATTATTTCAGTTTTTGTTGTCCCTTGAATGTTGACTCTACTATAAATTCCTAACTAAATAAGTAGAAATCTCAGGCGGCAGCACAATTATTACTTTTTCAAATCCTCTCCTGAAATATTGAATTAGTTTTGTGTGTTTCATGGCTTTTTGTGGTTTCTGTCAACAAACCAACATCTGAATAAAAACGGGTTTAAAATATTTACATGTCTTCCTATATTTCGAATACATATCTACCTGTGTTTGGATAATACGAGATATAAGACAACTTAGTGTATAATAATATTATACCATACGACATCTTTTCTTTTTTGTACTCCTTTCTCACGTATTACAACACAGTCATTTACATTTAGGGTCTATGTGTGACTCCTTTTACACATACAGGTATCCCAAGTTTGTGATTTCACTGATTTCACAAGTGGTGTTCCTTTTCCTATAAGTCTTCTGAACAAAGATTTTAATATTTAATCGATGAATAGATACATGGGTGATTCTCAAAAAATGGTAAATTTGGAAATCTTTTAAAACTTGAAAAACGTAGTTCAATCTTTACAGGAATAAAATCCCTTGTCTTCTAAGGTGAATGTAATGCATAGAAACTCATTTGAAAGTTTGTACCTACAAAAATCATCATTACCGCCTACCAATGGAATTTTCTGAGTGGCAACACTGCCAAAGAGTGGGGAAGGCTCTCCAACTAACCTGTCTCCAGTTAGTTGTCAGTAAGCATGAAGAAAGTCTACCATTCAGTTGCGTACATTTATAGGTCCCATTACCACAACTCTTAAAAAATAACGTGTTTGTGATATTGCAACCAAATGGTTGTTTTGGCAAGCAAAGAGTTGTGATTTTTCCAAGTTGGCGTCTCAAATAAAGTTTCTAAGTGATTCGCCATGAAAAAACGCTGCAAATTCTTTCACTGGGGTTTATTATTCAATTGGCTTGCGTTCATGATTTGAATTTCTTCTAAGCTTTGGAGTGTGCGTGTTTCACAGGGTAGGGCGATTATTGAATTTCAGGAGATATGCATGGAACACGTAAATCTGTTCTCGACCAAAATACCTATTTTTATTGATCAGTTGATCATATTTGTGTGCCTCCTAAAATTCAAACACGCACACTCCAAAGCTTAGTAGAAATTCAAATCATGAGCGCAAGCCAATTGAATAATAAACCCCAGTGAAAGAATTCGCAGCGTTTTTTTTATTGAACCTCAATAACCCCCCACAATAAAAACTTCTATAATTTATCAAGTCCTTTAGCACTCGTATTGCGTTAAAACTTCCCCAAATCCAAATTTAAACGATGTAGCCAACGGTAGACAGATGTAGAGGAGGCACACAAATATCATCAACTGATCAATCCAAATAGGTGTTTTGGATGAGAACCGATTTTCGTGGTCTATGCATATCTCCTGAAATTCAATAAACGCTCTATCACCTGTAAAACACGCACACTCCGAAGCTTAGTAAGATTCAAATCATGAACGCAAGCCAATTGAATAATAAACCCCATTGAAAGCATACTTATTTACCCCAGTGATAATATTGAATAATAAATCCCAGTAATAATATCGAATAATATTTACCTATATATTATCAGTGTTTCATGCATATCAGAATGCTTCAAACCGTGTATCGGCTACTAACTACACAAATGCTGGCATCATAAATCGGGCCATACATCGGGAATGGTTTGAGCTACGGACCTGGGGAGGGGCTCATTCGATTCCTGACGGTATGTTCTTAAAATAAGTTTACATTCATGCCGCTTGGACTTATTTTGAGGTTTCTAGGGATTTTACAAAACTTTGACAGCCCTTAAAGGGCACTTTAAATTGAGTGAGAGAGCTGGCTCAAGAATTGGGGCGTCGTCGGACCAAGATGGATTTTTCCTGAAAATTTCAGATTTTTTGCTCCAGCCGTTTGGGAGAAATCGTGCGTACGGCGGACGGACGGAAATATTTTCATTGCGGATTCTACACCCTTTGAAACGTAAACCATGAAATTTTCAGGGGGAGTTAGAATTTGTTTTTTTTCCAGAGCGATTGCAATGGTTTATTATTGAAAAATAAACCAAAATGATGGATCACATACCACAGTTTAATATCTTCATGATTGTTTGGAATTTTTAGCTCATTTCGAAAAACTCAAGAATTCGGGGAAATTGCCGCACATTTCGACAAACTTGAAAACTCGTTGATTTGTCGTTCTTCCATGAAATTCCATATAGATTCGATTCTTGAAATATTGGTGGTCCTATTAACACACAGCTTCGTCGTTTAGGTAAATGGCCCTAATAATCTTTTGAAATTGTTCCTTCAAAATGTTAGTAGTCATTCATTACAAGTCTGTCGCGTTAATTCTAAAGCGAATAGAATAAACTGATGTTACTGGCATGTTGAAAACGACGTGAGATTATTAGGCCGTTCTTCCCTGACTACCTTGAACATTTTAACGCTATCAAACCATTAGAACCTGAAAAAATGATGCTATATGAAAATTTCGTCAAAATCAAATGAAATTTTTGAGAGTTAAGCTTCATTCAACGTAATACGTACTATGATACCATTGCATTGAAATCGGTATCAGGTCGTTTTCCCCCGACTAACTTGGAAATTTCAGCTCGATCGAACCTCTACAACCAACAAAAATTATGGTTAGTGGATTTTTTTTGTTATTATGGTTATTTTATTTTTATTATGGTTATATCTAATTATGGTTAGTGGACAGATTTATTGACGATTTCCTCAAAATAGGATGAAAACTGTAAGAATTTGGATAACGTAAACAGCGTAACAGCTAATAATTGAACTATCGCACTGAAATTGATATAAGGTTTTTACCTTGTTGTTTCCCAACTACCCTGAAAATTTGAGGACGATCGGACCACTAGAACCTGGGGAAATTGTGGTTGGCGGATTCTGCGTTTGCTCACGAGCTGATTGAGTCTAGTGATCTAAAACCTAACCTACACAGTCCCTGAAGAGTTCATCAAAATCGAATAGACTCTGAGGGAATTAGGCTTGTTACAAGAATGTGCTGACAGACAGACACGAAACAAAAGTTATTCAGAATGGCCTAAAATGCGAGCAGAAATTTTGATTTTGAAGAAAATATTTTTTATCCCCCGAAACGCTTTTGCTACCTTTGCTTCCTAGACTTGGAAGCAAAAACAGACAGCTACGCTAAAAATGAAGGGGGTTTATTAGTTGGAATTTTTTCTTACGTAAAAGTTAATGCACTTCTTTGTCATTCGAGGAAGTTCTGAAACCCACGAGGTTGCTCGTCAAACAAGTTGAGTTTTATTGGATTCGATGCGGAGTACCTACAATGAAGTTTGTGATACCTTGAAATAATTACCTACTACTTGTTAGAAAAACGCTGCAAATTCTTCCACTGGTTTTTATTATTCAATTGGCTTGCGTTCATGATTTGAATTTCTACTAAGCTTAGGAGTGTGCGTGTTTCACAGGTGATAGAGCGATTAAATTTCAGGAGATTTGCATAGAGCACGTAAATCTGTTCTCAACTAAAATGCCTATTTGGATTGATCAGTTGATCATATTTGTGTACCTCCTGAAATTCCATAATCGCTCTATCACTTGTGAAACACGCACACTCCAAAGCTTAGTAGAAATTCAAATCATGAACGAAAGGCAATGGAATAATAAACCCCAGTGAAAGAATTTGCAGCGTTTTTATGGTTATCAGAATGCTTCAACCCGTGTATCGGCTACAAAGCCTCTTAGAGTTCACTCCAGTATCCACATTACTTCATCACATCAGGTTACTGATATCAAGACAAAAACAATAATAAACCAAAATAACGCAAATGTTGGCACCATAAATCGGGTCATACATCGGTAATGGTTTGACCTACGGACCTGGGGAGGGGCTCATTCGATTTCTCGTGGAAAGTTCTTCAAAAAGAGTCCAAATTTAGGTCGCCTTGACTTTTTTTGAGGTTTTAAAGGATTTTACAAAACTTTGACAACCCTTAAAGCACTTTAAATTGAGTGAGAGAGCTGGTTCAAGAGGTTGGGCGTCGTCGGACCAACATGGATCTTTCCTGAAAATTTCAGCTTTTTTTCTTCAGCCGTTTGGGGGAAATCGTGCGTACGGCGGAGGGACGGAACATTTTTTATTGCAGATTCGGATGCTACACCCTTTGAAACGTAAACCATGAAATTTTCAGGGGGGGTTAGAATTTTTTTTTTTTTTTTCAAGAGCGATTACAGTGGTTTATAATTGAATAATAAACCAAAAATTACGGATAAGTTCTGAAACCTGAAGATCAGAATGAAGGGAGAGAGAAAGAGGGCGTGATGGGCTCAGCTAAAACTGTGGGACGCGTTCATCGCCACGAAGGGGATGTATGGTGGTTGGTGGAGGAGTGAAGTGTGGCACATCACAAAGCACTTAATGGGAACCTTTTAGGACACAGGGACAGTTGTCTATGGGATGACAAACGAGGGCTGTTCCTATAATATGAAACGCGAGGGTCTGTGATACCCGGCGGAAGGTTTTGAAACGAGTGGAAAAATACTTCATGTGAAAGTAACCCTGTTACACCTTCCCCCGGCGCGTCCCCCGTCCCATCCGAAAGTTCCACTGCGGTGAATTTCGCCGCGACATCACTCGAAACGACGGCTCTCTAATTCTCATCGGTTGAGAGCGTCAAGCTGATTTTTTTTCCCTTTTGCGAATTTCCCTCAAACATTAACCCTCTCAAGGGAAAAGAAAATGCGTACTTCCACGGCGTCAAAAGAAGGGAAACTAAGTGGAAGCGTAATTTTTGTTTTAGGGAGCAGGATGGACCTGTGTAAAAGTCATTTTGGGATAGGCCTTACATTTAGCCATGAAAAACTGATAAGTGGGATCCCCTTCATGAGTCTATTAACCTGGATTAGTGGAATAATGTGGTTTGTGAAGTAACCTGGATAAGTGGGTCAACCGGGATAAATGAAATATCGTGGGTAAGCGGTTCAACCTGTATTAGATTTCACTCGCCTCCACAATTTATAGCACTCTACAAATTCAATAAGATCGTTACAAGCGAGATGTTTCCTTTGTAACAATCATGAAAAATGATAAGTATTCACACTTGTGGTTCAAAAAACTTGATTCCAGATTGAAAACGCTTGAATTTCAACCATACGCGGAGAAGTGGGAGATAAGATCATAATCGCTGTGAAGTAGATGATTTGGTCATTGCATCTGCGAACAGAAGTAAAATAACAAAATTGAAAAAAGACCTATCAGCTACATTTGAAATGAGAGACACAAGACAACTGAATTACTGGGTTGGTATTCAATTTTCAAGCACACTACAAATTCAATAACATCGTTACAAGCGAGACGTTTCCTTCGTAACAACCATGAAAAATGTTATTCACACTTGTGGTTAAAACTTGATTCCAGATTGAAAACGCTTGAATTTCAACCATACGCGGAGAAGGGGGAGATAAGATCATAATCTTTGTGAAAAGTATATTAAAAAACGTTTAGAAAACTTTAGAATGGAAAAATAAAAAAAAATACAAACCCTATGGAAGTTAATCTGAAACTTGGAAAATCAAAAGAGGGGGAGCGCCCAGATGTCCCTTATCAAAATTTAATCGATTCACTGATGTATTTAGCCTCAGCTACAAGACCCGACATCAAGTACTCGGTCAGCTACTTATCCCGATTCAAAAAACATGACTTAGAAATGAGCGTTAGGCCGCAGGTAAACGGGTTGTACGACACCTCTGGAGGACACATATGCGTACGTTGCACTTTCAAGAAGCTGGGAAAACCGAATTAATTGGCAAGGCAGTTGCGAATTGGGGGGGGCTATTGTTTTGAGTACGATGGTACAGTAATTTGCTGGGAATCTCGAAAACACCGAACTGTGGCATTATCAACTGCTGAAAGCGAATCAAAAGAAGCGCGAAAGAGGCGATACTTTAAAAAAGTCTAGTGAATCATGCCAAAATTAGTCAATCCACTATACAAATTAAAACAGATAATCGAGTAGCAATTAGTTGGCACAAGATACTGTTTTGAACTCGAAAGACAAACTCATAGCTCTAAAAGAACATTTTATTCGAGCAGCTGTACAAAGAAAAAAACGTTTCATTGGGACTGAAGATATGGCTTCAGATATTTTCACGGAGGCTCTCGCTGGACTGAAATTCTCCATCTTAAGAAGAAGGCTAGACTGGACGCAATGGCTCGTGAGGGGGAGTATTAGATTTCACCAGTTTCCATTTGTAGCACACTACAAAGTCAATATGTTCGTTACAATCAGGATACTTTCTTCGTAACAATCATGAAAAGTATATTCACACTTGCTTCCTAGTCTTGCTACCGAAATATAATATTCAAAGTTAACGTTTAAAACAACTTGTCAATAATTCCCACCTACAACAAATAAACTAATAACCTAAACAAGTGAAATAGCCACAGTAGGAAGAATAGTAATTACTTGACAAAGTTTTGTACCGTTTTTGGGTAGGTAGGATATGAACTCCATGACTTCTTCAATGGTGAAGGCTCAGAAATCGCTCGACGGCGGGTTTAAAATCTATCACATGTAGGTATGCCTTATGATTTCTGAATCCTCACCGTTGACATTTCATTTAAGATGGATAGTCCTACATTTGAATAAGGATGAATACATTTCTCGTAAATTCAGTATTCCGAATTCAGAAGTAGATAATTTTCTCTGCGACCGTGTTGCGATGACGCCGAAATGGATCCTTACTGTCATGAATAATTACGGCTTATGAAACTGTTTGAGTGATGGGAATCTTTTTGGTTTATTATTCCATAATAAACCATTGTAATTGCTCTTGAAAAAAAAAAAAAAAAAATTCTAACCCCCCTGAAAATTTCATGGTTTACGTTTCGAAGGGTGTAGAATCCAAATCTGCAATAAACATTTTTCCGTCCGTACGCCGTACGCACGATTTCTCCCAAACGGGTGGAGCAAAAAATCTGAAAATTTCAGGAAAAATCCATGTTGGTCCGACAACGCCCCAATCTTTAGCCAGCTCTCTGACTTAATTTAAAGTGCCCTTTAAGGGTTATCAAAGTTTTGTAAAATCCCTAAAAACCTCAAAAAAAGTCAGGGCGGCCTAAATTTGGACTTTTTTTGAAGAACTTTCCATGTGGAATCGAATGAGCCCCTTCCCAGGTCCGTAGCTCAAACCATTCCCGATGTATGGCCCGATTTATGGTGCCAACATTTGCATCCACATTCACTACATCACTAGGTTACTGCGATCAAAACAAAAACAACAGCGCTTTTTTTTTGTTTTGATCTCAACAACCTAGTGATTTAGTGAATGTGGATACTGGGGTGAACTCCTAAGAGGGTTTATAGCCGATACACGGGTTGAAACATTCTGGTATGCCTGCTCCGTCTTACGAAATTTAAAATTTTCAAGCAGAATATTTTTCCATTGTAATCGCTCTTGAAAAAAAAGCTGCAAATTCGTTCACTGGGGTTTATTATTCAATGATTCATGTTTTGAATTTCTATTAAGCTTAGGAGTGTGCGTGTTTCACAGGTGATAGAAAGATTATTGAATTTCAGGAGATATGCATAGAGCACTTAAATCGGTTCAAATGATTCGGAAATTCAATAATCGCTCCATCACCTGTGAAACACGCACACTCCAAAGCTTAGAAGAAATTCAAATCATGAATCATTGAATAATGAACCCCAGTGAAAGAATTTGCAGCGTTTTAGTTTTAATTTTCATTGTATCCCCTTAGTAGGATTAAAACAACAATTCATAATTTAATTTGCATTCAATAGTTAGCCGCATTTCGCAAACGATTTCATCAACCGGTAAGCGTAGTACATCAATAGCTGAGTGCCACCCCTTTGAGGTTGTACTTATAATCGGTGTAGTCTTGATTGATATTGTTATCGCTAGAATGAGGGAATCCAAGCCTACAAGACCCTCGCTTCACCCTCTCAATAGAGAGGCTCAACCTGAGATGAATCGCTTCTCGTGGTTTTCGGATAAACCCAAGCTGGTATTTTCCGATATAACCTTAACAAAGTTATTAATCTTTTCAAAAAGGTCCAGGTGGTTTCGAAGATTTCCATGCCGCAATCGATCCCCCGGTTTCATCCGCCTATCGATGTTATGAATGGTCTGTCTCAGACACCTTAGAAATTACCTCTCTGTTTACATATAGCTCTGACTTAATTAGTCATTCCTTTTAACCAGGTTTGCTCAGAGCTAATTGCCTCTTCGCCTGGCAAAACTGATTAATGGAGCAGGCTTCTTTCGCTTAATTGTTGTTGTCAAGACAAATGCTTCTTGGCCACCTCCATTTTCGGCCGTTCGTCTGACATTTCGTTGCTAAATGCTACAATGTTATCGGTGGTGGAATGGGGGGTTTTCTTTTATCTTAGGGATGCTCAATTAAACCTGTTGCAATCTCAACCATTTTCTGCAAAGATTGATGATATTTGCTGTGTCTAAATCACATTCATGTTGACGTTATTTTTCTACCCTTGGGCAGAAGGAATGGATGAACAGACAGAAATCAAAATTCAGATCAGAAATTGAAATGGAGTATACCTACGTATCCATAAAACATTTGAGTTCTAGATTTTTTATTTAGTTATTTTTATTTTTCAATATCAACCCTTCGATGTATCCCTTCAAGGTTGATTATAATCGAATCCTCGATTTGAGGATCATTATCGGAGTTATTAGGATCATTATCCTCATATTTTCATAAACCACTGTTTGCGAGAAAAGCAGATTTCATTGTATTTATTTTTTACTACTTTATTTCGTCTCGATAGGTATTTACGTCAGGGTTGTTATTTTTATGAAAGAGTCTCCTTTGGTCTGACCACCACACAATTTTTTCGTTTTTCAAAAATGCGACGTGTAAACTCTTCTTACTTCGGGAAGATCTCGTTCACATTTCAGTCAATATACGCACAGTTTGTCGGAGAGATCTTAAGGAGTGCGAGGAAAGGCAGGATTGTCCTGCCCTCTGCTTTCCCTTCAAAGGCATCTACATTGGTACCTAACTCGCCAACGCAAGTTCAAAAGTTTTTTAATGAGTAACTGAGTCAAGTCATTTTGGATGTTTTTACACCTCCTGCAACAAAACCGCTGCCCAGTTTTGTTTAAAACTGTAAATTTAACTTCAGGTATTGGTAATTTAGCTGGATACAGTTGTCTGGGCTCGCGGCGATCGGTACTCGTGGAGGGTAATGGGAGTGGAGTTAATCTTTCCTTAATCATCAAATCCCTTTTCAATCCATAATTCAACAATAATATCCTACGATTCAGAAGCAGAAAAGAATGAGTAGGTGAACTGCTTTTTAATTGTTGCTCTGGGAAAATTTTACGAGGTCCAGCATTATCTAAAGTCATTTAGTAATGATTAATTCATAATTAATGAGTCAAGCGCCCTGTAAAATGTAACTTTTTACAAAGGATGTTGGGCCAAAAGATTCTCCTACTATCTAGCTTTATCAATCAATCAGCGTATAAGAATGTTGAATAATCGGCTCCTTCCTTCGATGAGGTCATAGATCCCAACAATACCATAACTTTTACAAATAATTTATTCAAGTGCAATGCACTTGGCCACAAAACAAGATCTGGGTAGAAATCTGGCTGAGCAGAAGGTCCTGGGCCACAAACAAAGGACGCTAGAATCAAGGGAAAATAACAAAATTAGCCCCCTCCCCCCCTCTGTTGTACTGTGTAATCTTGTTCATCTCTATTTTCGTTACTCTGGAAGAGATCCCAATTGTTTGTGACACATTTTAAATGATAATTAGAGTAGGTACGAAGTTGGTTTTTACCCATCGTCTGTCATATATTGTCAGCACCAACCCCCCTCGGGCCCTGAGGCCGTGCTCTTACTCCGGTGAACCTGCATCCCTGCTCCTCTTGTGTCCTGTAACGGCGAATCGGGTGGCGAGCTCATGAAGTCCCTGGATGCAGCACCTAAAACGGGAGAAGCACAGGCCCGGGGCGGAGCCGCTGAGCGCTCCCTATATTTCCCACATTCTCTGAACTAGGTGTAAGTAGTTCGATGGGAGCGTGTAGGGGGTGTGCAAGGATTAGGAACGAGGGGCTTCGGTAAAACTCAGAACAACGATAGTCCGGTGGCTGTTTGAACTCTTATACGAGTATTAGGGGAAATATTCTACAGATTGGCCTAAGGAGTTGGTGCCCGTGCTGGGGCCCCTATAGGGATCCGGATGGCAGAAATGCGAAACTGTGATAAAACTCTGGCGTGAAGTATGGGACAACACAGCACCTTGATGTATGGGGTATGCAGGCGGCGGGTCCACGGCGGAGAGGCGGCGGCGTGACGGTCGGCCACCCTTGGCACCATCGCCCCAGATTCCAAGAACTCGGCTTACAATAAATAAGGGTCACCCAGCACCTACCACGACCAACCAACTCCTCAAAAAGACAAAGGGAAGGAGCGCAAACATGTGGGACGAGCCCCCTTTCATTAGACAGAACATTAAAATAGACAGAACATTAAAAAATTTAAATTATAATAAAACATTTTCAACCCGTCATCGGCGAGAACCGAGAGATGCTCGCAATATGAATATATTTGCCCTTTACGAGTCAGCTAGCTACAATCGCTCCACACAGCTTTTTCCTTTTCCTTCAAATACCTTCTTTCGGATTAGTTGCATTTTCGAGCTCCTTTTAAATTCGGTAAGAGGTGAAAAAAATTCATATTTTGACTCAAAATCACCAAATTTGCGGATTCACGCTCTTCCCTCCCAGCGGACGAAATGCCCTACGATTTGACGGTTCAGAAGAAGAAAAGACCAAGGAGGTAAAATATTTTTTATAGTTGCTCTGGGAAAACGAGGGCCGACATCATTAACGACAATTTGTAATGATTAATTCACAATTGATGAGTCAAGTGCGCTGGAAAATGTAACTTTTTAGAACGGATGTCGGAAAATCTAGCTATATCATTTACATCAGTCAGCGTATCAGAATGTTGAATAATCGGTTTCCCTAAAAATAAGTTGTTGGGCATGGATTGTTTGCTTTTACCTCTGATTCACTGAGTTACAGCTCATTCGATGGGACGTCCTGACGCATTAGCGTTCCTTCAATGAGGTCATAGATCCCAAAAATACCACCACTTTCGAAAATTATTTATTCAACTGCAATGCACTTGACTACAAAATAAGATGTGTGTAGAAATCAAGGTGAACATGAAAATGATATTTTCGCTACTCTGAAAGTGACGTGAATAGTGAAGTGGTCACAGACACGTTTTAAATGAGAAATTAGAGTTAGTTTGAAGTTGATTTTACCGATCGTCAATCACATTTGCCCTTTTATCAGTCAGCTTCCTACAATCTTCCTTCAAATACCTTCTTTCCTATTGGGTGCATTTTCATGTTTTTTTCAATCCAGAAAGAGATTTAAAAAAACTAAACAAATCCATGTCCTAACTCAAAATCACGGACAATATGCCCGACGATATGACGATTTAGAAGTAGAAAAGAACACGTTGGTAAACTACTTTTTAATTGTTGCTCTGGGAAAATTTTGCGAGGGTCCTAATTATCTAACAACAATTTGTAATGATTAATTCATGATTAATGAGTCAAGTGCCCTGGAAAATGTAACTTTTCAGAACCTTACTTGGATCAAACGTCTACATTGATTCGCCCTTTTCTCTTCCAGCGGACGATATTCCCACCTATTTATTTTGAACGATAGCGGCATGTGGGGTGTCTATTATACATTATTTTCGTGATATGAGTCGATTGCGACTAGTCCCAGATCTCTGTAGTTGACAATAACGAAAAAAATACAGTTTTAAGTGAAAAACACCGTTTTTTGCTTATTTAGCAAACTAAAAATGTTGTTCTAATGCTTATTGGTCTCATAGTTTCTTTGAAGATTAGCTAAAACAGTAAGTGATTTGCCCATTTCCAAGGGAAGATATAAAATCCATCATACGTGGCATATTCCTGTTCAGTTTTAAATTTGCAGAATCAAAAGTTCAAAATTTTGAACGTTTTCATAATTTTCGGAGCTGTATCTCCAAAACCAGATTCTGTAGCGACACACTGACTTCAGATGAAAGCATGGAAACTCGGAATTACGTGTCAAAAGAAAACTTTCAAGGGTATGAAAGTTGAACGGCGTGCCTGTGAGAAAAGAAGATTCTGTTCGGTATCCCGTCGTTTCTCTGGACAGCAAACTTAATTGGACGTATCAAAATTTTGACTATTACAATCGCTCAAACGTACAAGAAATCATGTATGTATTAACCAGCAACACTATTCCTCTCTTCGTAAAACGGTTACTCTACATCAACCTTCTGCGACCCATCTGGTTATATGGATGTGAGATATGGAACTCAGAAAATACATAAAAAATTCAAACTCTCCAGAACTGTGTATTTCGTATAATTACGCAGGACCCTTGATTTGTTAGAAGCACTACACGCCTCAATGATCTGAAAATTTCCCACGTAAATGACACGTTTAGTGAATCAGGGGCGGCTGCTGAATGGAACACAGGCGCATTTGCACCCCCGGCCCAAAATGATCCTGATAATTATAATATTATAAGTATAATATTATCATACTGTTTTCCAACTTTTCCCCATGAACCCTCATTGCAGAAGAGTCTGAAATGCACGTGCCAAATAGGGCCTGAGGATGGGTGAGACGATGATGTTGGGGGTTAGGGGTTTTCTATCTCAGAGCTAAAGCCAGTCAGAAGAATAGAAGGGGAACACAGCGTTGATTGGATCCGAGTCCAAAGAATGAACCAATGAGATGGCCCGAAATAAAGCGCTCAAAATTTCAGAGAGCTTACACAGGGCACAAATAGTTGTTTGCTCACCTGATAGACTAGAATCACACACGGGCATCAATGTAATAGGATGAGGTTCGCTAAAATCAGAAAAACACGCTCTCATCCTATTATCAGCTGTTCCAACCCTTGTAACTGAACTGTGTTAGTTGTAAATGATGAATACAGTAAGCTCAAAACACATGAGTTCGCCAAATTTTCGGTGGAGCAAAGAGTGATTATTCGCGATGCAGGGGGCCCAACGCCACTAGTGACAGGACTGCAACAAACCTCAAAGGCAAGTATAAATCGTTCCACGATTCAGAAGTTCAACCTCATAACTACGAAAAGGCTTTGCCGATGTGAGGTAAGTACTAAAATTTTCGGCTTCCCTTGTCTTCTTTGTTGCAATAATTGGAATGAAGCTCGGGTTAAAGATGGAATTTCGCTCTCACCTGAACGATGGTTCTTGTTGGTCTGATATGAATTTCATCTGTTGCAAAACACGGTTTCTTGTCTGTTTGTGTCACGATTTGAAGTCGAAAAAGCGGACAAGATTGATCTTCTTTTTATATTGGCAGTTGAAATTTGTATTTGGGCGAGGAAAGCTCATTTTTGTCTCGTTTTTCCCTCCGTGGTTGTCTCGTTGCAACCCCTGGGTTTCAAGGCAGGAGCCGCTACTGAAGTGAATCCTATAATAACTTAGCCAAGCGCAAGACACTTCACAGAAATCCTTCAGTCAAATCTATACTGGATGAACCCCGACCACTCGAGATATTGACGTCCACTGAAAATAAATTGGCAGAGTGATTCAGTGTTTAGCGAACCCGCGCTTCAAACTCCACAGTAAAGTTTCCTAAGTAAAAATAAAGAATTAAAAGATAAAATGAAAGTTCGTCGTCTGCGGAGTTACGTCTTTGCCCCACTGTACCCCTCCAACCAACTGATGACGCCCCTAATCATATTTCTTCAATCTTCAACAAATCCTGAATGATTTGACTCAATTGCTCATTGTGAGGTTTGGAACTCGCGTTGAGGTGGTAAACAGATCTGAAAAGCAGGAGGTAATCTCGTCGGATTAGTGACGTCTTCTTGTCTGATACATAATGACCTTTATGAAGTAATTTGTAGCGTTTATCAAATCAAGATTTCATGTTAATTCCCATAGGAGTTTCTGTTTAACCCTCTGGTAGGTTCAAATCAAAAAACGCTGCAAATTCTTTCACTGGGGTTTATTATTCAATGATTCATGATTTGAGTTTATACTAAGCTTTGGAGTGTGCGTGTTTCACAGGTGATAGAGCGATTATTGAATTTCAGGAGATATGCATAGAGCACGTAAATCTGTTTTCAAACAAAATAACTATTTGGATTGATCAGTTGATCATATTTGTGTGCCTCCTGAAATTCAATAATCGCTCTATCGCCTGTGAAACACGCACACTCCAAAGCTTAGTAGAAATTCAAATCATGAATCATTGAATAATAAACCCCAGTGAAAGAATTTGCAGCGTTTTTTCAAGAGCGATTACAATGGAAAAGTATTCATTTTGAAAATTAGGCCGCCTTGACTTTTTTCGAGGTTTTTAGGGATTTTACAAAACTTTGACAACCCTTAAAGGGCACTTTAAATTAAGTGAGAGAGCTGGCTAAAGAATAGGGGCGTTGTCGGACCAAGATGGATTTTTCCTGAAAATTTCAGATCTTTTGCTCCAGCCGTTTGGGAGAAATCGTGCGTACAGCGTACGGCGGACGGACGGAAAAATGTTTATTTTTGCAGATTTGGATTCTACACCCTTTGAAACGTAAACCATGAAATTTTCAGGGGGGTTAGCATTTTTTTTTTTTTTTTTTTTTTTTTTTTTTTTTTGAAAGAGCGATTACAATGGTTTATTATTTAATAAAAAACAAAAAAACGCTGTTGTTTTTGTTTTGATCGCAGTAATCTAGTGATGTAGTGAATGTGGATGCAAATGTTGGCACCATAAATCGGGCCGGACATCGGGAGTGGTTTGAGCTACGGACCTGGGGAGGGGCTCATTCGATTCCTCATGGAAAGTTCTTCCAAATTTAGGCTGCCTTGACTTTTTTTCTTGTGACCTTTTTTTTTTCAGTAGGTTACCTATGCTCGCAACGTTTAAAATTCTATTTGAATTTGTATTAGTCCATTTCATGTCTGGTGAATTATTTCAGAAATCATTTAGGTAGCTAGGTATCGATAACCTTTCTTAGAATCCGTTCGAGGGAGAATCAATTTCATTACAAACTGAAATGAAAGAGAGAACGGGAGTTGCAAAGAGATTTGTGAAGTCTTGAGATTTATTTAGCTACGTAATTGCACCTGAGGAGAGAGATTTTCGTTTTTAGTCAACCCAAACCTCCCGGCGTAGATTATCATTCGTTCTAATTCGCGAGTCCCTTTTCAGAAGAGAATAAATAATAACTTCGCCATTCAATCATACCCGGCGTTGAATTCGGTTGCCCTCTACAAAACGGGGAATTAAAGTGCCATTTACGGTGTAATTTTGCTTACTAAGCAGGAACTTAATGAATTCTACTTGACTTGGTCAAGACGCATTACTAACATTCCGTAGTTACAGTTAATGAAACTGGTGAAAATAAATCTCACACGTATGGACCAAGAAATCACTTGAGACTCCTTAAGGCTCATTTTTGATATTCATATATCTCAGTCCAGTGCATCGATTGCAGCATCCGTTCACTAAACATATATTTTGTAAAAGATTTATTTTGTAATACAGCCTCGGAGCCTTAGTAGTGACTTATCTGCGACAGCATCTTGATCTTCTTGAAATTTTAGATTCCCCCTCGAAGGTTCCCAATTGTTCTTTATAATGTTTCTGTGCATGACTAGTCATACGGAGGTCATGTGAACGTATCCGCTCTGAATTATGTGTATTGAGTCTCTTGTAAAATACCTGATCATGGCTCCTTACATATGAAATTCCTGAACCCATCTACTAACTTCTTCCCATAGAATCATGAGCCCTGATCTAATACAATATCATAACGCTCGGCCCCACCGGGATTGTGATATGATTGATTTGGCTAAGGTGTTATACATCTGAGACATTAAGTTTCTAATATTAAAAAACTTGGTTTTAACACCGTGATCTGTTCAGATCGAGAACTGTACGATGTTTTGCCTAAAATTTAATTAGTTTTATATCACTATACTATTCGTGCCTATTTACAGGAAGACTTGGTTGCTTGTGTGATTTGATACTAAAAAGCTAATCGACGGAAATCTAACTGGATTTTAAAATTATAACAAAATTTAATACATGACAAAATTAATACAATTATTTGGAAGGTTGGTTCACTTTTGATGTATTAATTTCCTTTGTTTCCTTCCCAAAGTCTGTTCAAACGGTTTGAGGATCGGAAAGTGCTTCAATAATGTACACTAGGCTAGATCCCACGCGTTCAAAGGGAGGCAGTTGTGGTTTATCGAAGTTCGCTTCCTTCAGCGTGTCTTTGTGGCTATGGTTTACTCTAGATTGGTTTCATCAATAACCGAGAAATGCAGTAGCACTTGAATCAGGGCAGGGGAGTGAATTGCAGCAGTGATTGAAGAGTTCAGCTACAACTAAGAGTAGATAACATCCCAGTAACTCCACTTTGCAGACATTTCTTTTCCATTCGCACTTTAGAAGATAAAGCATTGTGGCACAAGATGCCAAGCACTTGAGCGTGAATTCTGTCTAATTACAATGATTTGGAGATTTTTAATCGGCGGAATTTATTTGGGAATTTTTGCACATTTACATGATCAAAACTTTGAAACTGTTGAAATCAAATCATGAAATTCTTGGAGATTCTTAAGGGGCTCTTAAAAGATCCCTCTTGGATTTCATCTGTTTCGGTCCAAGTTAGTGGTGTTCGTGAATGAATGAATGTGACATGTATTTTATGATCCACCCATTTTCTATGACCTGACCCCCCAAAATGTCAGTAAAATGAGTGAATTTTGCAGGTAAAATATACTCTAAAATATTACATTCGCAACGGTATGAGAAATGGAAACTAAGCGAGTATAACTTTGTCTCTGAAGCTCAAAATCAGTATTGTATCCGAACGCCAAAATTTGCCAAGCCCGATGGATCGTGTCGGTTAGCACCTTGAAACATCATCTCTATTGGTGCTGTGCCAATACTGGCCTCAGGATCTCCCAGCTGTTCCAAATTCCTTCACACCTTGTAATTGATTCATAAGACTTAATATAAATATGTATTCGTGCAAAATGAACGTTCCACACTGTTTCATTTAAAAGTTCATATATAAATACCTAAAGAGTGTAAATTGATGAGAAAAAATGAATGCTAGTCCCCCAAAATAGGTAGGTACACATCAAAAGTTGTGATAAATTCGATTTCTTTAACTGGTATTCCATCAAAATGATATCAGCTGATCGTTGATCTTAATTTACAAGGTAATTTTTTTGGTTTTTATATTCAATAATAAACCTTTGTAATCGATCAAGAAAAAAGTTTTTCACCCCCCCCCCCAATTTTGAAGTTAAAATTAAAAATAAGTAGATTCCTAAAACCGATATTCAACGAATAATTAGTAAGATGAAAATATAAAATTTGTACTTCCACCATCCAGAGTTTTTTCCAAAACCATGTGACCAAAGTTTGTGAAATCACATGCAGGGCCCATTGAGACTGAGTTCTCGGCGTCTCTTTCGATATTTCTTATAATTGACCAACAATAAAATTGTTCAAGTTCAGTTGGATTTCTTCTTGTGTTTCCGAGTGTATCTATGAAGCATTGTCTCTAGATGCACAGTCCATTTCTTGTTGTCCGGTGATTCACATAGGGGGGGGGGGGGTTATCTAATACGGATATAATATACCTTTGTGTTATCATTCACAGTTATTCAGGAACGTTCTCCTGAAGCAAGGCTTCGTCGGTAGAGAGACGCCTATTAAGCCCCGTTTACACTGCTCGAGCATTTGCCGCCAGCAGGGGCTTCGAACAAGCATTCGTTCGAGGCTCAGGCAGTGTAAACAGTCGCTTCGAGCCAAACAATGTTCGCGGGGAAGGCATGCTCATGCTCGGGGCTGATACACCCGATGTTGGTTTTCTGAAGAATCATCAAAGGGATTCTCGTTCGTCGCCCGCTCAATGCAAACACCCCGGAGCGATGTTCGTCGAATCTGATCTGGTTCCGGCCAAGTTGTTGAAGGTGTCACATATTTCCCATTTTAACATTCACTTTTGTCATTGCTGTAAGCGACAACATTCGCTAAAAACTGCAGCGTTATTGCCAACTGAACTGCTGCAGGAACGCTCGCGAAACCAAGTGTGTGTCAGTTTTGCAGATGATTTCTTCTATTTCGTGTAGTATGAAGGTGGAATCTTCTTGTGACATGCGACTGAAATTGTTGAACAGCCCACTGTCATCCTCCTTCAAATCCTTCAGCAATGAACAATAATTTCATCCCCGCAGAAACGGATTCCTTATGGACAAAATAACCGATAAAATCCCAGCTCCGTTCGACTTAGATTTTATTCTGACGACACCAGAGCAAAGGTCCACAAGTAACTTTTCAGATACCTTAGTACAATCAACTGTGATCTATAGAAGTATTAGGTATTATCTGATAACTAAAAATATGTATTTATGAAAAATTTATTACACAATTTGGCGTAAAAGTGTTATCTTGAGCCAATAAAAATTATTTTAAAAAACGCTGCAAATTCTTTCACCGGGGCTTATTATTCAATTGGCTTGCGCTCATGATTTGAATTTCCACTAAGCTTTGGAGTGTGATAGAGCGATTATTGAATTTCCGAATCATTTGAACCGATTTAAGTGCTCTATGCATATCTCCTGAAATTCAATAATCTTTCTATCACCTGTGAAACACGCACACTCCTAAGCTTAATAGAAATTCAAAACATGAATCATTGAATAATAAACCCCAGTGAAAGAATTTGCAGCGTTTGCGTGCCTGTGGGGGGAGAGGCTCATTCGATTCCTCATGGAAAGTTCTTGCAAAAATTGTCTAAATTTAGGCAGCCTTGACTTTTTTTGAGGTTTTTAGGGATTTTACAAAACTTTGACAACTCTTGAAGGGCACTTTAAATTAAGTGAGAGAGCTGGCTCAAGAATTGGGGCGTTGTCGGACCAAGATGGATTTTTCCTGAAAATTTCAGAGTTTTTGAAAGAAATCGTGCGTACGGCGAACGGACGGAAAAATTGTTATTGTAGATTTGGATTCTACACCTTGTGAAACGTAAATCATGAAATTTTCAGGTGGGGGTTAGCATTTTTTTTTTCAAGAGCTATTACAATGGTTTATTATTGAATAATAAACCAAAACAATGAATGAACACCACGTCACGGCCGGATGGATGCAGGAAGTTCAAGAAAACAAATTACTCACTCTTGATTCGGCTTTGAGATAGTAATCTCGACTTGCCACTAACTTGAGTAGTGTAGTCTTGAGTTCTTCATTGAATTGCTGTTTTGATTGAGTCTAACTATTGCGTTCCTCCTAACCTTCGTTTCTTCTACCATTCTCATCATCATTACTATCATTTTCATTGTACCTGGATCATCATTCTTCACTTCATGGGCAGCATCACCCATCACCAACATCCGCATCATCGTTGAAAGTTGAGTTCTCATATGTTGTCATACTACCTAATAGACCACCTCTCCGTTCGTTCAACTAGTTTTGATTATACTCAGTCGTTAGCAATAATATATTGATTCAGGATTCACGTGGGTTGTTTCTAAACCGTATAAGGTTGAAATCGTCACTATATAAATGTATGTGATAAAGTTTGTCCCCAGCCTGCAATTCTAAACAGATTTTCATGATTCTTTGGTTCGATCCCAATTTGGTTCTAGCTGTTTGGAAAACTTTGCTCAATTCTAATTTAGCGACGGAAGAGAGGATTTGGAGGGGAATGCCGAAAAAACGTGTTTTTTCTCAACAAATTGTGTTGACGCTCTCAAGAGGTATAGTATTTCGAGACAGAGTTAATCTTTTTATAGATAAAATTAATCTTTTTACAAACAAATTTAAAAATTTTACAAATAAATTTAACCTCTTTACTTCAGCACCTAGGTAAATGAGTTTGATTTTTAACGCAAAGACACAAATAAGTAAGGGAAAATAACACCTTCGAAAGCAATCTCCTCTCAAATGATGAGATGAACAAGCAACAACGAAGTGAACATGTTCATCAATTTAACTTCAGCTGCAAGTGGACAACGTCATCATTAGAATTTATCCACCTCGTGATTTGGAAGGAGATCGTTTTTGGAGAAGTTATCTCTCCTTGGTTCAATGCGTTAAAAATTGCTTTATTTACCTAGGGCTGAAGCAGAAAGATTACATTTATTTATAAAATATTTAAATTAATTTTCTAAAAGATTAATTTTATTTGTAAAAGGATTAACTCTATCTGGAAATACTATAATTCTCAAACGAATTTCATGATTCTTATTTTGTTCGATCTCAATTTTAGTCTAGTTGTGCAGCGGTCCTCAGAAATTTTCCTTTTTGCCGGAACGGAGATGATAATAGTCAATCAATTAAATCGCTTCTTAAGCGGCTAATATCGACCGATTCGTGTCATTATTTTTTTTGATCAGTTGAGATTTTGGTTCAGTGTTTCGAAACATGTTTTGGTTAAGTATTTCGAACCATTCAATTTTCATTATGAAAGGATGTCCGAGTCATTCAAGAGAATCCTATACCTACAAAAATTCCAAGCCAATTTTCTTGCTTTTTTGGTTAGATCGAGAATTCGTCCTAATTTTTAAAAATATTCATTACCTGCATGTTTATAAGTGTGATCGTTTAAAAAACGGACGCAGGGACGTTCTTGTAATACATGTACCACTCACCAATATGTTTAACTCTAGCTTTATCGAACATGTTTTGGGAAAAGAGCTTCGGACGCAAACTGACGGTTTTTTTTGTCAATTAAAATGGTTTGTACCTACCAAAAAATTTAGTTAGACTTGAATCCAATAAAACCAAAATCTGTGAAATGCAAAAGAAGGGGGCATTTCGTTCACTGAAGATGACAACATCACCCTCTTCAAACACTTTCTTATCGTTAGCAGAGGGTTTGGGAAAACTGTCCGTATAAAATCATGTTTCGGAGTAGTGTGTGATGGAAGAGTTATGGGATCTCGTGGAAAATATATCTGAGTAGTACGTGCTCTTCTCTCACTGAACTGATCCGAGCCTTAAGAACCGGTCATGTTCGAAACTTTCTCGGTTCAAGCAGCACGAACGGAAAAGTTCAATATCTCACTAGTTATTCCCCTCCAGTCAGTAGAGAACGGGGGATTGCGGGAAGTTCACTTGAAGAGCAAACGGGTAAGCAAAGAGACTCTAAAATAAACCAAAAGAGTCCACCCCCGCCTTAACCCTTCCCCTCCCGTCCTTCTAACTATCTTCCCCTCTCTTACCCCCTCCACCACACCCCTGGATACCGGCTTATTTCCCCTTCCCTGCCTCCCCCCCTTTTTCGGTCTTTTCCCTTCAGTTGCCGACCCAACTCCGGGCTGCCAACATGTCCAACATGGGACGACTCATCAAACTCCACAACCACGCGACGACGTCGCAGGCTCTTGACTCCCTTCACTCCAAGTGCCAACAGGTACTCATCAACAAAGACCCCCGGGTCTGATCAAAACAAAAACAAAAAAAACTCCGGCAAAGGCGTAAAAAATCGCCTGAAAAATTATAAAAGATAAAGAACCAACCATTAAAGTTACACGAGGGATTAGGGAACCGGATTAATTTTAAAATTGTTGAGGTCTTTATCAATTTAATGGTAAAACCATGAAAACAACAATTTAAAATGGGGTATTTCGGTAAAGTGTTCTCCTCGGAAACTAATCTATTTCCAAAGACTCCCTATAATGAACCACGGAATTGATCTAATTCTTTAGGTTATTAGAGATCGCCATTTCTATCACTCTTTTCTCACACCCTGGTAATTTTGGAATTGGTAAACTTGACAAAAATGAGGATGGAACTTTCAGTCATTCTACTAAATCCGCAATTATACAAATGTCTTTCAATATGAATTATAGATCAAATCATGGGAACTGTTTGATACCATTTAAAACGAATGGCTATTAACCACTTACGCAAAAACGATAGTTTTGCCATTCCTAAAATTTCGAAGAATGGTCGATGGGGCTATAGATATAACTGGTTGGAATCGTATGCTAAGGGTGGTAGGTACCGTATCATATGATACGTCTATATGACATCGATTCTATTTACACCATAGTATGGTGAGTATTATTTCCCAAGACTCCCTACAATGAACCCCGGAATTGATACAATTCAGTAGGGAATTGGAGATCGTAATTTCTCCTTCTCTTTTATCACACTTAGGGCATTGGTAGACTTGACAAAATTGAAGATGGCACTTTTAGTCGTCTAAGTAGATCCGCAACTATAAAAATGTCTTTTATATGAATTATAGATCAAATCATGGAAACTGGTTGAAACCGCTTATAACTAACGGCTATTAACCACTCATGCAAATTTGACGAAACGATAGTTTTTTCTATTCATAACCATAATTCATTTCGAGGAAATGATCGATGGGGCTATAAATATAAAAGGCTGGAGTCGTATGCTAAGGGTGGTAGGTATCGTACTATATGATACGTCTATATGATATCGACTCTATTTACACCACAGTATGGTGCCCACTGGCTTTTCAATATGGAATAAAATTCTCTTTAGTCACTCATACTCTTACTCACAAATACTGAATGTGTGGTCTCATGGACAAAAGGCTCTATAAGTATAGAACCATACCACAAACATCCTATTCCCACCATATGACGAGCTAAATACTTTGGTCGTACCCGGAAAACTGATTGAAATGAATAACCAACCATTCACGGTCATATGATGAAAACGGACCGTATTGTCAAGTCGAGAACTCATTTTGAAATTATGAACGCCATAATCAATATAATCAAATAAGCTATAACATTCGGCTACGTACTTAGCGCAATGTTTTTAATATTGCCTGACGATGAATTCTGGATAATCTAGATTATATTTTTCTAGGAAAAACCTTTCATCGAACCCAGGACAACTAAAAGTTAACCGAAATCTGGTTAACCCAACGAATTCAACAATAATTGTTCAAACCATAGCAATAACTGCGTGTTCAAAATCGTTTAAAATGGACCAATCTACAGTTTTCTGCAGACGTATTCATTTCTATGGATATTTCAGAGTTGGAGATTTGGTAAACATTTCTCTGAAATAAATTCATGTCTGCGGGTTCCTTATGTAAAACCTAGAACGTTCGATGATTCGTAATGGCGTTTCTACCAACCCTCTCTACCCTTTTTCGTCATGAAGATGGTACAAATATGGTACAAAAACATTGAATACGGATGTTTTCGTTTATTGTCTATCTATCCTACCAAAATTATCGATCAAATCATTAGAATTTATTCCTTGATGATTAACACTCAATAACATGCAGTCTGAGGCAATTTATTTGCTCCTCACAATTTTAGAAAACAATGTATTTTCTCTTTTTACTTATATATTCATAAGAACTATAAGTCACAAGATCCTAAAGTATGTTATCAAATCTAGCAAAGCGTTTCCACCATAAAAACCAATCCAACCACTCCCAATACAAAGTTTTCATTTCAATACAAAGTATTTCAGATCTTATTGGAAGATTTAAGTGACAAAAAGCTTTAACCAATGTGATTGTCAGGAATCTATCATAGCTACCGAATTCAACGGTTCCATTTTTTCCTAAAACTATAGGACGAATATCGAAAATTCAAATTTTATATAAAACTCTGCAATTATAATGGTTACGAATATTTCCGCTAAGAAGATGTTTCACACTTGCCCATAAAACTAAATTAATTCATAAGAACTCGCTCTATTAAATTCACCCTACTCAATTATCCAAATTGATTCAACCTTTCAAATATTCTCTATAATTCGTCGGGTCGTTTCAATTCATTAAAAGTTCAAAGCGAATACTTTTGGTCTTAAATAGGAATATATAAACGGAGTCTATAAAAATTTCGCTGTTATAAAATATAGATGAAAAAACTATCCGTAACATAGGATTTTTCGTTCATTTTTAAAAGTTGCTGAAACTAACGACTTCCCATTCTACGTAAATAATGAATAAATATATATATCATTATTCTAACGGTCTCAAAGAGGGGATTACAATTGTTTTAGTGGGAGAAAGTCGAAAACAGGAAACAAATCTTAAATTTTATTGTAAGGGGAGAGGGGAAAAAATTGTAGGGTTGTATGTTGAAAATTAGTTGTGAATCGAATCCAGCCTCACTGTAGGCACCCTATATGTATTATATCATGATGGATAGAGCACTTACATCAGCGCTTTAGCATCCATAGTTTATCTTAAACATTAATTGAAACTTTCTGTTCTTCATTCCATTTTGAAAATGTTGAAAATACTAAAAATTCGGTAGACCATAGTGCTACTACACAGGGTGTCTAAGTAACTATGCTCCCACACCTTATTTTCTCTAATTTTCTATAAAAAAATTCCCAACAATCTATTTCTTATAATTTTTATCGTAGATTTCAAAGGAGACAAAAACTGCCCGATAGCGCATCATTGTGCAATCTATACCAAATTTGTTTTTTCGACTGACAACTCCAATTTTTATTGCAGATTTTGATTTTACCGAAAAATTCATGAAAGTTTGATCTCTTACTCCATTTTTTTGACCGATTGCTCAAAATTGAGATGGAGGTATAAGTAAATTGTCACATGACTTGCCACTGCTTTTCCACACCGAATCGAGTGGTGAGATCCGTTTGCCTGATTGGACCTTATTTGACCGCATCTTCAGCAAAAAACGGTCAATTTTTGAGGAGGAAATAATCATTTTTCTGAGATCATTGAGTTCACAAAAAGGAAAGTTTATAATATTGTAAACTTACTGATAACATCTTGTTATCATAAAATGTTCTGTCTTCCTATGACATTTGAAATAACTAACAATGTAACGTTTACTTCACTTACGTCAGTTTTTGTGGAGAAATTAATCGATTTTGTGTAATCTTGTGTGTAATTTTGTGTTCATATCGAAATACCATACCCAGTCGATGCGTTACTTTGTTCAAAGTATACTATTTGGGATGATAGATGATTTGTAATGGAACGAAAAGTGATCCAAACAAAGCTGTATTCATGATTATTAATTCTTATCTCATCGATAAGAAGATCTCATTCCTTTTAATGAACTCAATGATCTCAAAAAAATTATTATTTCCCCCTCAAAAATTGCCCTTTTTGGCTGTAAATGCGGTAGAATAAAGTCAATACAAACAACTAGATTTCAACATGTGATCCAGCGTTGAAAACCAGTATTAAGTATTGTGCCACACACGACGTATACCTTTAAGTAAGGGGTAAATCTCATTCATGAAGGTTTAAAGGGGGGCTTCAAGAAAGAGGTGAATTTCATGAAATTGTTCGTGAAATCCAAATTTGCACCTACAAAGTTTGGTTCTCAGGAGAAAATTATAAAGTTGGTATTGATTTGGTCTTCGATAAGGGATGGAAGGAACCACTGGTTACCGAGACCACTATGATCTATTGTGATACTATCTCTATTCTAATTTCGACCCTTTTATTGACCTCTTCATTCTCATGATGCAGGATGATTTCATGCGTTTACTTGGCAATATCGGTGTATGTTGAGGCATACTTTCCAAAATCTTTACGAATCGGAATGCAGCAGCAGGACATTCACAAAGTATGTGCTCTGCAGTTTTTGCCTCTTCCCAGCAAAGCTGGCATTTCATTGTCCAAGCCTTACTCATTTTGCTGAGGCGATACCTTCGAATAATGTGGAGAGCGAAAAGTTCCACAAGTTTACGAAGGTTATTGCGCCTATGGGCATTTGCGTTTCCTTGTGATGGTTAAGAACCGCTCGGCTTGCCTCTGCTTAGGGGTATCGTACCAACGTGTTGTTCGTGTCTCATTTCTGGACCTGTTGAGTTATGTAACTCTTGGTAATCCCTTATTGAGGTTCAGGTCCAATTGGTTTTGGGTCTGATCCCTTTTTTGCGAGCCGGTCAGCTTTTCGTTATCCTCGTTACGTTATATTCTTTCATGACCGGGACCCAGACCAACGTCAGTTTGTTGCCTCGGGCCGCATCCCTGTGGGGGTAAGGCAACCCCAGGTCAGCTTTGACATCGCAAAGCGCAATTTGTTCACTTTTGAAATCTACTATAAAAATGATGAAAAATGGCGTTGGTTGATGATTTTTCGAATGAAAATTAGAGAAAGTAACGTGTGGTACCGTAGTTACTTGAACACGCTTGGTATATTAATTACCACACTCTTTTACAATGGAGTGGTACCAAATTAAACAGACATTAGGTTTACACTAAGCAACCGAAGTATGATCACTACGCCCACCATCGACCATGAATCAAATTTGAAAACTCAATGAAATCCTTTTTTTTTCAAGTTCTACATGAAGATGCTGAATAAATGAAGTAAAGGACGTGAGAATGCACTCATGGTATGGGTTTACCTAACGCCCCTTTTCATACTACTCGTATATGCACCACGGGAGAGATAAATGAGCAAAAATCTTGTTTTTGAATTAACAAAATCTTCTAAATTCAACACTTGCAAGGTTAATTCACCTATTTATTGGAGGATGTAATTCATTTATTGTAGATAGTTCCAGCCTTTGCTTAACCCCTTAAGCATGAAGAGCTTTGTGTTCGTTCAAAAAGTGGATTTTTCTCTTTAAAATCCGTGATTCCATTTACATTTTAGACATTTAGGTTTTTAGAACAATTTTTCTACTACGTTATGTCTATAAGTGCCAGTTTAAAGACTCGATTTTGAGAAAGTTTAGTTTTTTTTAGACAGTTGAGATCTAACCCCAAGGCAGCACTATCGATTCCATCGTCGTCGGATGAATAGTAGCTTGTGCATAAATACTAACTCGAATTTCCTGAAACTTTGATTTCTCACGATCTGATTATCTGTCTGATTTTTTTAAAATTTTAGTTGTATTTGGGAATAAGCTTCCGAACAGTGTACCATGTCCATTGCCCATGCGAACACCTAAAATTGGCTTCTCCAGACGGAATTCCAAGAGTAGTAAACCGATTAGTGAAATCGATACAATTTTTGACTGTTTTCTTTAACGGTAGATCTCATATACAGGATGTCTCAAGTTATATTTGTCGAACTTACCGTGCACGATAAAACGTGCCTCCTAGAGTTCCTTTCTTAGGTATCCAACTAAAATCCCCATTTTTTCAACTTTCACATTTTTACGAGTTTTCAACCTTTGGTCACTAAAAAGGCCACAATTCCTTATTATGAAGAGTGAAACAAAATCTGAGTAAAAAATTAGAAAGAGCTTTAAATTTCTTGTCTTCTTAGAATCTAACAGTAATTTTTCCTTAGCGATTCGATTCAGCGTCAAAAAATATGTAAATCTGCCTCCAAACTCTTTTAGTCATTCAGTGTCTTTTTGTCTCAAAAAATCCTCAAATGGTTCTCAACAGAAGTATTCGCATTCAAAACTCAACTTTCTCAAAAACTTTCCTTCAAAGAATAAAAAATACTTATACAATTGGAAAGCGTTTTTTAAGAGTGCATCTCTTATCATCCAAACTGTAAGTCTTAATGAGCGTTTGAAAAAAACAGTGTTTTTCCAGATTTGGCAAAATTCGGCTTTGGCTTTTCGGGCTCATTTTTATCCTCAAGTTGCTTTTAAAACATTATTGTCATAGGTTCAGAAGACAGACAATTCAACGGTCTATCCAATCGTGTACTTAGATTTCGGAGTTGTGGCCTTTTTAGTGAGCAAAGGTCGAAAACACGAAAAACATTTTAAAAGCGAAAAAATCATATATTTGGTTGAGTAAGAAAAGAACTTTTTATAGGCACTTTTTATAGTAAATTTTTTGTAGAGTACATGGGTGAAGTTCGACGGATAGAACGTCAGACAATCTTGGATTTCGTTGGATTGATAGTAAAGTTGATAAGTAAGGATAAGCAGACATGAATAATTTGAAATAACGACTTCTCAAGGTCTATCTATTATTTATCATTCAAGTTTAGGGGGTAGTTGGTAAAATGCCTCAAAATATTACACTATTCCTAGTTACATCGCGGCTGCGTCCTCTTGTTTAAAATTGATTGCCATCGGCGAAAATTCGAAACTGAAACGCATATCGGTGATGATTCCGGTTCATAAACAGACGCATGACAAATTTTATCTTGACTCCGTGTAATTCTGACTGCTCACGATATTTTAGTACTTTTTACCATATAATAACTATACCCATCAACTTACCTAATTCGTTTTGTTCCTGTTTCCATATGTGGGAAGGCTAACCTGCAAAGGTACTCAATCTGGGATTTCTGGGCTCAACAAGTCATCAACCCTTTCACAGAATGTAGCGTTCATCATCATAAATTATATCAACAATGAAACGATTTCGAGACTGCTACTGTACCAAGTTGGATTAAACTTGTCCAACGGTTGTCATTGACAGCTTCGAACGCTTTGCCCAGAGGTCTCGTAAAGGGGCAGACGGTTCTATTCAGCTGAGTTTCCAGTTTACCTGCTCAACTTTACATCCCCGTTAGTTTCGGCTAACTCAATAATATCCCGTGGGATAAACGTTTGTGTTCACATCAATAGGAGGGTTCGAGATAAGAGGATTATCATTCATATTGCTGATGAGTGTAAACTTGGTAAACGATAACCGTGCTTGTAATTTTCGAAAGTTATTTAGAGGAACTAAGGATTAAAGGAACAGTTCGATTGGATAAATGAAAAGATTGATTCGCATTCATTAAACAATCTCTTACACCTTCTTTGAAATATACTTCAAATCACTATAACATTGTAATAAACTCAGAATTAACAGAGCAAAATTTTAACAATGTACCTTTCTCGAGTTCCAAAACACAACAACAACTTTTTCGGGATCAACAAGTCCAACGCATGTTGAAAGTGCTACAATATGGAGTACGGCAACGTAAGCTAGAAAAGTTCGATCGAACTAATGGCTTTTTCGTCTGCACAAGTAATGAATAGTTCATTGATATCACATACGATACCAAATTAGAAATTTTCCATTTGTTAAAATAGTAGATTTGTTAATTCTGGTCTTCAAAAACTGGAAGACGCTGGAGATTTCGGTTCCTACTAGGTACGTGTATAACAAAAAAAAATCCTTGCTGAAAATAGTCTTATTGTACTCATTTTCAAAAAATATTAGTTGGAAAACTGTAAAAGCGTAAAACGTAAAAACGTATTGCCTTTCTCTACGTTAAAGTACGTTAAAGTGGTTGAGAGGAGGTAGTTTCCCCAAGTATTCTCCTTGTCTAAAGTTAAACAAAAATGTAGAAATTCACTTAAAAAGATGTCGTAGTTCATTCCAATCTCATGACTCAAAAAGAAGGTTCTGACATAAATTTAAGGGTAGTTTTTTGGACATAGCTAAAAATGTTGGGGGTCAGGAGATTTTTCGGACCTTTGATTCGAATTCAGCATTGAAAAATACATAGGGATACCCTAGTCTACTTTACGGATCTTGGATTTATTTGTAGGGCTGTATTACTGAAGTGTTACATGAGAAGTGAAATGGGCATCATGATATAAAGATTTTTTCAGATCCCTCAACGGTATGAAGGGATTAAGTGTTCCCAATCAATTTATAGAAATAATATATATTAAAATTAGTAAGAACAATCACCCTTTCATTCCATAACTTATTGAGTTATTGACTTTTTTTGTAAACTTTTCATTTCTTAATTTTTTCTTCTTGTAGTTGCTTGAAAATGTTGCCGAATTTACAGGGACAACCCCAATCGATGTATAAATGACCCAAATGTATGTTGACCCAAATTTTGTTGTTATTACCTGGAGAAGTAAACTTACAAATTTATACCGTAAGAGGGGTGAAGGATTGAATAAATTGATTCATTTTTCATGGTAATTTACGTAAGTTTACTATTGATAGACCAAAAATGGTTTCGACGAACTTCGAGAACTAAACATTCGCATATTGTAGCCAGCATATTGACAACCGTGAAAGCAAAAGCAAGAACCACCATAAGTTGTGGCGGATGATAAAAAACAGGGTGGATGCAACTTCAAATCCGATTATCGCCTTATCGAATAATAACTTTTCTTTTGGTCTTACCTACTAGCCGAGTAGGTGTTATTGCTTTCAAAAGAGTATTACAACAGCTTTCCTGTAGGTATAACTTTTTAGAAAATGGTGGGGTCATAATGGTTTCGTAGAATGTTTATATCTAATGTTTTGCTTTGTTCGTACGTATAAGTAACTTTCCTTTCGACGTCTGCAAGATTATCTCAGTATTATTCTTTACATTTGTTATCCAATTTAATGAGTTCAGGTTCTGTTTGTCTATTAGAACGGTGAGATGATTTAAACATTTGTTACGTATACAAGAACCATTACTCGGTCTAAAGGGAAGAACGCAAATTATTTCACAAAGGTTTATTATGTTTTAGCCTCCCTCTCTCACATACCCTTCCCCTCACCCTCATAAACAAACTTTTCTGACTGAAAAAAAATTAGGATTTCAAAAATTGAAACGTACATCCGTTTTCAAAATTGCAACTTTAAAACCTAGATTTTTAAGTAAGATGAGCTTAGACTGATATCGGACTAATCTCAATCGGAAAGGCGTAGCAAAATTACGTGGAAATGGCATCCCATTTGCCTATCTTAGTAAAAACTTCAATGTTATAAAAATTGGGGCTACAAAAGATATTTGCTATACGATTACAAAAGCTCATTTTGCAAATAATTAAAAGAAAAGGAGGTTTTGATCGAAATACCTCTAAAAAATCAAAACTTAAATCTGGAAGAGCATCGGGTAGCATTTCATATTATTTCAGAAGCAGTCTCATTTTTTGGTTTATCGTTTTCAAAAATAAACCTTATTTGTAATCAACCTAAAAAAAAAGTTACCCTCACTCAAAAATTGTTGGTTTACGTTTCAAGGTACGATGATTTCAAAAACCGAATGAAAACAGAGGTTCATTATTTCTGTAATAGATAGCCCTTCTACAAGATCTTATCTACTAATCTGACATGAAATCTAGATTAATCGTTGAGCATTATCCTCAAGAGTTGATTGATCAAGATGCCGAGGTTACTGGCACATCCCGGATCGATGTTGGATTTTTGAGCCGAATTTCTTGAAAATCACTAAGGGTAAACGGGTCATTATTGAAAATAATAAACCGATAATCTGCCTGTGTGCCGGCTGAAGCTTTTCTAAGAAACTACCAGACCAAAGTTTACGAGATTTGGTTAAAAAATGCAACATCTATCCATGGTGTGCCAGTAATCTTGGCATCTTGATCAATCAACTGTAAGGGATTATGTTCAAAAATTAATCGATCCAAAATCGAAATCATAAAAACTTTTGATGTAAGAGGTTGTTTGAAGTATTAAGATAGAAATTGGTTCCTTGAATCGAATGAGACCATTCGGTTTTCTGTACGATCTTCCGTTCGCTCACCATTTGAAAACCTCATCTTTGGGTATTGAAAATCGCAGTCAGGTCTCGGGTCATGTTGATGGTCGAGTAGGAGAGCTGAGCTGTAGTGCCCGCTCCACGGGAGGTCTGAGCTTGGCTGCGTGGCTGGCAGCCGCTTAACACGTTCATTGCGGGGACGCCCCAAGGCGTGGTGTGAGGTTGATCCGATGTTAAGGTTACTAACGCCTTAGGGGAGCAAGCAATAATTTCCATTCCTTTGTTTGTAAAAAGGTCGAATGCGCTACTAGTGGTATGAAAATGGGTTTCACATATCTGTTCGTTTACTGGCAACTTCTTTCCTACCACAGTCCTTCACAACTGAATCAGCAAGGACGGTGAGCTCCCAAAAATGACCAGCAGTTAACGTGTCAAGTGTTTTCATCTTGAATGCAATAACAAAGTATAGAGGCGCGAGGTGTGAGTTTAGATTTTTTTAAAAATTTGTTTTATTGCACCAAGATATAAACCTATAAGCAATATTATTCTAATAAATAGTTGGCGTACATTAAAAAATTTAGGATACATCACTTAGTCCTTATTGTCCTGATATTTGCACTTTATGGTGGTCACACTAAGTGAATTGGATCGTGTGGGTTGGTTTTCTTCGATCTTCTAAGCACATCCTCTGTGTTGAGAAGTTGTACGACATCCTAATTTACATGATCTTGTAGCCTGAAGGGGTGATGCATGGCTTGGCTTCGAATGACCTTATTGACAGATTCAATCTGCAGCTCATAGTCAAGTTTCTCATTTCGTTTATGCATCTACACAACTTCGTAGGACATTATTCTGAAAGCGCGAATTAACGGTTGCTCTGGGCCGTGCACCCCCATAGTTGCGCACCATGTCCAGATAGGCTTTGGGACTTGCTGGAATAGTATCAACAGATTGTGGACTGACAGTTTAGATGATGTACCACGGACGACGTCTGATATGCAAAAATAAGCGATTTACGTGGAAGGGCAAACTAATAATGAAATAATAAACCCAAATCAGCACCATGAATAATAAAATGATTTGCAGCGATTTTGTACCATCCAGATGGGCTTTATGTAGGCATCTCTAACCCTAAATGGCAAAATCTAATTTCATGAAAGTAGCCATCGTTTCCATTAACTTCTTTCATTCATTCTTCGGGGCAGATGTTACTAAAGGCATTTGCAGTGTTGAGCCCCACTATTCGACGGTACAGCTTCTGCTTTGAACGAGCTATGAAGACCATGACCTTTACTGTTATTCCCTGAAGACTGGAGAATACTATGGTTTTCCTCGCACCGCCAATTGAAAAGAGCAAATAATTCTTTGTTTGTAAATAGCGTAATTATCTTGAGTCGAAGTTTTTTACTTGAATCTTTTGTTACGGGTGAAGTTGCTTACGAAACCACAGGTCGGCGTTCACTTCAAAGATATCCAATGTTCCCAGAATTGAACTTCAAATTTAAATTTCGTTGAAATCTACTGTAAGGGCTTTTTTATGCACCCATTTTCAAACTAACACACTATCTCAACAATACCTGACGTAGATTGCATGATTATTTTTAAACGAGCCCTCATTTGCAACGTTACATTACTTAGCGTTATGTGCTACTGGTTTCATTCTTTCAACTTCTATAGCTTGAAGACTTGCAGTTGTTGCTAATGACATTTCTTGTGTTTCAATCGAGAATTCACCTTTACCATCCAATTCGGCGAGAAATTTTGAATCTTTAAGGTGCATAACTCAAAAGTTCCAGTCACGCAACTCATCTTTCTAACGAGTTTTCCGAAATAGTTTGTTACAGTTACGGTAAATCAAGTCAAAATTTGAACAAAAAAATCCAACTGTCAATGTTATTTTGAAAAAAAATTGGTTCTGGATACTATTCTTCTCCTTCAACGATGATTTTGGATTTTTCTAATTGTGTCAATCCATAGTTGCCAATTCATTTTTTTGCACCCAATAGTGAAATTCAAGTACTATAATAAGTATTTTCAACATAAATTTGAGCTTCAATTTTTAAATGATCTTTTTCAATGAAGATGGAATTTGTTTGTGTAATATTCTGCTAAAAAATAAAAATTTAAAGATTTTTTGCCGTTTTTAAATTATTTGTTGGTGCTTTTTGGTTCAAATTCGTTAAGAATGCTTGTTTTTATCTGAATCCTATTGAGAGTTATCGTCTGGAATAACACAACACACACACACACACACACACACACACACACACACACACACACACACGCGCGCGCGTACAGATATGAAGTTGAAAGAATTTGTTGTTATTTCGATAGGATCCGTGTCAAAATTGAGAAAAAAGTGATTTTTGAGTATTGGAATCGGGCTTCGCGATAATCGTCACCATGATGGAGTTAACTCAATCACTGATGTTGAGTCCTGGGGAACGATTTGGTCCCATTGGCTAAAGGAGAGCTCGCGCTAGCTGTTGTAGAAGTCAATCGTTCGTAGGCTATGCCAACTTTTTAAAAACTTTCATTATATTATGTTTTCGAAATATTCATTAAAAGCGGTTGTGGTCCATGTCTGGACCTTTAGTGATCAAGGCTGTGATTGGTTCATTGATGCTCTGTGATTGTCCATTCGCAAGTTCAGTTCTGCGGCGCTTCGAACAAAGAAGCTTGTTGTTCGATCTTTTGTGCACTTCTTACAGATCAGTTGGTAAATGCACATTCGTGATTGACAACCAGCAGGCAAAGAAAAATTAATCTACTTCAGTTGAATTAGCTACAACGCCGGATAAGTAGTTTCCTAGGTTTTCCCGGCCACTACATATTCGGTGGCCTCTGGCAGATAATGATCGAGGAACTGAACATTTTGTATGATGGGGATAGCAGCTGTCATAGTGCAAGTACAGCTGTTTGCTTGTTGGCTTAGTATGTACACTAATTGACAGGCTCCGATTATCAAGCCTTTTGTCCACATCAAGGAATGTTACAGGTTACCTAGAGTAAGGACAAGTAAAAGTCATGAGTGAACGGGAGTTGATATATATCATTCACAATGCTTCAAAACGGATTTCGATGAAGAAATTTTCCGAACAACTTTTTTTAAATAGCCATTGCAATAGCTTCTTTTTTTAATTGAAACTTTGCTAAGAGAAGGAAGAATTGAATTGTGCTATGATGGATCCTAAACGAGGATGTACAGTTAGGTACCTTCAATTGCAAATTACGAAATGGAATAGTGTGATCAGACCGCAAAAGCTGTTGGTTTTCCTTCTTGACCTCGAAATCTCTCGCAAATCTACTGTGGGAGTTTCAACTGCTGACTTTTCTGCTTAATTAGCTAACACTGCTAATTAGCCACCGCAGCCGTAAAGCCGGTAAGGATCAGTTCACACGCTAACGAGCGAATTTTCGTTCCCAGCAATCCCATACCAACCGATTCCACTTAAGATGATCCTTTGAAAAACGTCAAGTCCTGGAAAACGAATTTGAAAGAGAGGATGAGGGAAGACGTCCGTTCTTTTGAGAGATGGATCTTGAGGAAAGCCTTCTGAAAGGTGCGACATGAATGTATGCTGTTTCGAAAATGTTTTAAATTTGCTTAAAACGTGAGTTTACTTCATTGGATTTATTTATTTTTTGTCGTAAATGTTGCCCCTTTGAACATAAAAATGCAATGTAAAGGAAATGCAATGTACTTGTAAGAATCTGATGGCGTGACACCATTCTTTAACTCGCATATCAGAAATCTCTCTGAATGCTTCATAATATTTGGTTGTTTACAGAGAGGTAAAATAACATATAACAAACCTTTCCTACATTTATTACTCATTCTTTTGGTTTCTCTGAAATGAGGTTTCTTTAAAGCCATTGGCATGATTCTTTTAATACACATCCATGAAATGATACAATATTTGTAAAGGTTATTAATTAAAATTGCATCTTTTGTATTGTAAAATATTAATAGTAATAACAGTAAAAATCTGTGATTAGAGCGAACATCGTTCCACGTCCTTGCATTATTTAATGATTGAAAAAATAGTGTAATTGGTAGGAACAGTCATTTTCACAATTAAATTATTACACAATTTCTCCCTCCCTTTCATATATCGGACAAATCATAAATGTGTATATGGTCTAGACACCCCGTTGTGTATTCGCCTTCACAGATTGAATTTTCTATACGGTTAAAATCCAATTCAAGTCAATAAAGCAAATAACGTAGTTTGATCGCATTCTGCATATAATTTGGATAAACGGTTTGCCTCATGCAATCTCTTAGACCAGTTTTATAACATCATCTTTATCCCCTTGTTCATATTTTGCCTTCAAGTCGACGGTTGGTTGCGACATATAACTCCTCCTTAGTTCTTAAATATTCTAATATCGATCCCTCTCTTCGTCGGTATTTTTGCTGCCACATCGAGGTTTTCAGTGAAAATAGAACCCCCATAGAATGTTACCCATAAGAAAGAAACAGACATATTCTTATCTTTAATGGATGAAAGTTTTACTGAGTAGTGAGTGGGTTTCTGCAAATATTAATTCGTTGGACAAGCAGCTGGTTTATATTGGTACACTAGAGGTAGATATAAGGTAGCTAGGGGGATACTTTATTGACACTGAGAGGTTGATTGGTTAGTTTGACTACTATTATTCCGATTGATTCCGAAGAACAGGAATAGGAAATTGGACTTCCGTAGTTGAATTTGCTGAGTAATTGTCTGTGACTTGAACCGACGTTGTAGAAGCCTCTTGATCAATTTTCACACAGAGCAACTTTCATCTCACTAGATTCCTGGATCTCGTTTTGCTGGTCGGTTTTGTCAGGAAACTAAATGTTTTGTCATCTACCAAAAATGGTGTAATATACATTATATCGACAAAGACGTTGAAAAGTGAAATGGAACAACTGAAATTTAACAGGATAAAATAAAACTCCAACCTAAGATTCACTTATTTGCAAATACATTTTACAGCAGTATAGAAGATTTGAAGAAAAAAAACCGTTATGCATTCACTTTTGTACAGAAACTAAAATTTTATTTTTTGAATGTTGCAATTACAAAACTAGATAAGATTTTTTTTCCCATTCATTTATTGAAATAAATACAAAATACAAAATAGAATGCATTGCGTCATTAAAAGGTACACAAGTAATATTTACAAATAAATTATTTACAAAAAGAAATACAACAAATAAACTGAAATTGTTCTACTCTTGGCATGACCAACAATGGAAGTTAAGAATGTTACTCCCCCATTTGAGGAAAACCTCGTGCTCGTCGTACATCTACTGTTGTCACTTAACTGTTGTCATTTTCCGCACGTAATTTTTTCACAACTGGTAACTGGTCTTCTATAGGGTGTCCCAGGGGTTATGCACAATCCGACTCCTACGTGTTCTACAACCCATTTTCGAATAAAAATTACTCTTTGCAATTGCGCGAAATGGCAGTTAGCTGATAGTAATAACCTAAACCTTAGTGACAGAAAAGGATTAGTAGATTTAAAAAAATATAGTTTACGAGATAAAAAAAGGATCAGTGACATAAACAATATTATCGACCAATGTTTTTTCCTCATACTAACCGACGTGTTCGCAGAGGTGTGAGTTGTGCACAGGAGGAGTGTGGCTCCCTTGATGCATCAGAAGCATTACCATTCGCAAAACCGTATACAAAAATCATGTCAACATACTCAATTTTGGCATAGCTACTCAAGTGAAAGCAACTCATCGCAATCAATCGTAAATGAACACAAACAATAGCCGTCTCTAGGCTCTTCGATTATCCTAACTTTGGCTGGAAAGCTTAAGAATGCCGTAGACGCTGTTCTCAAACGGACGTATTCATTTATTAAATTCATTTTAATTTTTCATTTTTAAATATTTATTTTTTTGGTGTATATCTTAACAATATCGATTTAAACCCCAATATCTTACCATTGTCCTACAACTGGATAACATGTTCGAGTCAACAAACATTTTACTAAAACATTTGTGGTTTCGTCAGAAACAACAAATCATCAACATTGCAACACCCAATGCTACGGCGGATTCAGATTGGGGTTGATAATACACGGCGCACAAAGCAACCCCTCCTTCAAGACCGGGGGGTCGTGCGGGTCATTGCATATCCTCGCCCCTGACCAAGACAATGCCTCCTCTGTATCTTTCCCAATTTTCAAACATTAGATCTTTTTTAGTTATACAGGGTTTCCCAGGAGTTATGCACAATCCGACTCCTACGTGTTCTACAACTTATTTCCGAACAAAAATGTCTCTTAGCAATTTTTTGCTCGACGCAACCAATCGTAAATGAACACAAACAATAGCCGTCTCTAGGTTCTTCGATTATCTTGACTTTGGCCGGACAGCTTAGAAATGCCGTAGACGCTGTTCACAAACGAATGGGTTTATGCATCCGAAAAAACTAACTTAAATCGTCACATGAGAGGTCTGGCGTTGTCACCATTTGATTCTGCGAGAAAAGTTACGTACATCCCGCCTCCAACCTTTTTTCATCGAGACTTTTGGAAAAATCTCAATTTTAACAGAAACACACGTTTTCCACAGTTTAAACCATTTCCTTAACTAAAAATATTTTTAAAAACCAAAACGACTACACCGTTGGAAAGCTGACATATTTGCGCACGTTTTACTAGGCCTGAGCAGTCCTACGTCAAGCATTAATGGGTTTCCAGGCGAGATGAAAAACAGGCGGTTTCAAGATTTTAAAAAATCTGCCATTTCGCGTGGCAATCGCATATCTGCGATGCAATAGGAAAAATGTTTTCTGACATCAAACAGATAAAATATTTAACGCTCTTTCCAAAGGTGTCATCAACTTTAAGCTATCTCCAAAATTGAGGGAGTTATGACAGGTTCGATGGCATCTCAAAAAATCTTAAATCGCAAATAGATCCAAAACGAGGCCTCTGGCCAAAAATTGCTAAAAAATCATTTTTTGCGGAAATAGTTATTGAACACGTTTCCGGATTGTGCATAACTCCTGGGACACCCTGTATAGGCGACGTCTAAGTTACTCAATCAAATTATAAAATTTGAGTTTTGGAGAAAAATCAGTGTGTAATAGTATTCTCAAATTGTCCATAATTCATTCTTGGCCCTGTATAAGAACTCGCCAGTATAAGGCGAGAGTGATGAAAAACTCGATTTCAAAAGAAACTCCTGCAACAGTTCCATTACGTTTATACTAACTGATCCTCAAAACTTAAGAGGACGCTTTTACTGTGTTGAAACACGTTCACATTCATAGTGGGACTTCTTTTTTCTTCGTAAAGTTTTAGCCAATCAAGTACGAACGGATGAAGTTAGTTTCACGATTTTAGCTCACTGATTCATGAAAGACAAGTTAAAAGACATCAAGGAAACATAAAAACAGTAGTGTTTCCAATACTAGTTTTGTGAATATTTCAGGCCTTTGATTTCACTCATTAGGATTGACAGATACTGATGATTAGAGCCCTACTAGATCCCATCCGTTATTTTTGACACAAGATCTCTTATGTTTGTCCCAGTAGTTTCGGACGTCGAGACGCGTCGGTATACTACGTATCACAGGCTGATACCTAAATACTTTCGATGGTGATATGGATACATCGACACATACATTGAAATCTGCAACTAGATCAACTGATTTTGCGAGATAATATAAAACATCTACCTACCCACGCTTCTTGTCTGTAAATATAAAACAAAAGTTGTGAACAACTCCATTTAAAAACCTGGGAGTTGAACAAAATTGATGGATATGGTTAATTGGTCACTATTTACTATTTAGATCAGTGGTTCTCCTTGGGAGATGAATCAGACGTTTTCAAGCGTCTGGCTCATCCTCCGAGAGTGGCAGAGCATTACTACCGCATCCACCTCGAATGAAGGGGCAACTATACCATTCCATCATCTCACAACTGTTATTTCGAAAGTTTAAGATATTCTGATTATTTAATATTTCAGCCGTTTCAATTAATTCTTTAGGGTTGGTTGAGATCGATGCTGGTGATGCCATCCTCGCCTCGCTTGTGACGTTTATACAAATTTCATCAACTCAAGCCCAGTAGTTTCAAAGAGCTCCGGGGGGATTTTTTTGATTTTTGAGTTCTACACTTCGTGAAACGTAAATCAACAAATTTTTTGGGTGGGTTATGCATTTCTTTTCTCTAGGTTGATCGCAAAAATTTGTTGTTGAAAATGATGAACCAGCGATTATTTAGTTCCCCAAGTAATCATAACTGTTTCAAAATTTCTTACTCATCTTTCTACGCAAGACTACTACATCTAATGTTTATTTATTTCAAATTGCTCATCGCATTTCAGTAATTACTTCTGCAACCCAACAAACCTCACCATCCACCTAATGAATTGCATTTTTCCTTTTCAAATTATCTGTAGCTGCATATATTCATATGTGACATGAAATGGGAAACCCATCAATAATTACAAAGCGAAACTGCCTACTCGATCGTTCGTTCGGTCGTTGAAAATAAGGGATGAAAGGTCAAAAAGCTATGTACAGCGAGCGCGGGCGGTAGCAACTGTGTTTCCATTGAAACTCGTAAAACCGATGAAACTTCATTTGTATTGACCGTTTCAATGAATTTGAGTTCTTCTTTTTCACGACCAAATACCCACGTTATTCCGAATTGTCAAAGGCTATCAGGGCATATCCCTCACTCCCACGTTCCCTGTCACATACCCACCACTTCCTTTACACGTTTAACCTACGCTATGCGGCTGCAAATCTTTACAAGACGCTGAACTCAAATGTCACGTGAACTATATGCATAACAAACTATCTTGGAGATATTCCTTGTTGTACATTCTCTGAATAGACTGTTTAGTGGAGAGTGACGATATACTACGTACAGAAACTTGAAGAGTTAGGTTCTCATGTGAAATCCAACAAAACAGCTTCTTTTGTTCATGATTTGATTAATTGAAAGCGTAAGACAGTAAATTTGATTTTTGTGAGTGTGTTTTTCCCCGAGAAGGGCGATTTTCTTTAGGTGGATTGGGTTTCAATTGTTAATGTCCGGAGTCTGTGGCAGGGTTTCTTCTTTTAATCGATAGACAAGGGAGTGAGAACGCTCCATCTTCTAATCCATGTGAACTCACATTCCTTGTACCTCTACAGCACCAACTGTAACTGCATGTTGTATTTCTCATGAGAGAGAAAAACCATTTATTGATCATTATATGGGGTGGAATGTTGGATTAGTTGGGTTTGTGAAAAGTATTTTAGTTCAGTTCTGACCCAGCCAAAAACATGGCCGATTCAAACGTCACTGAAGTTCCGAATTCAGAAAATGATGATCGGTATCAAAATTGGGTTATAAACTTTAAGATGGATCTATTATATAATTTTTTGAAACTACTGCAACAAGGCTGCATCTGGAACTATTTCGCAGCTTGGAAGGGGCAAATACTCCACCCCATCATCTCTTGATCATATATTTGGATCATGGTCGAAAGAAGTTGTAGCGATATAAGGGGTTCAAGAGGTGAATCTGGATTGTAGCGATATTAGGGGTTCAAGGGGTGAATCTTGGAGGTCCTCCACCATTGGAAGAGGCGGTACACTCCACCTTGTCTCATCCATCAGGCTCATAGAGTCTTGGTTCTACGCCACGTGCGGATTGCTCAGCTAAAACTATTGCTTCAGCTGTGTACTTGAATTTTCCATCAGTGGATATATGTGATTTACATCACTTTCTCCGAGGAGCTTCATCCTGATCTGGAGGATTGCCACTGCGGAAAAGCTGTTCCTTCTTATGTTCTCGACGATTTGGAGGCAAATTCTCTTGGAACGATCCTTGGAACCATTTCGGAAATCTCCGAGGATCACCATACGAAGATTTTGGAAGGGAACCGTCCACATCCGGAACTTCAAAATCCCAGGTGCGATCGGCCCAATTATTACTTGAAACTAAGGGGAATCCAACTCGAACTACTGAGAGACTCTTCTTAAACTATATCAAACTATGAACTAAATATCAAATATAAACTATATCAAAACTATAAACTATATACAAACTCTAACTACGTAAATATAAAAACTAAAAAAAAAAAAAAAACTACAGAGAAAGTTAATTTGGAATCTTAATTCCAATCTTATGTACCACACGAATTTATTTTGTTGATTTTGTGAGGGTGGCCACTCGTAGTGGTTTGGTGAAACAGAAGTACTATTAAACATTAAATACCTACCTAGTGATAGAAGTGAAGCCCATTATAAAACCTCTCACTAGGAACTATTCATTTCTGAAATCGCTTATAATTTTCCATTCGTTATTATTAATAAAATTAAGTTTTTCTTTTGTTGCAAACTGAAAACTTGTCTTAAATTATTATTCCTTCATCCAGGGCTCATCCCTTCTCCAGCTCGAGTTGAGCTTGGCCCAGATTTTAGAATCTGGAATTTTTAAATTGAGTTCCTTTCATTTCCAAATACCACTTACCTAGTATTTTCCTGGTAAGGAGCTACAAAGTTTTATTTTCGTTATCGCCTGCCACCCTGTGTAGATCCTGAAAACCTTAAAATCAATAGAAATTCGTTTGTCAGTGCCTCCCTTCTTAACTTACTTGCATGTGTTGCATACTTATTGATCGCTTGTAAAGATGGTTGGTAATTCCTGCAAACCATTCCATCGCAAATTGAGCTATTATGCTCTGGGAATTTACAAGTTGAAAAGAACTTTATTGATAGAAGCAGGTCACAAGTGCATGGATGTCACTATACGTCGGATTTCTAGGTTCATTTGCATTTCAACAACTTCAAGTAAAAAGGATATTTTCTATTTCTCGTGCATTGGGTAAGGTTAGTTCCTCCCTCCGGCTTCTTGATACTACTTAGCCTAAGCATAAATCTAAACGGTTTTAGCTGCAGGTTGTCCTCTCGGTGTTGCGGGTTAATCGCATCATCCCTAGGAAGGAGCAACTTTTCCATCTATCATCCGCGTGTTATACACCTGTATTATAACAAATTTTTAATAACCATTATTTGGAATATATATTCATAGATTGCATCCATTTATAGATTCTGAGGGAGGAATAAATGCCTGCATGAAGTACCGAAACGTGTAGTGTTGCCCATCATTCCGTCGGAACAGAATCATATATTTTCCACTGATTAGACGGTCGTTAAGTTAGTTGGGATTGGGCCCAATTCGGGTCGAATTAGACTAATCTCGTCCAACTTAACCAATCTCATAAATTCGTAAGGGTATGCGGTATGCTCCGTTGTCGGTTTGTCACCCGAAGTAGGTCGGTACTGAAGACCTCCAACGTTGATGGATTTGATTGCCGGATGAATGACCGCCGTTTTTTACTAGCCACTAATCGCCGTTTTACCTTACCAACCTCAATGAGAGTGGAAAAGGAAGAATGAGAGAGGAAGCAACGTCGAGGCTAATGATCGCTAATGAACACTTGGATTTACCGTCCCTTCCTCTCGCCGCCGTTACACGGTGGAATTAAGGGTTTGCTACCGGCCATTTATTCAGGAACAGTATTAAGGGACTTTCGACCCTCTGGGATCAGCATACATCTTTCATGGTTTCAAACTGTATTAAAGTTGGAACTGCCGCAAGCGTGCGGCGTGACAATCCTTCTGGGGTCACATAATTTACGTCAATAACCTAATTGTGCTTATCACAGTTTTACAAATATTCAAGTATTCATTAATTACGTACACTCCACTATCTGAATTTAAATGCTTTCATCCATGATATAACAAATATGTGACACTAAGTGATCGAATAGTATAGTTACCCCTTCAAAGACTGAGTTGACTAATGCGCGCAATATCCAGAAGAGAAACACGACGCTAAAGACTCCAAGTTATGCCCGAAGTCGGTGCTTTCAAGAATCGGGAAGAGGGGATATCCATAAAAAATACTTACATAATAAGTCATAACATTAAGGAATTGGTCATAGACGTACCTTGGTTAGAGGCCACAATAGGCTATTCACCATATTGCTCCTTGTCTACCGATGGATACCGGAGGATTTGTTTTCACTTTTGTTGTTCTCCAAAATCAAAATTTCAACTGAAATCAAATCAAAATCAATAACATCCAAAATCAAAAAATCCTTGTAGTAAGCCTAATTCACACGTACACGCAACAGCCTAGTATTCATCCGATTTTGACAACATTTTCAGCGAGTGTGAGGGTTAGACTGTACATGGTCCTCCGTGACCTAAAGCTCTCTAAATTAATAAATTAGTCTGCGCATAAACAAATATAAAATCTACCAAGCGCGATTTTTTCAGGTTGTAGTTGTCTTTTAGCACTCAAATTTTTGGGTTATTCGGGGAAAAACAGTCTGATAATCGCGTGTCAATTCAACGACATCGTTGAATACAAACGTGAATACAAAATCCTCGAACAAGCCTACTTCATACAGTTTTCACTCGATTTTGTTGGAATTTTCAGAGAAAGTGCGGTTTTGGAAGTAGAAACACCCACTCTGCAAGGCTCACCAATAACTCTCCGCATGTGCAAACGAGAAATCTACTAAGCACATTTTATCAGCTTATAGTGCTTCTATCGCGCTAAAATGTCCAAGGTAGTCAGTGAAGAACGGTCTATTTGTAAGTATTTTCAAAAATAAGTGTCAATACACTTTAATTTCAACAGGATGGTATCGTCTTTCTGTTCGATATAGAATTACCGCGTCAGACTCACAATGCGCGTCAACTAATCTCTTGAAGGCGTTGATGTAGTCCAGAACACATTACAAGGCATTCCGTTAGTCGTTGTAACAAGCTTATAATCCACAAATTTGAAGTCATTTATGACGTTTAGCGATGTCTAAATACATGTTATCCAGACGAGAAAGCTATATGCCACATCCAACTTGGTGGACATTTCACACTGTGATTCAACAGGATGATTACACGGATAGCTTTCCAAAAAAGTTCCATTTGAAGGGTATGACGAATTGAAAACGTCGTGGGTCACATCCCCAAATTCGACATCAATAACGATTAAGAAATTCAACTTTTCCAATTATCCTTGAGTGCCTACATCCAGCTTTCAGGGAATAGCGAGTCTCCCCTCAAATGTCCGATTCCCAATGTCCCCAATCACCTATTCAGAAGTACGGTAATGAACTCTCGACTCTATGATAATTCAGAGTGGACGCACTCTTCCGGTTTTGACAGGAGCATGTATCAGTACAATTATGAATACGTTCCAGAGTTTCCATCAACATGCTTTGTATCACATACAATTTGGCTGATGCTTTTTGATTTCATCTTCTCCCAAATCACTGCAAAATATATGTATGTGTTATCTGCTTAACTACAGAAGCAACAACACATCAGACAAATTGAGTTATACCTTTACATCACTCCATTTTCTTTCTTCGACTTTCGCACCATCAATCGTATCGTATGTCAGATATCCCCCGCGTCTTATCAGTCTTTCCAACTGCTGAAGTCTCAACTTTCCTCGGCATCCTTTCAAGAGTCTCGCCTTCTTTTGATCGCACAATAATTTATATATGTACTGCCTTTGTAACTTACAACGGCTTCGCGATCGTATCGACTTGGGCGTTACATACTTATCAACCCTAACACTCTTATGCGTGAGAGCGACATTTACAAAACCCCAGGATACCAGACAGCGTGTTCAGATGGATGGTTCCAGAAGTTTTGGGTGGTTTGGGAAGCTGAATAGGGAATTTTCGATATTGCCATCGCTTTCATGGTGTTTCGTTCGTATAAAATTCAACACAGAAGAGACACAAAAGCTTTGTGAAACCATAGAAGCGTAATAGCAACGTTAGTGTTTTGCAGACAAAGGCTTAAACTCTACATAGGCTCGGGGTAATTGTATATTGGATTCCTTCAATTAACATTCTTGCAGCTGTTTAATTGATCAACCAGCATTCTGAATTAGAAAAAAAAAGTTTGTATTCGTTTGTTATAGGTAATATTACAGAAATAGAGAAAATTATGTGCACGCCTGTACGTTTGAATTATAAAATCAAATAGGATTGACATTCATCCAAGTTCAGCTCAGCTCTTCTTTTCAAAAGTTTGTTTCCGATTCATAATCGGGTTGACAATTTTTTGTTTCTAGCACTAAGCCAAACATTGTTCCGTCTTGGGCCAAATATTTCTGGTCTTACAGAACCCTTCATAAAAGTTCTTTTGACTGTTTAGGGAGTACTATTTTTTATTAGACGTTAAATAGATTAGAAAGATCTTATCACCTGAGGTCGATTAAAATCAATGCTGCAATTTTAGAGACATTTACTATAGGATTGCTTGCGACCAGTAGTTTAAGAAAAAGCTTTGAAATAGGTGTGTCGTACAGATTTTATTTTTTATTTATATTTTTTTCGATTTTACGAATAACTTAAAATGCAAGTCAACAAATTTTTAAGGGGGTTCATTTTTTCTTTGTAGATCATTATTAAAATCAAGACATTAGGTACAATTGGTGCCCGTCAGTGGTTGAACGAGCTAAATTGTCACGGTTGGTAGGGTGGTGTAATGAAATACGCAGAAGTAGAACTTTGTAAAGTCAGTAATGTGCAGTATTTTTTCAGTGTTAAAAAAGATATAAAGCAGTTAAAACGGATAGGGTGTGCATGCACGTCTCGCTTTGGATACTGACCTATCTTTGTGCATTACCGTAAAGCTTTGATAATCGAAATAGAAATAAAGGCTCGAGTGCATTTGGCTGACTAAACTCCGAAACGCAAAATGAAAAACTGTTTAAGTATTTTTATGAACATTTATGCTAAATATGTATTTCATCCATTGAGCACCGAGTGATATTGCTTGTCGAGGTAAAACGTGTCAATATTTTCGGAGAGCAGTTCAGTTTTAAGCGTGATACAAATGCGTAGCTTGATGGGCGTTCAGAATCCGGGAACCTGTAGCTCGTGTCAGTCAAGTTAATCGGGGTGACAACGTAGATTGATCGTCGCGGCTCTGATTGCCAGGACTTAAGCTCTGACATGTTAGGGGTGCTTTGAGACACTTTTTAGCTAATGGACGGTCTGTTGCAATGAAGGTATTTCTGTAAAAAAGTCCTAACACTCTACAATTGGATAATGAAACCATTTATTTCCCCATTTATTATTCAATAATATTGGCATTTTTCAGTGTCATGAAATTTAGAAACAGGAATTTTGCTTTTTTTCGTTAGTTCTCTGGTTTTGACCGCAAATTGGAAACAGCTTTATTCTCTCATTGGATTCCTGGTTGCGTTATAAAGTCGTAACTTCAGAGGAGTCGATTCTCAGATTTCGTTCCTATGCAGAAATTGATATCTCTGTGTATTAGCATGAGTATTGCTCCATCTTCATTTCTAGTCCCTGAAACCTGCACCAAAATCCTCTTGATTGTTCCATGATCTAGTGAATAATTATTTATCTAATACACATCTGTATGGAATAGTCAGTGGCAATGTAGGTAGATACACCCAAGTATTGAATGAAAATTCCGTAGGTTATTTCGAGAACATGAAGGTTAATAACTACTGGACTTCCGACTGGAGCAACCAGCTTGTTGTCCATAAACAAACATGTATACTAAAGAACAGAAAATACATTTGGTATTTTTGTAATTTGTTCAGTCACTTAACATATTTCTGTCTTGTTGAGCATTCTGCAAAAACCATTCGCTTCCATTTGCGCCTATTTAGTCAAACGTATATCTCTGGGTGAAAATTTATGCTTACATGACTTTATGGAAGGGGCCACTAATTCTTTGCGTCAACTATTTGCAATGACCAACAAGTGAAAATCACAGAAATATTGATCATCTATGTACCAACTTATGCATCCTTGCTTGATTTCTAAGTGATAATTCATATGAAATGTTATGATCACAAATACGTGTTAGCTACATGTACATGTTTAATCTGGGAAATGATGGAACAGACTCAAAAGAACTGTGTTAATTTAATCAATGGTAATTAGGATGTCATCTTAATTACCCCTAGAGAAAATTTGGGGTAGTTCTACCCATGCAAGAAGAGATCTAATGACCTCAAAAGTGACCCCTTTTCTTTGTGGCTTGTAAAGTAAGTAAAGGGATTCATTCTGGTAATAAAGCAGTTTTGGACTGTGAGGAATGATCATCTTCTGCGGCTGTCTCAGCTAAAGAGAAACCCATATCCTTGAGTTTTCAAGTAGATGACAGAGCAAAGGGTGCTGAGATTCGACTCAGACAGCATTCCGCATCCACAATCAAGGTTTCACAGAAAGGAGATAGGAAAAAGTTTTCCAATCAAAAAGTAGGTAGGGATGCGGTGTTCGCGAAATATCGAAATAAAAACGTGAAATGGGAGAAGTAAGTTGCCAAACAGACTTGAGTGAGCCCAGATTTTTGATACGAATCCCTCCGACATTCGCACTTAGCCTCCGCTGTAAGGAAACAAACTTTTGAATTAGATACTGTTCGGCCAGTAGCGGAGGAGTTCACAAAACAGAACTGCTAAGGTGAATTCACTCTTCGCTAATAGTTATTAACGTTTAGTTGTTTTGTCATTCTACAGGGTGTCCCAGGAGTTGTGCACAACCCGACTCCTACATTTCCGACCAAAACTGCCTCCTAGCAATTTTGTTTTAGGGTTCTCGTTTCCGAGTTATTCGCGATTCAAGATTTTTTTCGTGTTTTCGATCTTATGTCATTTAAACTGTCATAACTCCCTCAATTTTGGCGATAGCTAAAATTTGATGACACCGTTGGAAAGGGCGTTCATTTCTCTGTCTATTTATCGAGTGTACTAAAAAAAATTTTTTTCTTAAAAATTTGACAAAATTTACTTTTCAGGCTAGCTTTTAACCTTTTAGTTCCATTTAAAAAATCACTGTTGAAGACTGAGACGATGGGAAATGCAATGCTCTTTCTAGTGGCATCCTTAGATTTGCAAATACTTCGAAAACGACGGAGTTACGGCAGTTTTAGTGATGTAAGATCGAAAACACTCCAACCTCAATTACAACGGAAAACGCACGTTTTTCTGCAGTTAAACACCATTTCCTTAATTAAACATATATTGGATAACCAAAACAACTACACCGTTGGAAAGCTGACATTTCGGCGCACGTTTTACCAGGTCTGCACGGTTCTGCGTCAAGCATTAATGGGGTTGCTAGGCGAGATGAAAAACAAGCGATTTCAAGATTTTGACAAAACTACCATTTCGCGCGGCAATCGCACATCTTTAATGTAATTAAAAAATGTTTTCTGACATTAAATAGATAGAAAAATTAACGCTCTTTCGAACGGTGTCATCAAATTTGAGCTATCGCCAAAATTGAGGGAGTTATGACAGTTTTAATGACATAATATCGAAAACACGAAAAAAATATTAAATCGCAAATAACTCGGAAACGAGACTTGTAAAACAAAATTGCTAAGAGGCACCTTTGGTCGGAAATGAGCTGTAGAACACGTAGGAGTCGGTTTGTGCATAACTCCTGGGACACCCTGAAATATATAGAGAGAAATAGTCCATAACGTTTGGGTGAAGGTTGGTAATACGTGGAAGAAATATAACGTTGATGCACGAGTATATTTACCTATTTACTATCTGGTTAGGGTAGTAACGCAAGAGGGTTCACACTCATTAGATATTCTCTGAAAAAAGTCCAGCTGAAGTTCTGTGATTCATTGTTCAACTTTCCTCTAATATCACCATAATTAGGTACTTACTTGCCTCTATAAATGCAAGCAACAAAAGAGCTACGATAAAAGATGCACAGGCTCCAATTAAAATGTCAGCATCTTCAGTGAAGCGGAAAGAAATTATCCATAGAGCTCATGATTATTACGGCCACGGAAACTAAACTACTAAACTAGTAGTTAAGTTTCCGTGATTACGGCTATAGAAAGATGGATTTTCAAACTTGGATGTATTATTAAATAATAACCTAAATATTAAATTTTAACCTAAATACGCAAATTAGTATTTTGATAGACGAAACGCAATACAGTTTGTTCATACTATACTTTCCTTATTTGGAAAATTTGTATACACCTTCTAAACGAAAAGTCCGATCCAAGTAAGTTAGAATGAAGCTCACAGATGAATAATGAACCTCAATTTTAAACCATTTAAATGGATAAGGGTTTCATGATATCAACACCACTGGTGTCATTTGATTCTTTAATATGAAATACACATACATTTTTTTACTTTTGAAAACCTACTATTCTTTCTGAAGTTTGGAGTTCTTGGTTTTAAACAAATTGCAGCCCTCTGATTTATCCTTGAAGTTAATTTTTTATCGCCTGCAGGCGGATTTTTGTTCTACTTTCGATAAAATTTTAATTTTAAAAAAGAGTGTGTGCGTGCTACCTCCCTGAGAGACTCCTATAGATGTCTTTGGTAGAGTGTTTGCATGCGATACTCACGATATCTCGATATAATTTTGTTCAAATTCAAGGAATTCCACTAATGTATTGGTTTGGGATAGTTATTCTTGTTATTATAGACTTATTATATTACATGTTACAATAGGTGCAGCAGATATACTGTCCATTCAACTTGGCATTTTTTTTGCGTAAATTCTTAGCATCTTGAACTGTAAGTTATCAGTGATTTTGATGAGAAAGGAGGGAGAGAAGTTAGAGAAATTTATATGATGATCAATTAAAGAGAATACTTACTACTTACTGAAAATAATAAATCAACATTTTTTTATTTGGACATTCGTCGCAAAAATGGTTTGTCATGACAGTGTAGTCTTCGTCAGGTTATGAAGTCTGTAACGATGCAAATTCCTGGATCGTTATTAATGGGCATTGTTCCTGTTGAAGATTTTTCAATGCTGTTGCAATCATCTAGCTTCTTCCCTTATGCAACGTTTATCTGCTTTAAGCTTTAAGAATTATAAACAACAACCTAATGACACGATACATATATTAACGTCAGTACTCACCAACTTGAAACGATCTCGGTAACTTCCAGTGAATTATGTTGTCTTGTGTACTGAAATAGACGACTTGATTACTGTTTATTGCCCGGTTAGAGGTTGAGGAATGAAGATAGTCTTGAAGATAATTTGGTTTGAAATTGATAGGCAGCCCACTTCCCGCGTGTCTTCTGCCCCTACTACTCGGGATTTTGCATAAATAGCGAAATTAATGGAGGTTCACGGCTAAACACCTTATTACGCCTTGTCAGGGGTGAGACGCGTCGTAGATCACTTTCAAGTTTGAGGTCGGTTGCTTCTGGTTTTCCCCGAGAGAACCCTCGTCTCGGAGGGATGTCTCAACCTGTAGTCAATGACGGTTATGCCTGTTGTCTGTCGCCACAGTGTTTTTACAATGTGGTATCTGAACCTACTCAATCAATTTCCAGATTTAACTCAAGCCTATCTTTTATTTAATAAGAGAAAGCTGCAGGATTAGGAATCGAGCTCCTTCATAGGGTAGAAAAAGTCTTGAGTTAACACCCTGTCCTAAAGCATTTGGCTGTGTAGTCTGAAGTTGATGGAAAAATATTCTTTCGTTCTATTATTAGCCTGTTTCATCAACATACAAAATGACATAATTGCTGATTATTAACAATAGAATATCAATTCAGATGAATTGGAGATTTCCTTTTCAAACATCAGATTCTGATATTACTCGTAGAAATCTCCCAAAGTGATGACAGTCACTCAATAAAACTCAAGAAAAAAACGTGGACTAGACGGAATCTTTCTATTCCGATCTATCTTCCAACTGTGAGTCTTTCCCCATTTTATTCATTCATCACTCTAGTTATTTCGTTTAAACTCATTTACCTTTCCCTTTTCTCGATTCAGTCTCCTATGGCTTAAATATTCGTTTCACTAACGACATGTAAATATCTCGTTGTGTATTCTCAACCATTGTCATAACCAATAAAAGGTTACATCACCTTTAAATTACCTCCTAGTTCAAGACGATTAATCATTAATTAACCCTCTCGTCACATGATAGCAGGGACAAAAGAGTCGAAGGATGAATCTTATTAAATCTAGTAACTAATTCCATTCCGTAAAGAAACAAAAAATATTCACCTCGTTATCCACCAATTGCAACCCACCTATCTAGTGTAAAGTATCATTTGATGCAATAACAAGATTACAGCGATATGTATTTGTACAAAACAAGTATACAAAAAGTGAGTAAGTTCTTGCTTATATGTAACAAATCAAGCTCTAAACATTCCGAAATCCTACAACCCTCCGGAAATTCCCTCCAGTTGGTTGATTCCAAGTCCAAAACTTCCACCGATTCTCCTGGTTTTAAATCGACATTCTTTTAACAGTAAATTTAAAAGTAATACAAAATGCAGTCGTCTTCAAATATTATATGCGGTATTTATGATAACGGAATCCCAGAACAAAAAAAAAGAGAACCCAATTTTTCCGCCGAATTTAAAGAATATCTTGATTTAGAGTGCGCGGTTTACATATCAAATGAACGAAAATAAAAATACTGATTTCACAAAGGTTTATATTTTTGACAGCCCCTCGGCCACAACCTTTCTTGACTTCCAAGTCGTTAAAGGAAATGAAAAAATTGAAATTTACTACGGTTTTCAACATTTTCACCATTAAAACTGAGATTTTTAAATTCAGATGAGATCGGAATAGTCTGGGACTCGCCAAGCGCTTTGGCGTCTACAATTACCTGGAAATGGGCCCTCATTTAACTATCTCAGTGAAAAAATTCGAAAAAACTACGTTTTTGGCACTTTTTTCACCGTAAGGCGTTTAGGCTGGTTAGAAGTTAGGAGCAACTAGTTCCCAAATGTAGTCCACGTGCGAAAGAACGGATTTTTAACGTGAATTATAAGGCTTTTTATGGCCCGGATGGCGGACAGACATTGCAGATTTTGAATCTACGCAGCTTGAAACGTACAATGACGAAGTTTGATGGGTTCCATACAAATTGTTTGCTGTACGAATACAAACACTTATTATTGAAAATGATGAACCAAAGTATGTGTGAATCCTGCAAGCCTAAGACTGGTAATATTTCAACCCACTTAGCCGACAAGAACTTACTTAGCAAGTACTGCAGAAATGGTTCGCAGCTCGATGCAACTAAGTCCCCAACCACCATTGCCAGTGAAATCGAAAACCCCTTCAACTTCAACCAAATCGTCGAGTGAGTGTTGCAACGTCAGCTCTCCTGAAACTAATAAAAAATATTACATGTTCGTCATCTAGTGCAGAACTGCCAAATTGCTTACACCCTCTTGCCCCACAAACCTCTACATCCCACTTCATACGAATAATTACCGCGCAAAGATGCAGAATCCATTTATCTATCTATCTATCTAATGAACCTTTGTAATCGACCAAGACAGAAAACTTGCCAACCCCCTCAAAATTTGTTGGTTTACATTTATGGTGATTTCAAAAGTCAGATAAAGAACAATTCCATAAACCTAACAATCCGGATTTCGTATTACGGACCACAACTCATATTATTCTAAATAGTTTTGTCATTTATCGAGTGGTAAAGATTTCAAGGTAAAAAGTGGTTAAGGTGGCTGTACAATAAATGATGACTGTGGTATAGTTTTCCAAGAGGCCGATCCTCAAATAGTTCCAACGACTGCGTCCAGTGATGCAGCATCTTGGGCGGAAAGCTCTGACCTTGACTTACCAGTTACACAATTAAAATAGAAGGACCAGCACTTCTACGACCAGCAGAAATTCCACAAAACACTCGAGATGTTTTCAATTGACATTCAAATTCAATTGTGCCGCCACATCTTCGAGACCTTTGGATGCCGCGTTTTCTATTCACAGCAGAGCCAATCGATTGACCGAGGGGGAGGGTGCAGACAGTTTGAGAGGCAAAGGAGGTTGAGGACTGATGGGTACAGAACAGCTTAGTGACTAGTCACGCTCGTCTTCGTTCCAATCGAATGGGTTCCGTCCCTTCGTCTAACCGCTCCTCAACATCCCTCCCACCGTACGACTTTTTAAACTGTTGTATGTACACACATTTAGCAAAACAGGACTGGTTTTACGATCAGTTATTCTGGTTGGAGAGGGGGTGAGGGTTTAAGGAATGAAATAAGAGAGTAGTTTATCGTGTATTTTCAAATATCCGAAGGCTTTCTCTTCAAAGCCATTGAGTCTTTGTTGTTTCAGTCGTAATCAAGTATTCAATACAACAAAAGAAAAGATCCACAGCCAATTTCATTTTTTTCCTTTAAGTCATTGATATTTTTCAGTTTTTCCCTGTGGAAATTGAGAATAATCAGAGCTTAATTAGAAAAGGATTATGAGATGAAGGTTGCAGGATCCACCTTCTGTCCTGCCATTGGGATTAAAATGGCAATTAAAACAATTACTCAATATTACGCAACTCGAGAAAATAATGAATAAACAAAGCTGTTTTGCAACCAGTTATGCAAAGAATTTTGTGATTTATGTTGCCTGAGTATTTAAGAGGAAATGTCTACGACCATGACTAACCGCCACCGAATTTCAAGCGGCAAGCTCTCTATCACTGTTTTTTGGCTTTACACGTTGCATTGGATAGCCTATAATATCTGGGTGTTCTGATGTATCTGAAATAGTTTTGGATTTTTCGGTGTTCGGGTCATTACCTCTTGAAAACCATACTTGCCGCTTTGGTACCTCATTGTTTGATAATCCCGTTTGTATGTGAACATATTCAAAGCCTTTGATGGCCTCCAAAGTCCCCAAGCTGCTTTGTGCCGTAGGGTTTTCCCAAGCCCTGTTTCTGGAAAATCGTAAGTCACCTGAAGTCTCCCCCCTAGCACCCTGGGGTTTCCTGGGGGTCGTTGTAACCCCGTCCCTGATTGGTTTCTACTATCCCCCTCTCTCTGCTCCCCACGATTCCCCACTCTAAATTTTCTTCACTTCCCCTCCAAACAAAATTTTTTTTTTTTTTTTTTTTTTTTTTTTTTTGGTTAACAGAATCTTGAGTCAGTTCTCTCCTTCGTTTTTAGCTTGATCTTACACCCTTGTTAACTCGACTGACTTTATATCATAGTCATCAAAGTGACTTCATTTTCATAACTAAGTAGTGGCAAAGCAGCATATTTTGTGATATTGTTGACTACCCGCGACACTCAACTTCGGCAGAAGCGCCCTAAGATTGTATTCAACAACACCTTGATTTATCTTATTGATTCACTATATCGACGCATACGAATTGAATGACATATTTCCGTTCATTGAGCATGTACGCATTGATTTGAAATATAGCCTACATCAGTTAACTGCATAACCGTTTCTATCTTCTTTGGGTTCACCTTAACAATAGGAATAAGGATTAATCAATCAATCATTAACGTTTCAATTACGTACATACTAAAGAGATATTTATCGACCAATGAAAATTTGATCAGTCCAGAGCACTAAGCTAAGAGGTATTTAAACTCTCAAGAAGAGCAACCACCATCTACTAGAATTTCGTTGGTCATGAGAATCCTATCTTCAAGAAAATCCCTAATCCCACCAGCTCACAACTTTTAACGTGAGCCTAACATTTAAAAACATATCATTCCCTTTAATCAAATTCTCTTGAGTATGAGTATATTTTCAATTTGTTGTGCTCCTTATTAACTTACTTTTCTCAGCCTGTACCTATTTGAATTCTTCCCTAACCCCCTTTCTATAGTATCACACGTCTAATATAATTGGAAACTCCGAAACTTGATAGTTGATCACGATAGAAGACAGATATTTCAAGACATTTCGTCTTATTTGGTACACATTTACAAAAAGATAAAGACATGTTGAGCTTGAAGACATCGGCATAACATGAGTCATGAAGCCCTATGCATAATTGATTACCGTGTCGCCTTTATTATTAATTATTTTCTGAAAATTTTCATTTTCAGTATTTGTTTGAATCTTCGTACAAATTACGATAACTAGATGCAGGGAAGCAAGATTAACGTACCTCATACATATTCGCGGAAGTAGACGCATTGGGATCCTTCATCGCGGCAGCATGGTGTCCCCCCTCTGCACCAATGGGATCCATGATAACTGAAACGGGGTTTTATGGATTGCCTCATTACGAAGAAGGAAGACTATTCAATGAGTGAGGGACTCGGGTGGGACGGCAACTCATTTTGACGTACCGTTGCGAGGGGGCGTTGCATTATCTCCGAAAAGCTCTCGAGGGGACGGACGTTAAACATTTCACAGCAGACAGACATTTGTGGGAGAAACAACGAGATTCATCTTTGAAAACCTAAATCGCCGGGGTTACGGGTGCCTGAGGGATTCGATAAACAAGTCGGCCCACAAACATTGTGGAAATATTGATGGGCCAGTTTCCAATTTGCAGTATACAATCCACCGCTCCGTACATTTCCTGATTTTGTTTCAAGGATGTACGGATCGGTAGAGACAGGAGACACATAGTTTCAATTATCTAAATCATAGAAGAACAATTTTTTGATAGTTGGGTGGCAACTTCAGCATCTCCATTTACCGTAACAAGGATAAGTAAAGCACCGCGGAAAATTATTACGTAGATGTTATAGTTTCTGTATTAGAGTAACTCTTCTTCGCAAATCACTAATCTATATATATCAGATGTAGTCGGTGGTACATCATCTACATTCGACACTTGCGCCTAATTGGATTCAAGGTTTCATTTATGTTTCAGCACGGTAGATCGAATAGGAAAGAAAATAGGCGAAAGGCTCCTTCAGCCAATCACTGTGTTCTGATTGACTTTTAGATGTCCCAAAGATACTTCCAAGAACAGCAAGCTTCACTACTCTCTTCGTTCGAAACAAAAGCAGATATCAGAATACCTACAATGGTGCAATATACAACGTACTATGTATGGGCTCTACGGATAGAACAGCTCAATTCTAAAGAGACAAAATAACACACCTATCTACTCTTCACTTGTCCACAATTACATAATATGAGTCGGAGAAATTGAAACGTCAAAAGGAACTCCGGAAAACTAAATTCCGTAGCAATTATTTCAGCTGATGCGATGCTCATATGATACTAGGCGATTTTTACTAAGCCCAAGCACGTTCACTTTCGTGTTTCCGTTCTTTTTTCTGTAGAAGTTTAGGAGTTCACTCCAATATCCACATTCACTGCTTCACTGGGTTACTGCGATCAAAACAGAAAAAATGGAATGTTCGGCAATAGTCGGATCGGCAATGTTCGGCTCCACCGGATTCTCTCAAGACTATCCTAAACTAAACAGACTGACTTCCCTGTAAACAGTGGAATCCGAATCCGTACCTGATTCGAGTGCGATTGCAATTGCGCAAGTTTGTGGACCCTCCTGCACGAAATGTGCAAGAGGCTGTCAGGGGCAAGATTCTTGAAAACTTCATAACAATGGGGCTATAAATCCGCGTAGTTTTGTTAGGGACCTTTGAGCGATAGCTGACAAGAGAGATGTTCAATGGGTCCAATGTTTTGGCAGGTAATTAATTTGAAACCGACTTCATAGGGCTGATTTTCACAGATTAAAAAAAAAATACTTGTACCTACTCTATAATTAGAATTATATCTACTAATGCGATTCTTCAAACTATCAATACACAATTATAACAATTTATTACTAGAATATCTTCCTAAAACCTTAATTCCGAACATTTTACCGCATTGGAGTGTTGAGCTCTCAGCCTTTTCCGATCCAGGAAGAATGGAGCTCCCTTATAATGGTAATAGAGTGGCGAAAACGGGATTATGAAGGTGGGGACCGTGCTTAAGTTCTCTGCTGTTTTTACCGTGACAATTAAACCAAGCGCGAAGTTCGCACAATGAAAGGAAAGGATTTTAATCCGAAGTTTTTTAATCCAAGAGCACTACACGGGGAAAAGGTCTTTTACGACTATCATTTCAGCAGACCGTCGCGTTGAAAGTGCTCTGCGATTTCAGATGGAATGAACAGAGAAGATTGAGTACATGTGTATTCGTTGAAACATGTTTTACGACAAACCCATTTCAGTCGGGTTCCCCTTCTCATCTATCAGAAGTACCTATTTAAAAAAACGAAAAATACATAATATGACGTTTTGGATTATTAGGAACTGCCGTGATATGGTTCAGCGATATTTTTTTCTCTCTGAAACAAGTGGTGATATTACTTTTTTCAAGGCCTCTACTCAAACTTGTAAAACCGCAGAAACTTTTACAGGACCACACTTTTCCTTTTTTTTCTGTTGTTTTCTTAATTATGCCACGCTCATAAACGAAACATAAAAAACAGCTGGCAAGCAAGGTTTTTCAAACCTTTTTTTATAAGAAAGCAATGAAATAGTTAAACAACAAGTTTCGATAGAACAGTAATTTATATTTTATTGAAATCTCCCCTATGACTCGCATCTGAAGAGTGACCCCAGTAGCGTATGACTGACTTTCATTTCATGAGATTGTTGACCTTGGGGTGCTTCTTGATCAGCGGCTTTCCTTTTCACGCCACATTATTGGTGCAGCTGGTAGAGCAATAGGGAGCAAGAGGGTCCTGGGCTTCGTTAAGCGGAATACTCTGGAGTTCAATGACATCCACGCCATCACTATTCTGTATAAGGAGGCATATTGGAGGCATATTGTTATTATCATTATTGGTTAGTATTACCCAAAGTTTTCATCGTCAAGTTCGAGACAGCCTGTATGTATGTTTCATCCAATACCGATATCTCTCCTTGCAATCAAGATTAAAAAATCCATCATTTCGCCAAAATAGCAAGCATTCCAAGATTGATTTCGTTCGTCTGCACTTTTTGAAGGGCTTCAACTCCAAAATAGCTGCTGAAAAGAAGAAATAATTCAAAACGGATCAATTGATCAAATTAAACAGATCAAATTTACAGTTTCTGTCAGTAAGCACTTGTAAGACAAACTTTTTCAGCTATAAACTTGAACCTTCAATTGCATTTAAAACTGGTAAAAATCTATATAAACTACTCAAAAATTGTTACAAATTAAAAATTTGGCTTGTGCTACAGTTTTTAAAAAGAATATTTGGACTAGGTATATAAATTTGAAGTTTATATTTTATTGACACTTTTTCTGATGGGATTGAGTAAAACATGATACATAAATTTAATGAAAACTGAAAAGTTCAATTTAAGCAAAGTTTAGATGACAACATTGTGCATCCATTCCCGCAGTCCTGATTCTGGATCTACGAAAAGTCCCATCGCATGCCATCCTCATGAAACTATGCAAATTTGCTCAATTGGTTATTGCACTTGCCTGGAGCAATCTGCTATATTACGTGAGGGAACTATCCTATTCAGGCAGCATGGCAGACATCTATTAGTGGAGTTCGCTAAAATTCTCTTTCAGTTTACTGGGAACGAAATCTAATGTTTTCCAGTGCCTATTCCAATCCCACGATGATGTAAATAGCGAGTAAATCATGTAGTCGCCATTGAGGTGGTCGACGGTCTGTCGTCATTCCCTCGGGGCTGCCCCTCCGTTAATGGAATGGGACGGCGAAGAGCGTCAATTCGTCACAACCTCCCGCCAGAGTTGGTCATGAGAGGGTTAGCAAGGTCGCGAATTGCTCAGCTTCTGTTTGATGTTTTTGCGTCCTCATTGTCCTGAATATAATGGAGTGATCAGCCGGGACGCCCAGTGGATGATTGCTGGTTCGTTTGGCTTGGTTACATCCGCTCAACTAGCTGCGGTATGTCGTGATGAGAATCTTTGGCCGCTTGCGTTGTTAAATAGATGAACTGCACCGCCCAAGTGGACACTACAGGGACAGCTTTCTTTTTCAAATGAGCATTTTCAATTCCACCTAACGCCTAACGGTGATCGTTCCAGACTGGTCCGACCTTTTCGCGAAACTCCACCCCTCTAATCGCCGTACATTTATCCGTTTGCTCCCGCTAAGCGAGTTGTGAGTTTGAATGAATAAATGATAACTGAGTAAGTTCCTCACGCCGATAACTTCTGCTGATAAAAATTAAAATAACTACATGTTCATAGTCACCAACCGAAGAGAAATGGTATGTTTATTGTTTAGAGAAAGCATGGAAGTAAACGCTTGCGTACAAGCTCGCAATACAATGAGACATCGCTCATAAATGAAAATTGTCACCACCATAATGGGGAAACATTGAACCATGGATATGTTTTTGGCAACTAAAAGATGAATTCTTGTATCAATGTTTCTCCGTGACAACGTTAACAATAGCTGGTATAATCCATCATTAAGCGGAGTGGTCGCGCTCCTCTATCTTTATTCGTGTCGAATTTGACGGAGTGTGTCCAGCCGCCTCGACCTAGGTTCGACATGACTTTGAAATACTAAAATTTGATACTAAAATACTCCAAAACTAATCAAGGATGGTTGATGAAATAGTAACATCGATACTTATGAAGCTGTAGTTAGCATCATTCCTGGGCACAAAACTACGGGCCCCTACTTGTGTGTAGCCACAAAAAATTACAGCATAAATTCCCAAATCGGTTCCATGAGTTTTTGTGGTCGATTTGAATAATTTTTACACTTCACACAGGATAAGCGATTTACTTTACAAAAATTTGATGTGTAGTAAGTGGAGTGAGGTCGATTGCAAGCAGAATCAGTGATCTACTCTACCAACCTATTGGTTCTGTGGTCTCCTGCGAATACCTATACCGGGGTATTTTACGCCTGTTCGAAAAACAGTTTTTTTGGTTTTGTTGAACAGTGGGAGAAAATGATAAAGGAAATACAGGCTTCCCACCAATTTCCCCACTACATCTTCTTCAGCTTATGCAGTTCACGCTAGTGTATTGCAGCTACTGACGGTCAATTCGGGAATAGGTGCCATAACTAACTTCATAGACCTCACCAAACCTTAAACATACCAAATTGTTAGTATTTGGTAACAGGTGCTTATTCTCTGCATCGATAAATTTTCGTTACGGAGTCTACCTGTCGGTAGGGGAAGCATTTTTTCCACTTTTAAGTGATGAAAAAATTGTTCCTCCAAAATCGGAATTTCCACTCACATTTTATGATTTAGACCATTCAGAACTACTTTTATACGTGTCTGTCTGTTCGTGTGTAACAATCTTTATTACAAACGATTTTTTCCTTTCTTAGTGAAATTTTTAGGAAATGCGCCGGTTAGGCTATAGATGGTCCCTAATGAGTTCGATTTTTCAAAAATCAGTACATCGTTCTGCGTATGAGTAAAATCCACTCACCACCATTTTCTAAGGAGTTGCCCGATCTCGCTTAAAGTCGGCGGGTAGTTGTAGAAAGCCAGTTCAATCATCTCAAATAAATTTTTAACTCGATCTTATCATAGTTCCATCTTCTATAGAGTTGACCCGACAGACCTGCATCACATGTCGACTTACGTTTTGAAGGCGTTGATGCTGTGGAACATGTTCAGCTTCATTTCTCTCCTGTAAATCGTAACAGCTTATGTAATACACCTTTCAAGATTATTTAAAACATTTCAATAACATACGCATTGATGTTTCCTAAATCCAGCTTGGCATACGCTATGAGTTCATGTGCCAAAGCAAAGACCATAAATATTTAAATTACAGGTTGATTTCCTTTTCAACTAATCAATTGTATGATTTTTCTTCCGCATAGTGCAGTGTAGATAAATGTTTTAGTTTATTTCATTAATTTTCTTTCGATAGGTGCCTACAATCAATAATTTATTATGATTACCCAGTGATCCGCTCAATAAGGCGATATAGGGAATGGTTAATGCAGCACTCGGTAATGTTCCAATCTTCAAAATACCTTGTACAATTAGAGATTGCAGGCATTCATACACTCCATTCATCTTTCCCGACGATTGTATTTCTCGCTTCGGGAGCGTGACAAGGAAAGTTGAGGGATAGGTTAGCAACCTGGCTCCTTGGCGAGACCCGCTCAGATTGGTTTTTGTCGGAAGTAACCATCTATCACAGCTCCTCGTTTGTATGAACGAAGTTCTCGATATATCGGAGCGGGACGTGCCTAAAATTTTCCATTACTAGCAAAACCTTTTTCGTATGGATAATACAATTTCCATGGAATCCAAATGCGGAGATTCGCCGTTTTCAATCTTGAACACTTTTCCGTACTACCTTTTTTGCGGTTTGTTTTGACTGAGGGAATTTAGATTTTTAGTATTAAATATTAATAATACAGCAACTCTGTGTTTTTAAGAAATGACACTGGCAGTCGCTGCGATACGTTCAGTTTTAAATAGGTAGGGTTTTATAGGTTTTAGATAGGGTTGCTATCTGTGCAAAAAAACCCCTGGCAAAGTACCGTGACATTTCAGTGTTTTCAGAGAGAGAAAAAACATTTATTGATCATTATATGGGGTGGAATGTTGGGTTAGTTGGGATTTGTGAAAAGTATAAATTGATATGCCAAAAGCTCGAAGTGGTATGTCAGAAGTTGAAATTGAGTCGCCGAAAGTTTAGATTGAGATGCCAAAAATATTAAAATTGATTTGTGCCAAAGGTTCAAATTAATTTGCCGAAATTTTCAATTTGATAATATGCCAAAAATTCAAATTGATTTTGCCAAACTAATTTGATTTTCTTTTTTTTCCTAACTATATATATGTATGTAAGTAAGTAAGTGTGTGTGTGTGTGTGTGTGTTCAGTGTTTTCATGTTTGCAGAATTTAAAGATCCATTAAAAAGATCATTGAAATTAGGCTCTGAAAAAATCACTGGTTTTTAGAATAAATTATTGTTAGTTTGATTTGCTTTAGAAGCCTTAATGCAAGTCACGATCCATTTTTCCTCACAGAAAAGAACACATTTGAAAATATGGAAAGAACTGACTTCTTTTCTTACTATTAACACCTTTCAAACTTTGTTTGAGTTATTTTGGTTGGTTATGATTTATAGAAGTGCCTAAAAGTAAACTAATAACGCTGACCAACAAAAAAGGTACTGATAGGTGCCGAGAAGATGAGGGTGGGTTTTGTGGTTTATCAGTGTGCTGAACCCAAATCTGAAACCCGTTTTCAATTTCGGGTCTAGTTTTTGAGATATAGCTCATATAATATATTACATTATTATGTAATATTAGTACAAATTATGTACTTTCTTGCTACGGGTGAGTGTTAAAAGTAGCATTTCAAAAATGCTAATTAGGTAATTTTTCACTTTCAACTACTCTTTCTACGTTTTATGAAATGCAAAATCGAAATTAGAAACCCGATTTTCGGTATCTTCTTACGCCAGTAAAAAGCACACAGTAAAACGAAAAAAAAAAAAAAAACACTGTTTGTGAATGCAGTTTTTGAAAAAAACTTTTTCCCTTGTCAAATCACAAAAAGTGTCGGTTTCATCAGTTTCATTTGATTCGTTCGATTTAATAATTTTGGCGAAGAACACAAACGTCGGTTATTGGTTGGTTCAAAATGTTGATTTAATAAAATTGTTTAGAAGATATTAAAAATGTATGTTCAGCTTAATATTTATCAATATAATTTATGATTTTGTTGAATTGAAACTTGATGATATACATTTACATATTGAGTAACGAAATCTCTGAGAAGGAACATTAAATCTGCATACTTACATAGTATGGTGTACTGTATTTACAGTACGGTGTATTTTACTAAAAAAAAAAAGGCGACATTTTTTTTTTTTTTTTTTTTTTTGAATGAAGCAACTTTTACATTGTTTTTCAAAATCTATTCGACTTCGGAAAAATCTTCATTTTTTTTTTCAAAAAATGCATTCATTAAGATATGAAACAGAGTTTTTTGGAGGATTTTTGAACTATTCCGTGCTCTGTGATGAAAATTTCCGTTAAGACCTTCAAACTTCGTTACTTCATCATTTATTTATTTATGAAAAAACAGGGTAGCCCAATTACGGAGAACAACATGGAGAAATATAATTAACAGTTTAATCTAGTGGGTTCTGCGTAACAGGGAGGGGGGGGGAGAGTGAAACGAATTTATTACAATCAAAATGAAAGAAAATTGACTCTAGTGTACGGAAAATAATTAATTAACGGAAAAACACCGCTGTATTGAAAATAAAGGGGAGGAGAAGATGTCAGTAGCCATCATAATTACCCATTATATATAATAATTTTAATTGGGAGTGGTTGACTCCTACACAACGTTTTCATAAGTTTATTGAGAAGATCTTATTTACTCTTCGTTCTGCCTTTGTTTGTATTTTACCTAAAGTAGTTTCCCGTTCGAAATTATTCCAGTTCCCAAGGAAGACAATGGAGTTGGAAGAAGAAAATCCGTTCCATGTGGAATTGTTAAATGGAATCATACGAGTAGTTTCACTCCCATCAAATCGTTTATTCATTTTCACTAAGAGAGAGCGAGCGGATGAACTTACTGCGATATTAGATGGAACATTCGAGTCTTTTAAATGGATTGAATTAATATAAAACTTAGAACAAGTCGCAATTCTTATGTCTTTTAAGAGTCTTCGAGCTCATAATTTGAGTATCAAAAGTGACGTAGTTAAGTACCAACTTGGGATTATGCGATTTTCGACAAAAACCTTGGTCTAGTCTGTTGAATTGATTAATATTTATTACACCGAAAGCTTATGCTTGATTATATGCTACAATGGTGTGAAATAGAGATTTGAATGCATAGAATCGTTTCCGAAATGCATTCTTTATTTTTGGAATCTTATTCTACGTTCAACACCTGTGCTCCTATAAATTCTTGAACCCTCCACCTGCAAATCCGATGGAACAAATTACAATATTATAAAAGATTTTCAAACTTGCCACCTGTTGTCGAAATGAATTACACTCGCCTCCCGGATACTTTAAAAGCAGACGTGAGGCGTGAGGCTTTAAGAGGAGTTTCGGGAACAATCTTGCGATGTATTCAAATCAGCCACATAAATTAAGAGCGTCGACATTCTCTTAGGAAGCAATCAAAACATTTCCTTAGCGTCGCTCGAGTTGAGATATGATATTGTCAACATTACAGGGAGCTGTACTAACCTCACTTGTTAGGAACAATTGTTAGTAATTTCAGATACGTCGTTAGTGTTGGAAGGAAGAAATCATCAATATTTCAGAACCATTGTTGGTTGCTAGATCTGTCGTATGGGACAGATGACAAATTACCGGAGATTTTCTGAAAAATTCAGGTAAAAAAATGTTACAAGTTGGGATTTGTAAGACGCCAATTCGGTCTAGTTGCATGTAACGAAACCAAACAGTTTGGTATGTAAAGTATGCCACATTCCCACCTGTGTGTTTGACATCCAACATACTACTACCTACGTATCAATTATCTTGAGAATGAAATTCTTCAAACTCAAAGCTTGTTTTTCATGTTTGTTTATATCTATGGATGTATCTATGTTTTCAATAGACGGCTATCCTGCCGGACCGATTTTGACAGGAGTGGTCGTAAATTGATCAGCAAAGTTCCGGTGCTTAGGCAACAGGACTGTTTAGGCTAGGTCCAGTACCTCGAAAACATCCGTCTACCTGTAACACGGTCCTTCGCAATTATTTTTGCAAACACCCAATTCATTACCGACAATGCACAGAAAATCGTGGCAAATGCAAAAGCCATGGACAGGGGTTTTCGTGCGGAACCCGAGTTTACAACAAGCAATTCTATAATTTAAATAGCAAGTGCTTTTGGTGAGGGGAAACAATCGTGTTGAACCGTCCTCCCCTCTGAATTTGACCGAGTTCGAAATTTTAGAACTTGAGAAAATTATGTTTGGTAGATTTTACGTTTTCACACGCAAAGATTGAAGTATTGCTTTGTGAGAAATGAAACTAATTGGTAGCCTTGTGCAGCCTAATGCCCAAAATCCCTGAAAATGGCCTCAAAATCGGATAAAAATGTTAGAATTAAAATTTGTTAGAGGATCTGTAGAAACCCGACAAACATACTTAAAACTATATAGAATGGTCTACTATTGAGGAATATTGTAATGGACATTATAATTTTAGCGACAAAAAAAATCTACCGCTGTATAGATTTGAAATCGAAATATTAAAGCCAAATCAAATATTGATTATTACTTCGCTAACCTCATATTTTCCAGCCGCATAATACACTTGAGTACTTTCTATGTAGGACTGCCATTGTGGTCAAGATGATTCATATGTCCGAAGAACCTTCTAACGAGCTTTATTTCCATGGTTTGTATAAGATTTTGATGATATTTTCAAGAAAAATTCTGATTAGTTAGTACAGAGTACTTACCTGTCAGTTTCACCGCTCAAAACTCATTGATCCGTTGATTTCATGACAGATTACAGAGGACAATTTTGAAAGTGTTTTCTCATTTCGACAATTGGAGATAGGAATTTCAATATTCAATTGAAAATAAATTTAATCTGGTTGGGTGTCTAATGATATTCTTCATAAAATAAAACGCAAAAGAAATACTTTGAGTCTTAAAACGTTAAATCTTCTAATTTTCGCATCATTCTAAGACTGAATATTTAATTTGTTTCTCAATAAATGATTACAATGGAAAGGGGCTTTTAATTTATTCTTAAATATTAGAAAACTATTATTGATCAACGAAGCTCATGATAGTGCTGTAATTATGACAGACCATGATCCTCCAGAGATCGTCCAGAAAACGGTCCTAAAAACTTACAGGGTCGAGTTTCATAATTTCATCTACAGCTCTCCATTTTCGTTCACTCGAAAAAAGGTCGAATCCCTTGGGAGCAATGAGCTCCTTGGCTCATTTGAATATTTATAAATTCGAGACCGAATGAACTCGAGAGGGCCTTCAAATTCATTAATATCTTTTTTGCAAGGTAGCTAGGTTTTTGTTTTACATTTTCTTTCTATTTTACTTCTCTTTTTCAATATTTGGAAGGGTTCTTGTCGGAAAGAGGTACTAGCGGGGAAAAGGGTTCATCAATATGGATCTTGTACAATGTTAGCATCAATTGAAAACAGTGTGTATGAGTTTTCATTTATGATTCAACAGATGTTGATTTAATTGAGCTGTCCAAGAGTTTCCAGAAGCTTATTATGTATATAAGTAGTTTTTTAAAAAGAAAAAGAAAAAAAACACACGTATTTTTATCTTCTTATTAGAACGCATTGTTCAGATCGAGATGGCATATGATTTGACATCCAATTCTTCATTTATGAATTTTATTGGCTAGAAGAGTGCACGCACAAATGACGTACTTTTAATCAAAGGAATCTTCGTGGTTTAATGGGATGCCTGGCCTAATAGAGTAGGAAGATTTGGCGGAAGCTTAGTGCAGAGAAGAAACGAAATGGATTTTCAATACACTTGGGACATCTCACATGGAGGGGAATATAACAGGATGATTCGCAGCATCAAGATTGCCATGGATGCTACACTGAACCAGCAATCACAGATGAGACACTGCTTGATGTTTCTTTACGAAGTAGGAAGCATTGTAAACAGTAAGCCATTCCCTTAACCCTGGAACTACTACTAGCATTATCTCATTGGCCAGAAAAGTTTAATGCAACTATTTAGTGTCTCAAATGCAAGAAGATGGGATCTTGCGAAGAACGTGTCTTAATGCACTGCAGTATGCAGAGCAATTTTGGAGATGATGGAATATTATTCTGAATTCAATTCCTGAACACAATTTCTGATTACTGAATTCAACGGAATCAGGGATTAGTTACGGCAATATAACTTGGAACAGATGGGGAAAAGTCAACCCTTGATGTCAGGACTGCTGATGTGATGCCCACCAGCAATAAGAGCATAACCGCTCTGCGCTGGAAGATTTCCAGTCGCTGGACGATGTCAAAATGTTCCTTGTTACCTATTAAAATCCAGTTTTCCAATATTATTTTGTTTACTATGGTATCTAAATCATCTTTACCAAATTGCGCTCATGCGCAGCAGCTAGAAGCTTCTACTAATGCTCAACTAACGAATTTAATATTAAAAAATAAAAAAAAGAAAAAAGAAAAAAGCCTTTCCCCGACAATCTACGATTTAAGGGATGAAATCGAACTAATGGGTCATGGGTGGGAACAAATTACTCTTAATGAAGTTTTCATTTGTGCAAAGTGAAACACCGATATGTGAGCAATGACAATCCCAGACAATTTATCAAAATCTTTTGAGTATCCTTACAAAGTGGGGTTGAGAAGATGAAGATTGGTGAGCATACAGCATACAAGCAACCAAAGCTGTTCAAATTGGTCTAAAATGTGAAATACCATTGGAAATTTTGATTTTGTCAAAATTTTTCGGCTCCCTTGATAGGCCCGGAAGTAAAAATTTAACTGTAATAGCTCCTAAGAAAGCTAAATCCATGATTGGAAAATAGTCTGAAGACTAGCACCAGATCTTTATCACTGAGTATTATGTACTTCTTGTAGTATCGAAGGAAACGGTTGTTGGTTCAACGGCTTATATGAGATTGCTTCATAAATTTCGCTGGTATATTTTGGGATGGGCTCAAGAAACCGTTTAGAGTACATTACCTACTACTTGATTCTGGGAGACTTGTACTCGTGTAATATCCATCGGTAACGTGTAACGGGCTGGAAGATTATTAGGTGACTACGGTATAAAGGAGGTAAAACGTTGGAGGAGGGGGATCAGTTACAGTCAATCTTCACTAGTTGTTCGGAAAGTGCAATCTGCATACAAATGAAGTCGGAGGACGATTATCGTTAGCGCCAGCATCCGCCTCCTCCATCCGTTATACTTATGAGAAGCTGGGAAACTACGGTAGCCGACGACATTTTTTTTTATTTTACCAAGTAAATAGCTTACTTGCTTACTTGTCAAGTCAAACCAAGTTCTCAACACAAACCTTATAAAGCCAACTGAAAACTAAAGTATTGACGATTGACTCATCAAATGATGCTTCCTCTTGATGTATGATAAAAAATCAAATATAACTAATTAGAATCAGAATGTGTGTAAATCACACCCTTGTTTTTCACAATTATTATTATCTAAATCAAACTTTAGACACCCTGAAACGAAATGTGTGTTTTATTCCGGCTGTTAAGAGGTTTTCTGTGAAAGTTGTGCTGGATGTGGGTAGTTTCCCCTTACCGATTCTTGAATCCGCCACGTCAGGATATATACTCGGCGCTTTCGAACGTCTGGGACGTCATCTGGATGTTGCGGGCGTTAATCGCCTCAGCCCTTGGGAGGGGCAACTATACTAAATTGACTCAAATTGCATTAACTATTCCTAGGCATGCCTAATTAAAACTATAAAACCGGTCATTTAACTATCAGTTAAGCTGCGCCTTCTTTGATTTTGTGATGCAATTCTTGAATTACGTTATTTCAGAATTCCTTATTACCAGTATGTCGTATTCTACTATCAACCATCTTACTGTCTCGAGATTAAGTATTCGATACCTCCTGCTGTATAAAGATGTTGATATCCTTCACATATATGTATAAAACGTATTAAATGTGTTTAAAATGGTCACAATGATGGGGTCACGATTTTTAATTATAAACGGTTTGTAATAAATTATATTAAAATCTCTCCAAATTCAAAAATTACTTTATTGCAGATCTATCTCTTTGTTTGTAAGCCGATACGGAAACGCAAACGTAAACGGCTATAACAACACTTTCGTAACCTGGTGCGTTCGTTCGCCGATTCCGAGGAAACGGAAGGTGTAAACTCCTCAGTACAGATTCCTACTTCGAGGTTCATTGCTACCTTCAAGAACGTAGTGCAGACAACACATCAATGAAGATGTGCTCATCAAATTACTCTTAGGTGGCATGAATGTTCAAATCACAACTATGCCAAAAATGGCATGATGGGAAGGGATTCCAATGACAAATAACAATTTTCCAAGATTTAGCCAACCTGGGTTCTTAAATTAAAATAGATCGTTAAACACTGTATATTCAAAACTAATCGATAACTACAAATTAAGTACCTATGATTATTGCTTAGTTCCATCGAGGGTAACCAGACGAGTTTTAGGGTTCTGAATCGAGTTCAGTTTCATTCAGAGACCAGATGATTTGGTGCAGATGGTGGTGCGGATGCTGTGGCTTGGGTAAAGATGTCAAACGATCTTATTCGAATATATAGAATAGGACAGAATAGAATATTTATTCATTGACAGGAATAAGAATACAGTTTATGTATGAAAAATAACGTCTAGAAGTTTACTCCTGTCCACAATCATAATAAGTTCTTACGAATTCGTGGGTGCTGTTCAAGTCACTCTCAACCAAAAGCAGAAACACATTAAAATTTAGGAAAGCAGAACTAGGCTTGATAAGATACAGAGCGATCACTCAAAATCATTAAACATAAGATGTAAGTACACCTCTGGTTCTTCAAAAAGTAAATAACCTGTTTAAAAATATTAAAACTCTCAAAGACATTAGGGTTAATTTTACATGCACAAAAAATACGTAACACGTTGTAATAAGCGGGTTTTCTCGCTCTCTTAGTGTTCAACTTAGGTAGAACAATGTTTGAACATCAGTGTTCTGGGCGAATACCAGTTTTGAACACCAAAATTATTGATTGCAGCAAGAACAATTTTCGTTCATAAGTACGTTCAACTCCCGGTAGAGCACAAATCTTGATAGGGAACTCAGTTTTGAACACCAAAACCCTTGATTGGAGCAAGAACATTCTCGTTCAATAAATACATTTAACTCCCGGTAGAGCAGAAATCTTGGGTGTAGGGAACTCTTCTTGAGGGCAATTCTAACAGTAATATTCTGAACGATCTCAAGGAAGACAACAACAACTTACCAGCACAAGCCCACAATAAGCCTCCCCCCTCCCTTACTACCCCACACAATATTGCCATATTTTAATGTAGAAAACCTCAAACCAAAGTTAATAGATTGCAGCAGATTGAAAGACAAAAAGCTTCTAGCCTCCAAGAAAGACGTAGAGTAACTTTCTCAGCTTAACAATGAAGGACTCGTTATGGAGATTAAATTTCAGGTCATGTAAAAAAAAAAAAAAAAACACCCAAGTATTTACATTTGGGGGCCAACGGCAAATTTATACAATTCCAAGATCAGTTACGATTAAAAAAAATATTGATGAAAATACACCCCTGACAGATCAGCATTCATTCGATTAGAAAAATAAAATTTTCCGTAGTGTTGGAAATACACACATTTTTCAAGTAGTCAACTTTTTGAAGGCCCCAATGACGAATTTCATAATTGTTAATCTAAATAACTGTCTCACCTGAGGTCCCCTGTGACTAACATAACGCTGAGTTGAATCGAGGAAAACCAATCCACCGTACTATGTCTATTCCCATCATCCGTCAGTTTCATACCAGTCACGTCGTTGGGCACATCGTTCCACCGAGCGCGATAAGCATCACAATGTCGAATGCTCATTTCCCTCCTGATGAGCTCAACAAGGTAAGGACGGTTGCCGCCTGGGCGAGATGAGGAAGTTGACCCATTTGGTTCCTTACTGGTTTGGGAGTGAATCTCGGGTAGTCGGTAACGTGTGAAGATCGTAGATTGTTGGCTCCACCCATGTTAGCCGTGATACTGTCGCTGTTGTGACGAAACGAGATCTTGCATTTTGGGAGAGTACACTTTCGACGAAGGTTTCATGGTAGTTATTGGCCCGTATTTGGGCAATTTCAGCAGAGAGAGCTTTTGTGAGTACAGTAGATAAAGTTTGATAAGAATGGACAGACAATGTTTAAGAAAAAACATCAGTAACGATCTCAGGGGTCACCGGCGACCTGGGTTTCGAAAAAATGTGGGTTTGGCTCTTGAAGGGTACCTTACTGTTTATACCAATTGATCATAATACGTGGGATATTTCAGAAATAACATTTCTGAGACAAGTAGGATAAATTTCCATTTTCCTATATTTCTACAAGTTATCTTATGATACAGTGTACAGGGGTCCGTCTTGCCGGAAGGTCTTTCCACGAGGACTTTTGTACATGGGCATCCCATCTCGGTCTTCGTCCTGCTCGTAGGAGGCGGTTTGTCCTACCAAAAGGTGTGAAGTCCTACTTGTGGTACTACCGAAAGGACTGAAGATATTCAGTGTGTAATCTCCACTATGTATTCAAGCGAAACTGAGATCTTTTTAAAACTGCCAAAATATAAAACCATTTCAAGTATCGGAGCACTGCAGGTATTGTTAAAGCTCAGAGCACTTCATACCAATAAAATGAAAACAAAAAATTACTTCAAAAATTAAAATATTTATTCGATTAAAAAAGACTAGAAAAGTATTATTTTCTGGAACTACAAAAGTACTTAGGTGTAAACTAAAAAAAGTGTAATTCTCCGAAGAGGAATCGAAATGGACTGCCCTCATACAACGTACTGCGATCCACTCGCACTGAGATCTTGACGCAAATTGGGTAGAAAAGCGGTTTTTTAAAAACCCCTCCTGAATTTTTCCGAAAATTCTGAAAACGACAGTTTTAACAGCGAATCGAGGCGGGCATTAGATCCTCACGCACAAATTTGAACGCGAGCCTGAGAAAAAAATCGATTTTTTGAGCCAAGCGGATGGCAAAACGAGCGAAATTTTGGCAAATTTCAAAATTTAATAACTTTGACGTTTTTCTTCCTTTTTTTGGCGGAAATCTCGACAAGTGGTAGGATCAAAAGTCCTGCTAAGAGTACGTTAACACCTCAAAATTTGCCTCCCTCCGCAAGTACTTAACGTCCTGCTGCGATGCCCCTGCACACTCTATCATTAAGGAACTCAGTCACGATATTTAGGTTTAACTGATAGCTAGTATAGTTTCATCATTTTGACCAATATTGGGCATGTTGAATGTACTTGATCATCTAGTACCTTCATTTCTCCTGACCAATGAAATCCAAGCTCCAGCTCAGGTTTGACTATCCATGAGTTATACGCCGCTACCTTTCTAATGTGTTTCAGATATTGTACGTTGTAACGGTGGCATATAGGTTCACAGCAAATACGTGACTCGTTACTATGAATAATATTCGAAATCGGTTCAACATTGAAACTAATTTATTTCGGTGTAATAGACAACGATCTTAATTTGGATAAACACGTTGTCTTCTTTGGAATGAGTTTCCACAACTCCAACACGAACCAACCAACTTTTAGTTGGTTTTTAGTTTCGTAGTTTCAGTTTTTAAGTTGCTGAGGTAAATCCTGTAATGGTCAGTTCTTCCCTACCATTTCTTGAAACTGCTACGGCAATGGGTATACCTTGAGCTTCTTGGCTTCAACAATGTCCTTTGGGAGCTGCCGGCTAACCGCCTTAATCCAATTGAATTTATCCAGGAAGGAGTAATCATATCATTTAATCGTCTCCATATTTTATGTTAATCCAGCTTGGTGTTTAAACATTCTTCATGTCTACATTGACGTTTTCCAGATGTTCCTTCCCCATTGGCAAAATGGGGAATCAGTTAATAACCTATTGATCTTAACCTTCGACTATGCTGCCCTGCCTTCTGTGTGCCTATTCCACCACCCAACCCGCACTAAAGGCTATTTCTGCCTTCTCGGTAACTTCAAAGCTGACTTGGAGTTGCCTAAACTCCCTCAAGGCTGCAGCCCAGGGCAACAAACATGCTGCTATGGGTGCCGGGTCATGAGGGAATAGAGGGCAACGAGGAAGCTGATCGCCCTGCTAAAAAGGGATCAGAGTCCAATCCAATTGGACCTGAACCCCAACTAGGGGTTACCAAGAGTTATATAACTCAACAGGTTCAGAAATGGGAGGACAAAACGCGCACAGAATATTGGCACAACACTCCTAAGCAGAGGCAAGCCAAGCGGTTCCTCTCTATTTCAAGGAAACGCGCAAAAGCCCTTCTATCATTGAGGCGCAAAGACTTTCGCAAACTAGTGGGTCTTCTTACTGGCCACTGCCCCCTAAGGTACCACCTAAACAAAATGGGTAAGGCCAGGACAGTAGAATGCCGGCTCTGCTGCGAAGAGGCGGAAACAGCAGAACACATCCTCTGTAATTGTCCTGCTGTTGCATCAACTAGATTCTGGCATTTCGGGAAGGGTGCCCTAACACCCGCTGATATTGCCTTGGAAAAGCCTGAAAACCTCCTACACTTTGTGAACGAAGAGGTTATTAATAAGGTTTTGAATTAAACATGGGGGCAGCGTCACAATAGATCATAGCGGTCTCAGTGACCAGGGGCTCCTCCCATCCCTAATCGAAAAAAAAAACCACCCAACCCCTCCTTGCTTTCTTAAAGCTTAGGATTCAACAACTGATTTGCGTGAGATTATACCTGAAGCTTTTTAGCTCCAAGGGTGTCCTCAGAGTGTTGTAGGCTAATCGCCTCTACCCTTTGGGAGAGTAACTACACCATTCCATTCCCTTCCTTCATAGCTATTCACACTGACATTGGCAGATAACTTAGCACGTTGTTGATAGAAAAATATCCTTGAACTGAAAGGATGTTTGATCACGATCGCGCCGTTATCGTTTCGATTAGTGAGGAGGCTCTTCGAACGTTTCGACCAAACGCAAATAAGATAGCGTCTACAGAATACAACGCGGAATCGATGAGTAATGTATAGGTAGGTGCTGCGAGCTCGACAGCCCAACCGATCCAATAAACCTCTCGACTCAATCGTCTCCGTTTGAGACCATATCCGGGCGGTTCTGTGTATTCACATTTTTCGTTTGTGTGTAGGCAAATACCTTGGAGAGTTTCAAGATAAATCCGCTGAATTGAACGCTTTGATGGGACATTTATCATAGACTATAATAATCGAACCGTTTTTTATGGCGTTCCTTTGAAACTAGGTGTAATAGGCAGGCTCCGCCGTCTGAGGAACACTGACTAAATTACTTGCGTTGAAGTTGTGGAAAACCATTTCAAAGAAGAAAAATCTCTCATAATAAATAAAACACAGTCTAAAATCCTTTATGGTTGATGGAGCCCTATGCGGCATCTTTTGTTAAGAATTTGTTAAGGGATTATATTCCTGTAGTGGGGTAGTTATTGCTCCTAAACAACATGAATATAATGTCAACACGAATTAAACAAGAATGTTTGCTGAGGAGGAGTTCAAGGCAATAAATCAGAGAGATGGGCAAAACTAAGTTTCTTCATCTGATACTTTTTGAGCTTACAGAACGACATTTGTCATTAAAAAAAATCTTCATTCATAATATCAAGTTCTCAAAAGATTAAAAAGTTCGGTACTACTTCTTTTCATGGTCACCACCTTTCTATACCTTGGTCACGCAACAAACCCTGAGCTCACCGATTCAATATAAAGAATTCGTACTTTGGTTCTTGGTGTTAAATTGATAACCGTTTTGGTTTATTATTCAATAATAAACCATCGTAATCGCTCTTGAAAAAAAAATTTAACCCCCCCTGAAAATTTCATGGTTTACGTCTCAAAGGGTGTAGAATCCAAATCTGCAATAAAACATTTTCCGTCCGTACGCCGTACGCACAATTTCTCCCAAACGGCTAGAGCAAAAAATCTGAAATGTAAGTATGGCCCGATTTATGGTGCCTACATTCGCATCCACATTCACTACATCACTAGGTTACTGCGATCAAAACAAACACAAGAGTTTTTTTTTTTTTTCAATCGCAGTAACCTAGTGATGTAGTGCATGTAGATTTCAGGAGATATGCATAGAGTACGTAAATCGGTTCTCAACCAAAGTATCTATTTGGATTGATCAGTTGATCATATTTGTGTGCCTCCTGAAATTCAATAATCGCTCCATCACCTGTGAAACACGCACACTCCAAAGCTTAGTAGAAATTCAAATCATGAAGCATTGAATTATAAACCCCAGTGAAAGAATTTGCAGCGTTTTTTAAACAGTTTCACCCATTTGTAATTTGTATATATTTGTATTCTAAAAACTTGAACACATAGGGATACCAATTTCCTATCTTCGCATCGAATACTAAGGAGTTGTAAAACTTCTTCTCGTTTCATTGTTCCATGGTTTAGTTGAAGAACTTCTTTGTTAACAAACAGATACTAAGGAGCTGTGTAAAAAGTCATTCAACCCCAAAACCACATTGAAGTGAGTCCCTACTTAACATAGCATCGTAATTCTTTTCTGCCCGACCAGTACTTATTTGGTCCTGCTTTGAATGAATATCGAAGATTGACTCCTTGAGCCATCGCTCTTGTGTTAAGTGGTCTCCTTCAAAATCGCTAAACTTTTCAATTGAACAGCAAAGAACAGAAGGTTCCTTGCAAATATTCGCCACCTCTTTGAGTGCTACTGATCTGATTGCTAAACGCTTAAACGTCGGTACCTCTTTTTCATATTCATATTGTGTGACCCGGATTGGGCAGCAATATTGAGTTGATTTATAAAGAAGAAATGTCGAAAAAATCGTTTGTCATTGTTTCCGAAAAATCCAAAAAAAGAATTATGTAAGTTCGTTGGTCCACGTTTTGGAAAAGGTGTCATTGCACAATAAGAATAAATACAATGGTTATATATGTATGTAAGTATACGAATAATTTTCGTTTTGTGGTTGTTATATTGAGATGAAGAGACGAAGGGAAGAAGACCATTTCAAATGTGTATTTCAAGTTTGGAATAACTGTTGCATAACTTGTGCAACACTCCTTTGTTGACACATGAAGTACCTACTTCAAAGCTTCAAAAAGTTGGCCCACAGGTTTCTTGGTGATCTCGGGTGAAGAGGTTCCGGAAACCCACCAAAAACCGGACGTCCGGGAGCAAATGAGGTGTCCACTGTGGGGCTTTTCATTCGCAACTTATAAATTCACCTCCCACCTTAAACGTTCCCTCTTTCCCGTCAAAAGACCCCTGAAAACGGTCGTATTTCTCTCTCGAGCCGTTCGGCTGGCAATGGAAAAAGGAAAGACTAAGGTGAGTAGGGTAGCGGCTACGGCGGCCAGAGGGGGAGAGGGGTTAGCAGGCAAATATATCACATTTTCTCGATATTTATTGGCTTCCATTAGAATGTATTAAAGTGAAAATGAGAATATTCCGAGAGAAGGGGGTCTCTCCATTTGGAATGAACTCATCGCGAACTAGAGCGCAATTTTTTACGAAAGATCGAAGGTAATTTCTCGAAACAATTTCTGTTTATTTTACACTAGTGATAGAATCTATTACTTCATACGTATTCGTACTCGGAATACTTTCATGAAATGGGAAAGGGGAACTATCAATATCTGATATGGATCTGGATATGGGTTTCATGTACTTGAAGCTTTGTAGCTTTGAGGGTATTCTCTGGGTGTAGCAGGATAATTGTCACAGTTCCTACAAGGGGTATCTTCATGATTTCGTAGCTTCTTTGTGAATTTCAGCAGAGCGTGGTTGAAACAGACTCACTTTCCAATATTGACTTCCAGGAGAAAACGTCCCCTCACATGTTTCAATGAGTTCCAAAAGCTAAATAGCTTACTTAAATTTTTCTATAGCGTTGTCTATAGCAATTCTTAACTTTTAACTATGGAATTCGCAAGTCAAATGAAACCTTTTACAAATCAAATAAAACATTTTCCTAAACAAATGAAACCTATTGAGAAAATGGGTGAAATGAAGTACCTTGATAGATAAGTAGCCTGCTTGCTGATAAATGCAATAGTTCCTATCGTAGAAATAATATGACTAAATAAAAATTCTATGAATTTTAGGCATAGGATTATCGAAGTAGATCTCACCTTGGTTTTTTTTTCTTTTTAACTTTATTAATCTTTATTACATAATATGATGTATTACAGTTTTGTTAATAAATGCAATCATAAATATAACGTGAAACATGCATAGGAGTAAGAGTCCAATGACCCTCTCCCACTATTTAGGATGATTAATTGGAACAATGTGTGTTGTATCACAGCAACAATAACATTAATATAATTTTAATTAATCGAATTTAATTGGGTAATGGTGAGTAGATCTGTATGGCGTTTCCTTTTCAGCCGCCGATTTGTACGGTGGGGAGGAGTAGCTTCCAAAATAGCTTCTACTAATTGGTTTTGGTGGTGGTGAAGTCGTTGGTGGAATAGTGGGTATGAGCGGAGTAAAACTTCCAACACTGTCGGCACCTCGGTGTCCTTGTGTGGATTCTGGTTTCTAATGTACCAAGGTGCACCGGTAATTATCCTTAGTGCGCGGTTCTGAAAAGTCTGGATCCGCCGAATTTGCGAATCAGAGGCTCCACCCCAGATTTGGCAACCATATTCCCATATAGGTCTAATTAGTACCAAGTAGTTAAGGCGTTTGGTGTCGAATGACAGTGGTGATCGAGTATGAAGTAGGGGTTCGAGAGTTTTTAGACGATGACGGCATCTTTTGAGTATGCTAGTGATATGAACGTTGAATCTCACCTTGGTATAATAGGAAACAAGAAAGTAAAAAGGCTTTATTGGGTCTGGAAAAGGTTTCATTTGATATAGGAAAGGTTCCATTTGATATAGGAAATGTTTCATTTGACTTGTAAAAGGTTTCATTTGACTTGGAAATGCTGTATTATGTACCCCAACCCTGATAAATTCTACCACACAGACCCCCCTTCTGCATAACTGAACTGTGGTGTTTTGAAATGTCTTAGAATTTAGGGAGCGGTAATTAAAAAGTTTTTGCGAATAGTAATGAGAGGTTTAATGCTAGTTAGACCTTAGTAGTAGCATTCTTAGAGATACCGTGGTGTTAACACCACTTCAGTGTTTCGGCTTCAACTTATGTTCAATGCAGACCTCAAATGTCATATTATTGTGTGTGCTTACTGTGTATAATGTATCTATACCATATTTACGCGGTTTAATGCCTCCTAATAAATCATCACAGACAGTTTTATTGATTAAATCACAATGATGTCTAACCACTTGTATATATTTTGGTTCCAGGTAGGAAGAACTTGTTGCAGGGTAATGAGCAGTGAATGTAAGTAATTTTTCAAAGATTTTAAGAATATTATCAAAGCTAATCATATCACACTGATACGTCGTAGTCCTTAAGTATTGTCAGTTCACAACTTTCATGGGGGGTCCCAAGTAGGTGTGATGCAGTTGCGATGTGTCGTGCGCTTGCCATTGCTGGAAAAAATAGAAGTTTCCTGAAGATTCCTTGAACCTGTTCTTGGAGGATTCTCCATGTAAGTCGTATAAAAAATACCATTAGTAGTGAAATTCGTGTGGTTTTGGAAATCCTGTCGTAAAAGCCATCACCTATCATCGTAATCTTGTCTTCATGTGGTCTTCTTGATAATCAGTCTGTACATAAGCAGCAGCACGAGTACTACTACCCCAACTATAACAGAATCGCTGAGAGATTAATTTACTGTTATACAATGTGTTCTGTTGGGTCTATTGCGTTACGATTTTGAAGCTATTCCCGACAAAACGGCATCTCCACCTGGTGTAATGGAGCTAGAATGGTGAGAGGAACATAACTAATACCCTCAACCATGTTTTCAACAATAATATTGATAAGTAAGCTAACGCAGGTAAATGAAAATAAAAACCGCTGCAAATTATCACACAAAAGTTCTGTATTAGAACTAGGTTAGTTTCCTCCTACGGTGATCATCGGACTACCAGAACTATGCTGTGAAGTCAGAGACAATGCTTCTTAAGTCCCTACACTCGGAAACACTAGTAAATTCCTACAGAAATTAATGGGATTTAATAAAAATACAGGCGAAAGGAATGCCAATTGTTCAACTGAATTAAAGCTTGACATATGGCGTTATGGATAGTATGATCGTATAAGCATCCATCGTGCTATTTGGGCTGCCGCTAGCCACGCGTCAAATCACCTGCGTGGCCAGGTCGGTCAGGCCATTGATGAACTTGAAGGATCTGCAGCCGGATCGTCTACTCTCTGGAATTTATCAACGGGTGAGTGTATGAGTGTTCACATCAACTCCAGTGGTCTCATTCGATTCACCGCGCTCTAATTTCGACCTGAATCGAGCAGACAACTACAATCCTAAATCGAACGTTTCTGAGATTTCGAATTATTCAGTAGTTTAATAGTTAGATACCAAGATTAATGGCACATCCTGGATTGATGCTGACTTTTTTAATCCAAATTTTGTAAACTTTGGTCCAGCAGTTTCGGGGAAGAGCTTTAGACAACATACGGCTGACGGACGGATTTTTTTTAATTCGATTTTTGAAATCTGCTTATCTTGAAACGTAAACGAACAACTTATGACGGGGGATTTAAAAACATGGTTTTCTTGATTAATTACAAAGTTTTATTGTTGAAAATAATAAACCAACATAGAGGTGATGAACAGGCAAGTCTGGAATATATTTAAATGGAGCTGTCTTTAAGGTATCTTGAACACAATTACAGAACCGAGGCACTCAGTTCGGGTAGTGTACGACAGACTATATCCAGTGTCCATGGACCTAGAAGGGCTATCGAATACAGAAGTGAACCTTTGATTAATAATTTGTAACGTTTCGTGTCGCAAAAGGTATCACGACATCTTACGACAGAAGAGCGAAAGGTTCGGTAAATTAAAATCACTTCCTTAATCCCTCCGCCGCTTTTGTCATCAGAATCCCACCGCCTACTGTATTCCGTCCATTATTATCTTCGGCCCATTCTTGACTTGAAATCCTTTTGTCAATCGGAGCCATCAACGTTTCTTCCCGTGCATTTTTCTTTTTCTTCTTTTTTTTCCTAGAATTGACGAGAAAGGACAGAGGCTATAGGTATCCATCTTCTCTGAAGGGACAAAAGTAAGTAGGTAATTCGCGACCCCAGAAAAAAATTCCACTCAGCCCTTTGAAGGCGTCAAGTTTCTATTTACGATCCTCCGGACTCTTAGCTCTTTTCGTTTGATTCGCCGCCGCGTGTTTTATTTATTTTTTATGCCGTTACCGGGCTGATATACGAGTTGGCTGTTCTATTCATGCATTCGTTTTCAAAACGTTTCCACCTCTGATCTAAAGTGACAACTTTCCCTTCACACCCCTTTAGTGTGTGAAATCTTTATATTCAAGTATCAACTTAATTTAGTCTTTGTATTTGGTCCACTTATAGGTATTTACGCCATGTATTACGCATTAATATGCTTCCATGTCAATCGATAAGTAGTGGATGCTTTCTTTTCAATTTTGGGATATGACAAAGTTTTTCCACCAAATCGATAATTTCAATCCGCATTTTGCCTTCTAAGTGTAGTTGGCAACCTACCACGCCTTATAAAATTTGTTCTTTCATGCCTCTGAATCTCGGATTCCACTCTACTTTAAAACTCTTCTTCTAAATTAGTGTTTTCTAAAACTTCTACCAAGTAAACTTTCTCATAAAAATGTGGTACTAACATCAGGAGCATTTACGAAACATGCGTTATCAACCGTAAGGATAACTCGGTCTTCTTGCTACAGTAATTGAAGAAACGCCAGACCAGAAGCCCAACTTAGAATGAACACGTATATTCCCAAAAACGTAGTTAGGAAACTCTGATATTTTGAAATAGAGTGGAGTTCATAGGACCACCCAGGAATGAATTCCTTTTTTTGAAACTGTCCCTACCTTTTAAAGTTGATTCTTCCTGAAGAAAATAGTTTGTCATCCGTCAGTTCATACAAGCTTATAATATAACTTATATATAGCTTATAAGAAGTAGGGCCCTTAAGAGTTTCATTTCCCATGAATGAATTCATCAGTCTGCATAGGCGCAAAAGTATGAGCCTTCAAGCATCATTTTATCAAGTTCTAGTGGTTAGATCTCCCACATATTTGGAGGTTGCAGGAGAAAAGCCGGTTGAATTATCTCCTTTTAAAATTCTTTAAAAATTGCAATGTTGCATCAATTTTACTATACGGGGAAGCTATGTGTCTGCTATCCCCAACTTGGGAGACGATCTTCACTTGTGAAACTGTTGATTGTGTTGAGAATTCAGTAAGAAGCAATGGAAGGGGAAGCTAGACGAATACCAAGAATACACCTAATTAGTTTCTAAATATCGAGTCAGAATTTTCATAAACGTTGTTTTTGCATACATTGGTTGCTTTTTCTATTGGGAATAATGAAATTCAATGGAAGCATTTTGGTAAAAATACTTTATTAAATCCAATGACACATCAATATCGGAATGAGAGAAGTACAAGAAAGCCAATGAGAGCAAGGGACAAACGAGAAAACGAACCTGGGCTCAAACCAGACCTGATAATCGATGACTAGGAAGGCAGAGCTCCTAGTGGCCAGATGAGTATAAATTCGGTTACAGGACCCTCAAAGGGCCTATTTACAATTAAACATCTGAAGGACAAAGAACCCATCAAAAGAAATACAACCACCTGGGAAAACCCTATAGGAATAGATAGGTCAGACTCGCAATCCAAATCCGGCGAATGATTGAAGAGACAATGGATGTGCAGGTCTGTGGATACAGTGGGGCATTGGATTTCCCAAAAAGGAAAAAACAAGTTGGTGTGAGAGAGAAATGGAAATAAAATATGAGTCAATCGATGATTGATGATTGTCAAAATGTTTGAGGTAACAGGTGAACAGATAAGCTATTTTTGTAGAAGTGGCAGGACTTCATCTCATATCTACGACAAACTTTTTGGTTGATCCCCAACTGGTTACAGAGAAACCAAAGCATCAGCTGAGAACGGGAGATTTTCCTGGTCTGTAATTCACTTGCATTTAATGAAATTTATTTTCAGTCCAACTGTTTTGTGATTTACAGATACATACCTCCGTTTTTCCCCCTCCTCTCCCCTGCCAACGTACAAGTGTCCTTGAATTTTTTAAAACGAATTTGCTACCTTTGACGATAGGATAATAAGGTGGAAGTTATCAACTTGAGGTTTAAAGAAGGGGGAGGCTTTTTCAAAAAACGTGGTGCTGAATTCCTGCTTGCTCTTGCAGATCTTTCTTTCAAGCTGAATGCACATTTTGAAGATACTTTAGGTGGAAACATGAATTTCGACCGTTCAACCGTCATTTGAATGTTACCCTTATCCGTTCGTGTAAAACTTCTTAAATAGGTACTATAAAAGAGCAAGTTATTGAAAAAGCTGTAAGAAAGTCCATAAACAATGTTTTTTCCTAAGGTGCAAGTAGATTTGCGTCCCCCCGGATTTTCCCTTTACGGCCTTGCGGCCGGGCTATCATATTTGACCATCAATGGATTGGAAACCTTGATTTACTGTACTAGCTCTTTCCACCGAGTTGGCCGAGATTTTAGAGAACTCAGCGATTATTTTTATTACCAACGACTTTCCCTAAAGTTACTGCAGAAAGTCCACCTCTAAAGGAAAAGACCCCAAACATCAAAGAACTCTTTATTTCTTATCGAGGCTTTTACATATAAACCCAAGTGATTTCTAGGTTTTTTTCATATCCTCAAAATGAAATATTCTGTTGTAATTTTTGATAATTCGACAGTAATAAAGATCAACACTGATCTCCCCGATGGGGAATAATGAGTAATGCAGAAATAAATCAAATTATTTTAAAAAAAATTCCAAATAGAACGGTATTGATTTTGATCAATTTGAATATAATAGGGACTCGACTAATTTTCGAGAAGGTATGTGAATTTTGACGGAAATGACGTTTCTACTTTTACCTGAAATAATGGTCCATAAGTGGGAACGAAAATTATGTGATTATATGAGAATTATGTGAACTAAAATATCTTCTATTCATATCTGATATTAAATGCTTTTAATTTGTTCTTGAATTGGGTTTCGATCGTCAGGGTTCTTAAAAAATTTTCTGCTAAGTAGCTTGCAATTTTTGCTCATGGTCCATACAGATTCTGAATCTTGTGTGATGAAGCAGTGAACGTAAAATTTGACAACGTCGCTGCCGAACATACCCGACTGTCGATATAAATTTAAGATGATTTATTTGTTCAGTCTGTTTAGTTTCACTATTTCCTCACCTGTAATCCTTGTTCACCACGGATATGAGTTTTATAATCCTAACGGTAACTGAACCGTTGGCAAAAGTAGTGTGTGCTTCAGTTTTTAATTTTTTTAGAGTAAGCCAACCCATAGAGAAGAAGAAGGGTTGAAGAGGAGTGAAATTCAGTGGAAAAAAAAAGAATTTGTTCACTCAGTGTCTTCAAACAATATTTTTGACTTGAGAAATTTTATAATCAATTATAGTTTTATTCTGTTAGTTTTGTCAAGTTTGATACTCATTGATCAATTTGGAATTTCACTAACTGTGGGTTTTACTAAACCGTTAAGGGTTTCACTCTCTTTAAGATGTTGTTCGACATCTCAACAATTCACGTAGGAAATCAGATAACTCTGAACCGTCCCTAGAATCCAGATATTTACGAAACATTATCCAAAAATGAGGAACCTACTTTCAAACAGGCACATATCCATTCCGAAAAAATGTTCAGGAAGTGAGAAAAACGATTTGCAGATTAGTGGAGATGTTTTTCTGCAGTTTCTCATCGGAGTAATGTGTGAGAAGGCACAGATGAAGATGCCTCAGAATATGAATAAATTTTCTCCAAAACACGAGGCTGTATATCCATTTTCACATTGGAAATGTGCCCTTTCGATCAAAACTCATGGATTTGTGCCTTTTTGGAGAAGAAAGAATTCATTCTCCATTCTGTAGGTTTTATTGAAAACTTTACCTGACTCCATATTTCCATTTGTCATGCCTGCCATCTATCGAGATGTAAAGGTTCAACGTCAAGACGAAGGCGCAATGCTTCTTTTTGGATATGTGCCTTTTTGAAACCCCACGACTTATCGCTTGACGAAATTCAGAGGATACGTGCCATTTCGATTGCAAGGCACTGAAAAAAATGTAGGTCACGGATTTGTTACCTTTTGATGCAAATACATAACTTTATCCCCGGAATTGACGTGGATGTGTTCTGTTTTGTTCGGAAATGATAGGGGGATCTGATTCAACTCATATTCAGAGATAGAAAATTGAGAAAAAAACGTTTTCTCCCAGATTTGGTGCAGATATGAGCCTTTTTGAAAGTAAGCTCCTCAAATGAAGTTTGACGTACATAATGTCATAAACCGATGACGATTTTTTCTTTCATCGAACCTTCTAAAAAGAATTCAGAGTTTGAAATAGCCAGCGTTCCATCCATTTACTCTGTTACAAACCGATGACGCGTGTTTTGCCATTCCATTCGCTATGACTAGACAGTCTGTCGCGAGGCTTCCAGGAAACACAACTTGCAGGTTTAACAAATAACTTCGGTACAAAAAGCTAAAGGAGGGACTTGACTCGCATAAAGAAACAACCTCGAGTGGTTTTACTCCGCAGGTATAGCCGACAGGTTCCGTCACAACATCCGTGAACTCATCACGACCTACGCCGAGTTTTGAGACGTTGGATTAAGATAATCGTGATATTTTTAGAGAAACGTGCTATTCGACACAAGCAACGGAAGGAAAGAAAAACAAAATGCAGTCCTGGGGTAAAGCAATTCATTTTGCGTGGACCAAGGCCCACTTACGCGTGCACGGCAATGAAGTGGCAGACGTGTACCCCAATTTAGCACGAGATTATGGCGAGCTACTTAACCTTGTAATCCCATACTCGGATGTATATATTTACGCGTATCGAAGTCTAAAGAACCATTCCCCAACCAGTCATTTTATGATGGTACTGCAACGGGTGAGAGGTACCGGTTGGAAAACCCTTACGTATCTGTCAAACCATGGTTTATATCACAAGATATGGAAAGAAAGTCGATACGTATAATTTCCCGCAAACGCTCGAATCACGGAATATGCTCCACGTACCTGCATCGAATCGGAATAAAGGGACTCTCCTGTTTGTGCGAGGTGTGGAGTAGATGAGGAAACACTGCAACATATATTAATGGAATGCCCGACGTATGCCGCAGCAAGAACCAGGATGATAGACGTAGTAACTCAACACCTGGATAACCTAGTTCACTATTGTCAGATGGTTCCATCGTTTGGTTACTGAGGTTCCGAAGCAACGAATGGTAAACTGTAAAGATATAATCATCACCACTCACAGGACTGTCACAATTAGTAAACTATATGGTTCCATCGGGTGGTCACTGAGGTTCCAAATGTCCAGGGGTTAACGTAACAAGATTAAGTAAATCAACAGCTTTCAAATGAGTGGTGAACGAGTTTTGTACGATCACAAATGTCGAAGAGAGCGAAAACCATCAGAAATATTTTCGTGACGCTGTCCGCGTTACATTTTCGAGTTTATCTAGCAAAGTAAAGACATAAAATGTCAATATATAAAATGTATACCAAATGCATCAATACCCTAAACTTGTTTTGTACAGTCGGAATTATTGACTAAAAGTTTGTTTGCCATAAAATTGATGGTTTAACATTTTTCCCTACACAAAGATCTCTAATTGAAAAATTTGATAACAATCTGAAGTGATGAATACGAACTTTTGTCCATATGGTCCATAAGGCGCTTTCTTTTAATTCTGGTTATAATCGGACACTCATAAGGTAATGTATTTGTTTATTATTCAATAATAAACCATTGTAATCGCTCTTGGAAAAAAAATCTAACCCTCCGGAAAATTTCATGGTTTACGTTTCAAAGGGTGTAGAATCTGCTATAAAAATTTTCCCGTCCGTCCGCCGTACTCACGATTTCTCCCAAACAGCTAGAGCAAAAGATCTGAAATTTTCAGGAAAAATCCATGTTGGTCCGTCGACGCCCCAATTCTTGAGCCAGCTCTCTCACTTAATTTAAAGTGCCCTTTAAGGGTTGTCAAAGTTTTGTAAAATCCCTAAAAACCTCAAAAAAAGTCAAGGCGGCCTAAATTCGGACTCTTTTTGAAGAAATTTCCATGAGGAATCGAATGAGCCCCTCCTCAGGTCTGTAGGTCAAACCATTCCCAATGTAATGTAGTAATGTGGATACTGGTGTAAACTCCTAAAAGGCTTTGTAGCCGATACACTGGTTGAAAGATTCTGATAATATATAGGTAAATATTATTCATTATTATTAATTGGCTTGCGTTCATGATTTGAATTTCTACTAAGCTTTGGAGCGTGCATGTTTCACAGGTGATAGAGCGATTATTGGATTTCAGGAGGCACACGAATATGATCAACTGATCAATCCAAATAGGTATTTTGGTTGAGAACAGATTTACGTGTTCTATGCAAATCTCCTGAAATTCAATAATCGCTCTATCACCTGTGAAACACGCACACTCCAACGCTTAGTAGAAATTCAAATCATAAACGCAAGCCAATTGAATAATAAATCCCAGTGAAAGAATTTGCAGCGTTTTTTTCTACTGCTACAACTTGATACCTAGGTGTCCAACAAACGAACTAAAATACCATCCCTGTGAAGTTGAACTGAAACATGGTATTTGAACGTTAGTAACAGGTTAATGATAATTCTCTTTAATGACCATCCCTTCTCTTTTCTTGTTAAGTACGAGAACAACCGTGGAGGTCCTGGGAGTCCATCTCTTGCTAACTCGAGTCGGCAGCCCGCCGCTTTAATTAAAATCGAGTTTTGATTAACAGGGATAGAAATTACACAAGGCAAGCCGTATAAATTATGCGATGGAAATTGGAGGAGAAAAGTTGACTGGTCTCCGGAGGGAAGTATTGGCGTTCTGCGAGTTTCGCTGGAAGGGGCTTCGAGAATTCTTGTTACTCTTGGAGTAAGGGACACAGACTATCGGGTGAGCGGCCAATTTTAAACTTGTGGTGAAACATGAATATTCGTTGCTGACGAACGCAGTCAGTCTCTACTTTGAGTTAAAACTTGATAGGGGTTTCAACAAAATATTCATTTGCTCCAGTGGTAATGACATTGCAGTTTGACATTCAAGATTAAAATATGCGCTTATGTCGCAGTCAATATGTTGAATCAATAATTTTGCCATCAAACTGTTGAAATGTCAAGTATCAGCCTAGGAAGGCTTAGGCCAGGGACGGCTACTGACAGGAGTGCAAGCAAATCTGCACCCCCTACCCTAATTGAAAAAAAAAAAAACCTGATAATAATAATATTATGCTGTTTTCCAACTCTTCCCCATGAATCCTAATTGAAGAGCAGGAGAGCTTCAAATCCATGCGTTGAACAGAGCCTCAGGATGAGTTGGAAGATGTTGGAGTCGTGAGTTTGGTTAGGGGGGGTTAGCAGCTAACTGTCGGAGCTCGGCTGGCTCCTGCTCCTGAAGGGAGGAGCTTAAACGGAGAACACACCGTAAAGTAAGTAAAGTAAACAAGGATTTTCACCTTGGATTTTCGTCCGACTACCCGGAGGTGTCGCGGACGTCGCCAGCCGTCCTCCAGAGAGGATCGGAACTAGGTCCGACGATTTCGCTCGTGGCTTCCCATTGCCTCACGCCCCTGGGTTGGGAGGGTTTTCACGGATTCGAGATCAGAGGTGAACTGTCTAACGACAGCACAGGTATACAACAATTGATACGATTTTGGCCCTAATCACTGGTGCCAGCCATAATTTTTCTGTCACTTCTTTATAGGCCAACCATGCTGACTTCTCTAACTCGAACATCGACTGAGGAAAGTTCACTTCCTCCATAGGTTCCCGAATCTTGGGCCCCTCGAAAATACCTGTTGCAAAACATTTCTAAAACTAAAATCCTTCTTATGAATAGAGGTTTACAAGGAAATATTTCATCCCTCTCTTTCGTTACTGTGGAGGAATTGAAGAAGCCTGACAGTCATAAAAGCTCGGGTCGGTAATCCTTTAACTACCTGAAAAACAAGTAAATAAGGGGAAACGAAATCTAGGGGTGGGAAAACACTTAAGAAAAGCTTGTAAACCATTAATTATTATCTTGTTTTAAATATCTGATACTTTTGGTTTATTATTCAATAATAAACCATTGTAATCGCTCTTGAAAAAAAAAATCTAACCCCCCCCCCCCTGAAAATTTCATGGTTTACGTTTCAAAGGGTGTAGAATCCGAATCTGCAAAAAAATTTTACGTCCGTCCGCCGTACAAAAAATCCATGTTGGTCCGACGACGCCCCAATTCTTGAGCCGGATCTCTCACTTAATTTAAAGTGCCCTTTAAGGGTTGTCAAAGGGTTGTCCTGGTAAGGAATCAGAAAATATCAACAGTTTTCATTCTGCAAAAATCGTGTAGACCTGTGTAATGAATCAAAACTTACTATTACTTAAACGTATTGATAACCGTAATTTATAAATGGTTGTCTACGCAGTTTAATTTGAAGAGAAAACTACCACAAGATAGCTCCTGAAAGATTTATTGTCGTTGGAAGCAACACATGCGCCTGAGCAAGAGATGCTAAAACGTTCATCACTCCAAAGCTGTGCGGGCTTGGCGTTCCCCGTCGGAGACGGCCTCGTAGCGATAAATTCGTTCAGTCTCCCCAATAAATTCACCTCCCACGTGCATCCTAAGGATGTTTCTTCTCAAGCAGAGAAAACTACAAGTGAGTGAGACGGGTAAAGTGTGAAAGAATGGTGAATGAGAGAGAAAGAGCGAGAAAGGGAGGGAAGGGGGCGAGACTGGCAGTGAAAGCGAGAGAGTGATTGAGTGGCTAATCGACGGCGCGAGTAGACACCGGAGGGTGGGGGAAAAGGCGTAATAAATACCCTCATTACTTCACTTGATCCATTAAAGCCCCTTCCGACTACGAGCGGCTGTTTTACAAATTAAATCCCCCTCAGAATTTTCTGATGAATATAGACCGAGTTTGACTGAGGAATGTTCTTTGAAATTGGCGTTCATTAGACTTAATTGGTTTAATTATACCGCGCTCATCGTCGTCTTTTGCTTCCGAATATACCTATTGGTGACAGAAGCATCTTCTTCAATTCGCGAGATGAAAAGTGTTTTTTACTAAAAAATCACAATTTCCACTAGCATTTTGCGTCTTAGAGCATTCTGAACAACTTTCGTACCGTGCTAGCTGACCTTGTGTCGGCAGATCCTTGTAACAAACCTAATTCTTGCATTTTCCATCTAATTTTCATGACATTTTCAGGGACTGTGTGGGTTAGGGTTAGCAATCATCGGGGGTTGAAGATTCGATCGGGAAGATTTGCTCCTAACTGCTACTCTTCAAATCCTTTAGGATGGAATCAATAGGTATTTTCAAAAAATAAACGCAACGATCCGAACTTTCTCGATATCCGGACCGCCCACTAAATAACGATCCGGAGTAGATTCATCCGTTATTTTTCACCCCAAGAGTATCTTATCCAGATCGGATTAATAAGTATCGATCCCTAATTCCCTCTGACCGTTTCTTTTTGCCTTTGTGATGGTCAAAATCATGTGGGAGTCAACTCTGAGGCTCCTTTTAAGGCCTAGAGATCCCAAGGTGGACAGCCAAATCTATCTGTATCATAACCAGAGTTTTTTTTTTCGGTAGGCAAGTGAGGAAACCTTTGAGATCCTAAGGTGAAAATCGGATCTCGTAAGATACCCAGAAGGGACCGTATCGTTATGTAGGATTCAACCCACTAAAAACTCACCTTCCTTTCCCACGTTGGAACTCGTCCTGGAACAGTTCAACACATTACTTCGGCCAAGTCCTTAGGAGGTATTTATTCCTCTCGGTCCGTTTGTAGCCTCTTCTGTCTCTCTCGTTCTTGAGCGACCTTTCTCTGCAGGATGCCTTCGACATAGACAGCTACAGAGGTCCAATGCTCCTCTCTTTCAAGCATTTTGGCAACTATGTTCTCCAGTGTCATGTCCTCAGATGGCATTTCCAGATCATCCTGCAGATATCTTCTTTGTTTTTTCCACTGCTTACATATGAAGAATGTGTGAAACACATCGTCATCTTCTCCATCACAATTCGGACAAGTTAGATCGTCTACTTTCCCCATTCTGTGAAGGTAGGAGTAAAATTGTCCGTGTCCCGAGAGACACTGTGTTACGAAAAAGTTCAGCTCTCCATGCTTTCTCTCTAGCCACTTTTGAACATGCGGTATCAAGCGTGCTCTCCACCTCCCTCTTCCTCTATGATAATGCGGGTTCTTTATCCTTCTTCACGTCGGTCAAATACTCGTTTTCGTTCTGTAGCCAAAAGTCGAATCGGGATGCAGCCAGTCAGTACAAGTATCATAACCAGAGTAGTTGATTACTTCGAGTTAGTAGTGATTACACTTTTTCAATTACTTCAACAAAATTTATATTGGTTGGTGTATGCGTTTTATTGTGTGTAGATGTAAGTTTTTTTGAGGCAGTCGACAACAGTGTATTGCTGGTTGGATAGCCATATGCTTAGGAGCCAACTGAATACCCAACAACTCCGAAATATATATCGATTTCAACCCCTGCTGTCGTTGCTCAGATATCAATAGATCAGTCTGCACATGAGCGAAGTAAATTCCACAAACCTTCATTTTCTCAGTTTCTAGGGGTCTGATCACGCTCGAACTTTCAGGGTAGTCGGAGAAAAAAGACCTGATAGTCTTGCATCAATTTCAACGCAATGGTATTATTACTAGGTACTGCACATGCTAGGTACTGAACTTTAAATCCCTAAATCAAGCCTAATTCTTACAGTTTTTACGAAAGGAATTGGTAAGAATTATTCGATTTGCCCGTTTCCTCTCCCTTTGAATTCTTTCATGTCTAAATTCTGTTAGAACAGAATTTAATGCGCTTAGAATGTTTCCCTTGAGAGTTCTCTCGCTTCAAAATCAACATATACTACACTCGTATCATTTTCTCAGGTTCTGGTGGTTCGATCTTGATACAAGCTGGAGGATGGGTAGGGAAAGCTGATTTTTGATGTAGGAAGATCCCAAAATAATTCAGATTAATCAGTATGAAATGAGGCTCTCGTTGAATTTCTTCTGTGTTTCATGTTACCATCTTCTCTATGTATGTTCTAACAATAGTCTCCCGTCATGTGCCTTACCCTGTTTTTAACTGTAATCTCCCGAGGTTTTTTGGAAATTTGTCCAAATGGCTTGGGTGAATGTGACTTTTAATGCTCATGTTAGTTCGTAGAATTCGAAATACGTTGGTGCAGTTGTCAGCCCTCTGATTGCCAACAGAATTCGGAGCACCAAAACGGAACTGCTCGAAGCAACAGTCTCCAAATTGTTCATCGAGTTAATGAAGTTTGTATTCTTAATGATTACGGTCCGGAATTATATGCAAAAAATCGCCCCGAATATGCAACAAGAATTAGAAATATATACAAAAGAAACCACAATTTCTCAAAAACATATTGTTCAGAAAATCATTAAATCTGTCGCAAATGGGTAAGGTAGATGTAGCCAATCAAAGTAGGTACTGAGCAGGTACTTGAGTCTTTATTATTCAAATGATGTAATCAACGTTTCATTAAATAGGACAATCATGCGCTGCTCAAGATGCTCAGGTGTTAGAGACCGTCTTTTGTCTGAAAGAAGAACCTTCAACGATGAAAATGACCGGTCTACGCCGACTGAGACGATAGGAAGATAATTCATTGCAGCAATATCGTTATTTGAAAATCCAACTGGGAAGGTAGAAATTTCGCCCTTGTGAATTTTGGCAAAGTTGAAGGTGGCTGTCCAGCTTCGGTTCTTCTCAAGGACTGTCGCCAACTTCAGGGCCTCTGCGATTTCTCCGGCCACAAATATGCAAAAGTCCAGGCTCTATTATTGAGCTAACGGAATGGTATGAAGAACAATGGGACAAGCAAATTATGAGAGTCTTTTGTTAGGAAAAAGAAGACAGTAACATGAAACATAGAAGAAAATCAAACACAGCCTATTCCGATCCTCAATCAATCATCTTCGGATTCAGCACCCTTCAAAAACCCCAAGAATAGTTGTTAAAAAAGCCGGCAACTCGGAGGTCGTTCTTAGTAGACCAATGTTGTCTGTAACTGATCAATAACTGATGAACTATTTACCAATATTTGATGTTTCAGTGAGCCATGTTCGCCAATAAACGCCGAAAAAAATTTACGCCTCGCGAGTAACGTTCACTGAGCTCACGGTTCATTCAACCGACTCAATCGATATCGACCCCTCGACATTTTGAGCATGAAGGGGAAAAAAATCCTACACCTGTCGAAGAGAGAAAAAGAGGCGGTTTTCACCATTCAACCTCAAGGAGTAATAAATCTCTCCTTCTTGTGGTTCATTTGTCAAAGACAATGCCTTCAGGATTACTCGGGGAAATATAGATGTCCGAGCTTCGGAGAGACATCCGTTATACAATGCTCCGAGGTACAGGAATATTGCGGATATAAAGAATAGAGATGTGCGCTGAGTCAATACCTCTTCCAAGCGATTATTCAGTTCTGTTTATGTTCACGAAATCATCCTTTTCAAAACAATCGAAACCCTCATTTCTAGGGCACACTATTCTGCTGAACTATTCCCCCCCAAGAAAAACAGTTGAATTATTGAACATGTTTGTCTTACAGAAACAAACGTTGAAGATTAGGAAGATAAACCCATAAACTTTGAAACTCCCAGTTATGCACCCCATTTTCAAATATTGTTGAAAGTAGTTTTAATTAGAATTCCTCAAAAAGATAAGATCGCGTCTTTGAAATTTTTTTTCAATTAAGAATTTGGTTTCAAAATGAATTATTTACGACCCTTTTCCCTTGTATTTAACGGTTGTAATGTAATGTAATGTACTTTTTATCCATTCAAATGACCTTTTTTTTACTTAACTACTGAGAATGGGAAAATTTGATTCTACCAAAATCAATATTTCTATTTGCGTTTGACGTTCTAAAACATTAAGATCGAACTTAAGATCTTTGGTTTCGCACTTGTATGTCTGTCGTGTTTGCACAAACCCTTGTTACGAGTCTAATTTCAACAATGTTCATCCAATTTTGCTGAAATTTTCAGGGAATTGGGAGGATCGGCTGAAGATGTTTCCCTAAGAGCTTGATTTCTCACAAACCAATAGTTTACGATGCGCATGCACAAACGAACAGTCAGCCAGGCATCGTAATGCTATCCCAATATTGTTCTCTTCCCAAGGCTGATCATGCCCAGATTCGGAGGAAATTTTGGAAAAGTAAGCTTTAATCATATCATATCCAATCCATCGAAATAAATTTTTAAACATCTAAAATACGTTCCAGAACCAAACCAAATTCTTACTACGCTGTTATGGGTTGAATTAAGTGGGAAGACAACGGTTCTGGAATTGGACGAATATCGCAAAAAATTGGAATGCAACCACGGAGGAAGGAGACATTCCATTCTTTGTCATACATGTAGATGGCGTACTTTCTGCATCAGGTAAAACCTGAAAAAAACAAGAATTTGTGAAAGCATTCAATATGATCCACGATCGAACCGTTTTGAAGATTTTAATGTGTCAACAAAAATACACGAAAGACTTAATTGAAAGATTCGCCGTGGAAATTTGGAAAATCTGAGATATCACAGAGAGAAGAAGAAATGAAGGCCATGCCCTACAAGCAGCTTACATGGTCATTACGTTTCAGTTGGCACTTGTCCAGACATTGCGTATTCAGTGATTTAGCTGAATTAGTAAAAAACTGCTAAAAGACAGATACGTTTAATGCATTTTAAGGTACCTAAAAGGTACCATGAACTATGGGATAACCTTCAAGAAGACAGAAAAGAACTTGTGGCGTACATACGTAACAACGGTGACTGTCGAATGGATTACATGGCAGTTAGAGGCGTGACGAAAGAAACCTTTTGGTTGACAGACGTGATTTTAATTTAAAGATATCCTTTATGCCCTCAAATTGTTTTGATTCATAATGACAACCGAAGCGCTCAACATCACATACTAAATCCAACATAACACTCAAGAACGAAACACATTAACATAAAACCATCTGATACCAGAGAGGATGTTACATCTTGGAACACATTTCAAAGAAAAACAGAAATTTAATCTTTACCGACTGACGATTCGATAGTGGACTTACCAAGCATCAAGCTTACAGCTTTCTTCAATTAATTGATGTTAATAGCCCTGTAGTGTAGCCAGTTTAAGGGAAGTTTAAGAGAACAATATTGACTATATAAAGTTGTTTCTACTGTCTTTACAAAATGAAAAAAAAAATTGATTTATAAAGCCTTGTGTAACGTGTTACCTACTTACGAAACGTTTTGCTTAAAAAAAAGTTAATAAAAAATGTGGTAATTTCTAACATTTAGTACATGCTTAACAGATAACGGGAAAAAACGTTAATCGCGACAATGAGGGACAACACAAGAATCGATACAATCTTTTGTTGAAAAATGTTCGCCAATACCCTGTCCACTTTGACCCTTTCTTCTTGAAACTAAAAGGCTTACAAGATTCGCCGCACTTTTAGGTTACAATTTCAATCGATCAATAATACTTATTGAATTGAAATACAGCGAAGGCTATATTTGTCTCAAATAGGCATATCTTCACTTAGTTTTTTTGTGTTTTTTTTTCTCCAGGATTTAATATCATAATGATCTGGAATGGATTTATATCTGCTTTTTTCTATCATGATTGGGTTTCCTATCCCGTTCCCCTTTGGATCCATCCAAATACAGCGCTCCTCATAAAAACGGTAACCTTATTTATATGGACTGTCTCCTGAAGGACGTGTTAAAGCTGTCTGACACTCTAAATTTGAATCTCACACTGTCAACAGTGTGAACATATTCGGTTCGTTCGATGAAAGAAGATTCGACGTACGTACGAACCAACTCGACTCCATGCAGATACGGCTTTCATTGACTAGGTATTCTACTGAACAATGGACGTGTGCTGTGGTTTCGCGAACTGCGCCCTGCCAAGTTATCACGAACGTATTTTCATTCGCGTTTAAGTGAAGGCCCCAACCCGTTGGAGAAGATGTATCTCCCTTCCCGAGAATTCCTCTCAATTCGCACTTGCAGGTGGCTTGTGTTTATCTTTGATTTTGAGTCAACTACTATAAAGTTCACAAAAATTGTATTCAAATAGGAGTAATAAATTATTCTCCATAACTCTGCATGTAGAAGCTGTGTGATAACAAAAATTAAAGTCAAATTTTATCACAAGACTCTCGTAGTGTTTAAACCCATTCAGTAATAGCAACTGATATGATATTGAGCAACTGATCGTCTGCTGATTCGGCTTGATCTTATAAGGGTTTTTCGTTAAAACTTTCGTTCTATAGACGTCTGAAGCTTGTATTTATAATATAAATATTATTCTTCTGGAATTTCTCTCAATTTCCCACTTGCAGGTGGCTTGTGTTTATCTTTGATTTCGAGTCAACTATTGTAAGTCAGATCATAGTCAAACTGAGTTTCTATCTTAACTTACTACTGCCATTATTCAAATAGGAGTAATAAATTATACTCAAACTGTGCACGTACCGGCTGTGTGATAACAAAAATCGATGTCAAATTTTATCACTCTCGTAGTGTGCAAAAACATTTCTGTGATAATAGCATGATTGAGCATTTGAACGTCTGCTGATTCGGCTCGATCTTATAAGGGGGGAAAACTTTCGTTCTACAGGGTGTCCCAGGAGTTATGCACAATCCGACTCCTACGTGTTCTACAGCTCATTTCCAACCAAAAATGCCATTTAGCAGAGGCCTCGTTTCCTAGCTATTCGCGATTTAAGATTGTTTTTCGTGTTTTCGATCTTATGTCTATAAAAAAATAACTCCCTCAATTTTGGAGATAGCTCAAATTTGATGACACCGTTGGAATAGCGTTAAATTGTCTATATATTTGATGTCAGAAAACTTTTCTAAATTGCATTGAAGATGTGCGATTGTTGCGCGAAATGGCAGTTTTGTCAAAATCTTGAAATCGCCTGTTTTTCATCTCGCCTAGAAACCCCATGAATGCTTGGCGCAGAACTGTGCAGGCCTGGTAAAATGTCATCTTTCCAACGGTGTAGTAGTTATCTTTAGTTTAGGAAATGGTGTTTAACTGCAGAAAAACGTGTGTTTTCTATTAAAATTGAGGTTTTTCCGAAAGTCTCGAAGATGAATGCAACTCATCGCGTTCGGAAATGAGTTGTAGAACACGTAGGAGTCGGATTGTGCATAACTCCTGGGACACCCTGTATAAACCTCTGAAACCTAACTGTATTTATAATATAAATATTATTCTTGACAAGAAGTGATGTACGTATAAAGGGTATCTTGTGATCATATCCATCAGAAATTCCATTTTAGAGAGTTATGTTCTATTACAGTTTCATTTTAGAATGTCGTTCCTATGTAACCCATATTATGAAATTTAATAGTTTTCCCTTCTCCCAGCACCCAGTGGAGCGATTCAATAATCAGGAAGGGGAACTACCCATATCCATTACGCTTATTAACAGATATGTGTAAAAAAACGAGCAATATGAGTTAAGCTTCGGATTATCCATTATTTCCAAGTTTTATTTGCATTAATAAATTTGATATGATCTTCTTGCGTTTGATGTAAACGGGTGAATTTTAAGCAGGGTCCACACTAAGCCGCTGTAGGCCCGGCTGACCCGGTCGGGCACGTTTGGGACGGCACCAAAACGAAGCCGACCGGGTTATCTACGTTATTTTATTTCTATTTTAGTTTCGACACCAAGACTGGTGACTTCGTTGAAGAGAACTTTTTAGACTTTTAAAGTGTCCGACTATGACGTCGCTATGTCAGCAATGGCTGTGGTGATCCTAGCTTTAAATCAGCCTCCAAAAAGACGTCAAAGGAAGATTTTGGATTCGATCGAGCCTTAGGAGAGGACGGCAGCTGTACAGGGCTAGCGAATTAGTGAAACATTTAAATGAATGAAAGATTGTAACTGAAGCCACTCGGGACGTCTCCACTCTATATTTTTGTTCGGCTCGGCTCGTCTTCCCTTGGTGTGTACCGACATTATGCGGTTTGGAATCGGCACGACCCGAGCCGGGCAGCCCGCCCGACCTACCGCGGCTTAGTGAGGACCCTGCTTTACAATGTCCCTCAAATCAGCTGACAGAATACTCCTTCAAAAACATTTCCCCCATACAGATGTTGAAGCAGAACTGCTTTGGGACATGAGCTGCAGGACCACTGCCCTAGAGGTCGGAATAATCTACATCATGAACAACCTTTATATTTCACAACTGTCTACTCATTGAAGCGTAGCTGAAATGCCGTGACTAGGAAAAATTCAACAGCTTATTGATTAATTTAATCTGTCGAATGAAGATATATTCAATATGCACTTAACTAACGGACAGTCGTAGATTATATTTCTATGATTTGTACTGATGGGTGTGTTTGAATAAGGCCGTTGTGTTGCGGAAGTTTTCCGAAAAAAATCTTTGCTGATTACGCTCCCACGAAGCAATGGGAAAGTGAAGCTAAAAGTGCGGGTTCGAGCGGTCGTATCAATTCTTCCGATATCCAGTTTCAAGTGATTTACTGAGTCAGAAAAAAAAATCCCCGCCTCAGAACTAACCCGGACCAAAACTGGCGGAACACCACCAGGAAAAAACCTTTGACACGATGGGATATTTATCAACAAACGCGGGATCCGCCCGCGTGCTATTGTGGTCTGTAGCAGGTGGCCCTCGTCAATTCTGAAGGCCTCCGTTTGTAAATAAGAATACTTGAATTTTGGTACATCTTCCAGACTGTTTCCCGAAACATTTCGTCACTAACGCTAAAACGAACGTAAAGGGATTAACAATGGCTTGTACACAATAGAGTTTCTGCATAGGTCGGGATATTCTATTTTTGACGTCTCATTTTTGACCTATTCTACACAGAAGCTCCTGATAAACAACAGGCAAAGTAAAATGCTAAAACAATACGTCACTGATTGTTCGATTCGTTGGGCGATAAAGATCAAGTAATCAACACCACCGACACCTTTCTCGAACAAAGTAGTGAAAATTGTACACATTTTTTAACTAAATGTCACTTCATTTTAGTTTACAAGTCGCACCTATTACACTAATTCAGAAGAGCTTGAGAAATCGACACAATATTTCTATGAAAATGTCCGATGCCGGGTAGGAGGGGTTTCACTGTATAGGAATTTATAAATGAGGACTTGAGGTTAGATTTTTGTTCCGTTATTTATTTACGGGTTAGGCTACTTACAAAGATTGTTACAAAAATGAAAAGTTACTAATGATTCGATCATACTTAAATTGATGGGAGATGATTCAATTGTTCTTCTTTGGTATTTCCCCATCCGCATAGTGAGATTGAATATCCAAACATGAGAAAATTGTTCACAGTTCTTTAAAATATCTTCCAAATTGAATGATAATGCGCAGCAGTTCCCAATGATGCGATTATGTGGAAATATGTATGAGATTAAGCCGTTCTTCCTCGACTACCTAACAAATATTTCGAAGCACCTACCAAATTGTATCCACTATTTGCCTCGATCGTCTAATCATACTGAAATGGAATGGGAATAACATTATTTGTTCGTGAGTTGTGGAAACCAACCTTTTGATTACATGAAGCGAGCGAACAATTAATCCCGTGAATCATTCTTCAAATACCACGCTTCAAATGTTGATACAGCACTTAAATTATTGGCGTAACACAACATACAATTTCAGTGCGATACGTTTCAATGAATTGGAGGGTCTACTAGTACATTTCCAACTTTAGGCAGGATTCGACAAAAGCGTGGAATAGATGAATACGCCCCCAGGCGAATGCTCATTATCCCGCCGAGCTCTCATAATAGCTGACAGCTGAGGAATTCCGTAATTCATTGTTACTATTTCCTCTCTCATCGAGGTAAGTACAAGGTTATTCCCCAGGGCCATTCTGTTGTCATCCATCTGACTTTAATTATTATCAGCTATACTGTTTGCATAGTTATGGAGTTATCACGTGCAGTAGTAGAACGTCTGCCAAGTTGGGTTGATACTATAGCTTCCTCAGTTTTGTTGCAAGGAGAGGAAGAATCGGCAGAAAAAATTTGCTATATCATTGAATGTAACTGATGATTAGGTCATCATAATAAAATTGTGTTACGAAACGCATTGCATCCGATATTGATTCCGAGCCTATCAAAAGGTAGCCGAACCATTGTTTTCTCTTTTGATGACGAAGAAATTTTTCCAGCAAAATCAAAAATAACACTACCTATTTACTTATTAAACCATTCCAACCAAAATTCGTTTCGTGTCTGTTTATGTCTGTCCTTGCGTCCACAAATCCTTGTGTCAAACTCTTCTTCTCCATTTTTCGTCAAATTTTCAAAGCACTTTCAGGGATTGAGCGTGTTAGGCTACAGTCGTTTCCCTATACATTTTATTGCTCTCATGTCAATAGATTGTTAAAGATTGTTGTTGAAACCATCCCTGAATGACATCCAGACGGGTAAAATTAGTTGAGATAACAATGTAATTAAACGTGGCGTCCATATCAGTTTATTTAACCCCCCCCCCCCCCCATCAACTCAGTCCATTTGTTGTTTTTCCCATTTCTACTTCCTGTGTGTGTTTGTTTCAAGATTATAAGAAAATATTGTTTTAAAAGTAAATATGTCTCATACATCGGTCATAAGTTCTCTACAGGGCGTCCCAGGAGTTATGCACAATCCGACTCCCACGTGTTCTACAACTCATTTCCGACCAAAAATGCCTCGTAGCATCTTTTTGCCAGAGGCTTCGTTTCCGAGTTATTCGCAATTTAAGATTTTTCTCGTGTTTTCGATCTTACGTCATTAAAAACATCATCACTCTCTCAAATTTGATGACACCGTTGGGAAGAGCGTTAAATTTTCTATCTATTTGATGTCAGAAAACATTTTTTTATTGCATTAAAGATGAGCGATTGCTTCGCGAAATGGCAATTTTGTCAAAACCTTGAAATCCCCTGCTTTTAACTTCGCCTAGAAACCTCATTAACGCTTGACACAGAACTGTGCAGGCCAAGTAAAACGTGCGCCAAAATGTCAGCTTTCAAATGGTGTAGTTTTTTTTTATTTTTAAAAATATTTTTAGTTAAGAAAATGGTGTCCCATTGCAGAAAAACGTGTATTTTCTGTTAAAATTAAGGTTTTTCCAAAATCTCGACGAAAAAAGGTTGTAAGCGGGGTATACTTAACTTTTCTCGCTGAGTTGAATGGTGACCTCTCATGTGACGGTTTAAGTTAGTCTTGTCGGACGCATAAACCCGTTCGTTTGTGAACAGAATCAACGGCATTCCTAAGCTGTCCGGCCAAAGTCAAGATAATCGAAGAGCCGAGAGACGGCTATAGTTTGTGTTCATTTACGATTGATTGCGATGAGTTGCTTCCAGTTAAGTAGCTAAAAAAAGTTTTCTGACATCAAATAGATAGAAAATTTAACGCTCTTTCCAACGGTGTCATCACATTTGAGCTATCTCCAAAATTGGGCCTATGACAGTTTTAATGACGTAAGATCGAAAACAGGAAAAAAATCTTAAATCGCGAATTACTCGGAAACGAGGCCTCTGGCAAAAAATTGCTACGAGGCATATTTGTTCGAAAATGAGCTGTAGAACACGTAGGAGTCGGTTTGTGCATAACTCTGGAACACTCTGTTTAACTAAAGAAGACCCAATGTTTGAAAATTGGGAAAGCTACGGAGGAGGCGTTGTCTTGGTCAGGGGCACGGATATGCAATGACCCGCACGACCCCCGGGTCTTGAAGGAGGGGTTGCTTTGTGCGCCGTGTATTATCAACCCCAATCCGATTTGGCCGTAGCATTGGGCGTTGCAATGTTGATAAAATGTTGTTTCCGACCAAATTCATTTTTGGTAAAATGTTTGTTGACTCAAACATGTTATCCAGTTGTAGGACAATGGTAAGATATTGGGGTTTAAATCGAGTTCATATAAAGAGTTAGAGATTAAACAAGATAGTCAAGATATAAACAAAAAAAAAAAAAAAAATTTAAAAATGGGGAAAAAAATAATCTCATATAATTTTTAACATGATAGGTAGTACCAATGGTAACTGTGGGATTTACCCGAATATGAAACGCGTGTTAGGATGGTTTAGTATAAGTTCCATTGGTCACGAATCGATGTATCATTCTGCTCTTACGTATACGTAAAAACCGTGAAGCATCATTCTGCCACTTTGTAGTCGCTCATACTTGCCCGAATCTTGAAGGTAGATGAAGGAACCCGATTTAATAATCTCAAATCAAATCCAATTCGATTGTAACATTATAGTGTTGCCAAAACCAAATTTGGATTTTGAACTGTCTTTTGAGTGGAAGTATGCCAAAATCTACTCCGGAACGATCAAAACTGTCCGCAGTGTGTCGACAGATGAAGAGGTCGCCCCAGGCGATGGAGAACGGAACCCAGTACGCGTGCGGTCGAATTCGGCTTCGATTCTGAGAAATAGATTCTCGGAGCGATTATTGTTTCCTGAGCGAAATCATATCTTCCGCATATCAGATCCTCACTTTCTCAATTCATTTCCATTGAAAAACCTTCTGATGTCATCTGAATGCGTTGTTCACGAACCGCCGGATTCTGTGGAGGAGACAGGGAAGATGCATGAGCTACGCCGTAACGTGAAGTGGCCAGGTTTAAGGAGAAATATTTTAAGATTTTTTGTGGGATTCTGAAACTTTCAGATCAGTGTGTTAGTTAAACAATGACTAACTAGAATGCGAAACTCTATTTGAATAAAGAAAGAAATATTGATGAAGAAATGATGATTAAAGCTATATACGATTATGCACTTTAGGTGGCCTTATCATCCTGAATTTCATCATCTTTACACTGGCTTCCTCATTTGGTGTAGTTGCTTACCTATTTGGTTTTCCCAAAAGTTGATCAAGTAAAGTTAGCGACTGATAACACGTGGATACTATCTCTTCAGTTTGCCCCAACGAGTAAGGCGAGTAAAAACGACGAACGAAATCTATATCCCCTGCTGCACAAAACATCTTACAAATATATTTTCTTTTTGTAATTTGGGAGTCTTTGCAATAGCTTCGTTTCCTTAAAAAATCCCTTAATACTTGGGATCTCGGACATTTTCCAACAAAGGGTCCAAGATTCATTCGAGATTGATTTTCACGTTCGGTCGAAATCGCGCCTCCTCAAGGAAACAACCACATTGAGGATTTCAACAGCTTAGAACAACTTGTGGTTCTGCGCATTAAGATCCTTACCAACTAATCTTCGAGTTGAGTTGAGTCAGATAGTTGGTAAGCTCTTACAAGCCACTTGATCTGAGGCCAATCCTCATGAATTGCGTCAGTTCTGCGAGAATTGCCAGACTTTGCATAGGGATCCAGGCTGGAAACGATTAATCAAAAACGGTCTTCAGGTTTACATGATACCAACTCCGAGTGCCAATTATAATTGTAAAACGACCCCCGATTTCTCTCTAATGACAGCTAGTGTATGGGGGTCAATAGAAGCTGCTGTCTTTTGGTTCTATTAAATGTCGTCGTTTTCGTTGGCCGTGATCTTCCAACTTCTTCAAAGTGGTAATGAGAATAATTTTAAACGGTCCCATATTTGACATGGATCATTTTCGTCGATGTGATCTGCAAAAGGCTTTTGAGTTGGAGGCTTACGTCTTACGTGTCTAGATACGTCACTGCCTCGTTAGGAAGTCATAGGATTACCTTAGGTGCAGTTACAGTTAAATTGAGGTTTAGTTAATAAAATGTTTGTAAGCTATTTAATAAAATATCGTTGAATTGAAGTCTTAAATATAAGGTGTATCTAAGTTGCGTAGACTTTCTTCCCGTAGTGAAGAGAGAAGAACTTTTATTCATTGTGCCGCCAGCAAAGTTAGCTCCCTGGCGGTAGTGGTCGAAACTAAATAATGTTACGTGTTCAAAAAAATTGTTAAGTATGTAAAAAGTAAAGTAAAATTAAACAAGGAATTTCACCTTGGATTTTCGTCCGACTACCCGGAGGTGTCGCGGACGTCGCCAGCTGTCCTCTAGAGAGGATCAGAACTAGGTCTGACGATTTCGCTCGTGGCTCCCCATTGCCTCACGCCCCTGGGTTGGGAGCGATTTGGATTCACGTGATATCGAGATCAGAGGTGAACTGTCTAACGACAGGACAGGTATACAACACTCGATAAGATTTTGGCCCTAATCATTGGTGCCAGCCGGAGTTGAACCGGGCTAATCAGTATTCTCACTGAAAGTAAACAGCCAAAGGACTGATGCCTTAGCTCGCTCGAGCAACCTGTCCCTAAAGAAAAAAGTTAATTTGTAGTTTCCCATGTTTATTAAGTCTTCCTAAGGTTATTCGTCAAAAAAGTTACGGATCACTCTGATCTGGCATCCGAAGGATTTTATAGCAGATCAATAGCAGCACTCATCAAATTGGGTGGATTGCAAAATTAATCTTACTCCTCGATTTTGGAAACTGCTTTCCTGGATCTTCTTGTCGAAGAATCGAATGAATTTGAGAATGAATTGGATGAATGAATGTATTTGATTCACACCTACTACATTTTAAAGTTTCCCACTTCCTAAGTTCTTCAAGAATAAATCTTTATGATTGCTATACCAGTAGTATTGGATGGAATTGGCCCACTACATTCGTGTTGAGCTAAATTGATTCGGCGCTTCTACGGTGCATGTTCTTTTTATAGTAATAAGTTCCCAAGAGAGAACGAATCTAATGCTGTCATCTTCGGGCTTTTTTTCCCCCTTCCAGGTTAAAATGAAAAATATCGTCTTTCCTTTAGCCTGCAAGAGATATCCCGGATCCAAAGACTTATAATTAAAAGTAAGGGAAAATAAACTGAGCCCCCGCATCGTTGAAAGTCCTTTCGTTTTTATCTATGCCCGTACGCAAACATTCTGGTATCCAGAACTTATCTGCGTAATAAGTTTCCCCCCAAAAAAAGAAAGAAAAGAAAAATCTACTTATTTTTTATCTTTTGTGGTATTGGAAAAAAAGGATGAAAACTGGTAATTTTCCGAAGGAAAAGGGGCAATTATGAGATAACCTAACGAAAGGAACAGCTGTGATTATGCTATTGGGTTTTATAATTACGAGCATAAATGAAACAATCGCATCTACCGTAATGTATGAAAATCCGTAAACCCGAATTTCTCATTTCATCGATCTTATTCGATTCGGTTTTTGTATTGTGCGGGGTTTTAGAGCTGCCTCGAGCAGTGAATTTAATTTGTACTTTGCTATCAATACAAAGAAATTATAACTTGTGCCGTTCATGAGAACGAAAATCAGACTATCTTATATGTAAAACTCTGTTTGTTTGAATGTAGGTATGTATGTATGTTCCCTGTAGACAGCTGAACTGTTTGACCATTTTGGCATGAATAGCCTTAGAATGATCAGCGAGTTGGTATAGGTATTTCGTGTGAAATATGGGTTGAACTATTGGCAGGTAATGGGCGGGAAGTTGATATTTCGTGCTAAGCAACGATTTCCTGCTGTTACGATATAGTATAAATATTATTTTATCTATAAATCGGATTATCGAACATGTGGACGAAGAATTTCAATTATTAATTAACACATGCAGTTCATGCGAATCTTGAAACAATAACTATTTGAAACCCCAACTCGGAGGTGGTAACGACAACATGGAGGTTAAAATATTACTTTCTTAGCTGGATACAATCCGAATCCCTCAGTCGTAAAATCATCGAAAACATTAAACTGGAAAAAAGCCAAACCGACCAACCAACCCAACAACAACTAAACGGTAAAATAAGATTTCATCCGCTAATTTCGAGAGAAATGTATGTAGAACTGTATTTATGCATATTCTTGAAATATGCAGATTTTAACCCCCCCCCCCTTTTTTTAAAAATATATTATGCTTCTTCGTATTTAATGAATAATCACTATGAAGTCCAATGTGGCTGGTTGTTCTTGCTCGCGTCCTTTCCGCAGTAGGTGGCTTGGTGTATTGGGATCAACAGAACGCTCTTCATGCGTACGCAAACACACATTCCTCCGCAACCTCCTGACCAAATTTATTGATCCTGCCTGCTTAACATTGACTTACCCTAAAAAGGCCTCGGTCCGGCCCTCATCAAGGTGCAAAGCAAACATGTTCGTTTTTCTCGTGACACTATTCAAGTGAAATCCAAGGCAGTTTTACAAATTTTGTAGTAAAAACTCTAGCGCAAAGAGAAATTATTACATAATGATATTTCACATTTCATTATTTTTGTATCGTACAGCCCTCCCACGAGGATCACCGGACTGCCACAACTGGGTTGTACTACGAGAGGCAGTGCTTCCAAGGGACACTCAGAAATTAAACCGACGAATAAAACAACTGAAATTTAACGAGTTAACATGAAAATACAGACAAAGTAATGCATTCGTAAGTTCTTCTGTTACTCAACCGATTGAATCTCGAGCCACAACTTAATTGACAGTATTCCTGGAGTTCTATTATCAATTTTCAGATATTCCAATGGTGAGCAATCGGATGATCACCCAGCAAACCGAGGAGTCTCATTCGATTTTGCTGAACTAATTATCTGATCAAACAAAAAACTAATCTCTTATATCCAAAGTTTTTAAGATTTTGGTTTTTAAATATTTCAACAATGCGATATGAACTTTTTGGGTTGGGTTAGGGTGATGCCGATGAAGTGGGATCATCGTCTGCCCTTTGTGATTTTGTATACCTACCAGTTTCAATATGATCTGAGCAATGTTCTAAATGAGATAAGTCGGACAAACGGTTTTTTTTGTTTTATTCTGGTTCCTGGATTTTGCACATCTTGAGGCGTAAAACACAAAGTTTGAGTGAGTTTGAAACTTGTTTCTTGGTTGATTACAAACATTCAATTTTAAAAATAATGAACCTAAATACTTGGAACTCAACAAAACTTGCTTGTCGCCATGCGGGGGAGGGGTGCTTGGAAATATCATTCAAGAAATTGGCTCACGGCAAAACAATGACTGTATTTGAATCATGGACATCATTGCGCGTATCTCTCCGTTTTCAATACCCTCCTTCTATGGTAGTTGTCGTAGAATATTCCTACGGTAATTCGAGAAGTTCGCGAACCATCACGTTGGTTTTCCACCTTACCGGACTAGACAATAGGTGAGTACACCACTTTCCCTGCAACAAGTATATTGTAGTGTTTGGTTCGGCTAATGGTGTTCTAAGCCCGTTTTTAGGATGGAATCTACCCTTTTTCATTACCAAACGTCTCTAATCATTATTTCCAAATGTCTAAACAAAGCCGGAAAGAATTGAATCAATTTCTCTCTATGGATAAGTCAAAATAATCAAGTTTATTGACAATAGAAATAATAGTTATTATATATCTAAACTAAAGTACATATAAGAGTCATTCACTCGTATTTGTGAAGTATTTACACAGCAATGGAACATATGATAGTTATTTAGGGTGAAGGAAATTAAGTAATGCAGAAGGCGACCTATCAATACGAAATATGGTTCTATTGGAATCCTACAGCTGCCCTATAGCTTAAAAGCTGTCCACGATACCAAGAGTGCTCACGGTTTACAACAAAATTTCTAAGGGAGAATGCGCTGAACTCGGAAAAAAAGGCAGAGTTCTGTCAGTTGCCGGGTGGGGATTCAAGTGGTTGTTTGAAACATCTCATGATGGATGATGGTTGAAGAAATAGTTGCAAAGAAATGACCCATCAACTGTGTTGTTAGTACTTATGGTTCCCCTTTCGATGTTGTTGTTTTCCGATTTTGTGTGAGCAAGTTTGTATCTTCGTGTGTTCTTTTGTCATGTTCAGTCAACCCTAAGGGTTGAAATATTAAAAATTCAAAATCTCATCTTCATCATCAGCATCTAACGATGTGAGAGGGTATTTTTTTTTTTTTTTTTTTTCATTCCGATAAAACTAGTTTTTTGAATTTACTGAAACCAGTCAGGTCCATCCATTCGCTTTTCATTTGAAACAGAAACCCCTATTGTTAGGGCAGAGCAAGGATGAGCTACTTCCTTCAGTCCAATGAGCACGGTGGATTCTGGAGCGTAAACTATCCATAAATCCCTAGCTTCAATCCAGTAGAATAGTAGGTCGAGTGCATTTTTCCTCTCTGCACAGTCCACTGGCCCGTGTGAGAGAGCTCCCTAATACTGGAACAATAAACCTTTGTGTAAGTATCTGCTGCATTTTCCCAATTATCATCTGAATTTTGAATGATGCCAATTATATTTACAATCGGTGCCGTCGGCATAGGGTAGGGAACTTTACTCGCTATCGATCAGCATCCACATACGAGAAAGGACTAATTGCATGCAGTCACTGATTGCTTTTAACTCGGCCTGGAAGGATCAACAAGCTGGAGTTGATTAGAAACAGAAGATATAAATAGTCTGATCTCTATCTCCAGGGAAATTAATCACTTTGTCACGTGTCCTGACCAGCAGTCTCGAAAGGCTTGAAAGGGTGGCTGTAGGTACTCTACTACCTGTAGGCTTAGTCATCTAGCGGAGTAGGTTTTTCTAGTGGGTGCAAACATGCAAGGACCTCTTCGGGGAAATACTGATTTAAACACAAAATCAAACTAGGGCACGTTCTTGTCGTCACAACGAAGTATACTCAATCGGTTTTGAAAACACGGCAATTTAATATGCTCAAAGATTCAATATTTCAGAAGAAGTAATGTGGAATAGTAGGTAGCTGTCTACACAAGGGTCTCCAGTGTCCACTTTCTCAGACGCAACCTATCATCGTAATTTCACTCTTGATTTCCCAAGGGATTAACATCAGCATTCTAGTTACTTTTAGAAAATAATTTAGGTGCACGGGTCCTTCGCAGATTTGTTTGCTTCATACCTTGAAATTTCTATGACAAACAGGTGATAGAATGGACTAGTGGTCCCTCGTTTGTGCTCAGGCGTAGTTGCTTCAAGGAACGGGAAAGGGTGTCTATCTATATCCTCGCACTGTTGGTACTATAGATGTAACTAAGGTACTCCATTCGAAATTTCATGACAGTACGTCGTAAAAATGGTGAACTTGGGACGTAACATTTTGTAAGGTCTTGGGTTTGGCTAGTATGTATTACGTGCGAAACACCTCAAGTTTTACATAGAAGAAAGCACGTAACAAGCCCAACTAAACACTTGTCCACTTAACAATCAACCTGATCAGCTTGAGATTGGTAACAAGGTAATGTTGTGCTTACTGTGCTTGTTGTGCTTCTTCTTTTTTTAGGTAGATAAGTTTTGTTGCTGAACACAGTTCGAAACCCCGCTGCGAAGTCCTTCTTTACGTAGGTACCGCGTTGACATTTCGTTTTTATAATTTGTTCTAACATGTCTTCATTTTACTATTTACTGTTCTGTGGAATACGGTTGTATCGGACCATAGACAGAAAATGGTTTTGAAATGAAAAAGTAATTGACGTTTTGGGAAATCTGGTTCCACAACAACCAGGGGGTGTAGGTGAATTATCCATTGCAGAGGTGTGGAGAGGAGCAATGAGGGCTGGCCTATACGCTATGGTTGGGGGAATTATGATGAGAGATGCCTCGCATATCTCACGTCTCGCTATCAATATGGACCCCCTCCACCGTAACATGGCCTCCTCCACATTGCCCCCTTTTCGCGATTACCCCCCGTCCGGACTAACGGACCGCTAGTGACCCGATAACTGATCAATTATCCCAAAACACTCTGCCAACCCTGTTCGGGGAACTGTGATTCAAAACCGATTTGCGCCGATTGTAATTCATGCGCCAGTTTCAATTTGGTCTAACCACCCTTGAAATCGGTCGAAATGTCACTCCCTGCTTCAAGTACTAATTGTGCGTGGGATTTAATAATTGATGAACGTGTAAGTATTCATTGTCTTTAATTTTCTTTGTCAAGACATGAAAAAATAAGTAACATCTTTTGAACTAATTTGCTCATATGGATTGTTGCCACCCATGTTACCTTCAACTCATCCCCTTCCCCAAACTATTTCATTCTCCCAAAAATAAGCCAATGGTCTTTTATGTCAACATCGAAGACCGATATACATAAGCAGGTGTTTGGGTAATTGTCTTCTGACGAAATCGTGGGCTAGATAGAAGAGAAGAATTTTTACATCTAACGGAAACTCGGAGAAAAAAGAAAAACTCTCCACGACCTTCTCGTTTGCCACTTTGCACTCACTTGGTTACAAGAATTAAGGCAATAGAACCTTTCAGTCAGCTGTCGGGCTAGACAGCTGAACCATATTGCAAACCTGAGATGGGTAGCCTGATATCTTGGGTCGCTACATCTCTAGATGGGTTCTCCGATGCGTCGTAGATATTATGCCAAACACTTAGCCAGCACTCTTAACAGGTAAAAGAATGAAATTTTGACTAAGTGAGACAGAGTTTGATGATAACTATGGGTCATTTAAATCAGTACTCATCAACTCTAGCTAACTGTAACTTGAACCACTCAATTGCTATAAAATACCAAGTGGCGAATATCAAAAAGTGAATATAGGCCCTTGAAACTGTCGAGGTTGCGTGAACTACGTAAGGTCGCCTTTTTGGTTTATTATTTTCAATAATGAAACGTTGTATTTGAACAAAAAAAAGATTGTTTAAGCCCTCTCGAAATTCATTGTTTTACGTTTTAAGATGCATGGACCCGCAAATCGAATTTAACAAAATCCGTCCGTCCGCTGCATGTCATACGAAGCTTATCCTCACAACTACTGAACCAAAGTTAATGAAATATGAGTCAAAAATCACGTTTGGGGGCTAGTTGGAACTAAATTCTCGGCATCCATCTCAGTCAGTCCTAATAGGTGCAATCAAAGGGCTGAAATTTTCAAAAAACTGAATATCAAAAACTTACAAAATAAGTTTTTTTGTTTGTTACTGATGAGTTACAGATATTCAATGAATCATATACGCCGACCCGGACCGCTTTAAGTTCATCCGTTCGCTCTCTCTAAAAGATAGAACTTTGACAGAAAAATAACTTGTACAAGAATATGAATGTGGTCATGCTTGGACATGGTCGAAATCGCTTAGCATCATGTGAGGATCGCATCAACCTTCTGTGTAATTTTGTTTCAAGAGTTCCTCCTCAAAAATCCAGTTTTTCAAGTCGTACGAAATGTAATTCAGCCATACACGAATAGCATGTTGGGGTTTTATTTCACCTCGTTGGATTTCAGTTGTTCTACTCCTGGATTTCTACGTCGTGTCCATTTAGAGTGTATTGCACTATTGTAGGTATTGACATACCACGTCCCTACCTTCATTAAAGGTGTAAGCAAACTTATATAAAAGCTTTGTCAGGGTGAAGTTGATGGAGTTGGGGCAGCAGCAGGCTCTTAGTCAATTTGCAAAACAACTTTTATATATTGTTAATTTTCGAGCTCCATACATACTGCCAAAACGCCATAACGCCAAAATTGCTGAATTTGAAAACAGATGATCGCATCATTGTATTCTAGTCACCCCAATCCGTAAATCAGAATGTTCAAAGTAAAACTGTCTTCAAATACGGAGAGAGCGAGAATTGAGGAGACACTAGAAACTAAATTAAACAATGCAGAGGACGCGTATGCTTACCCAACACCAGGCCTTGAGGTAAAGGGTGTTGGGGGAGATGTTTTGAAGAGAGGGATAAAAGGAAGCGCCCATATAGAAAGACCACCACTCAACCAGTTAAGGTGAATAAATACATGCAGCCGAGCTCACTAATTTTCTTGAAACTTATAGATGTGTCTTGGGCTGTAATATAAATCCTGCCAAATTGTTATTGATGACATTTTCGGCATCGGCGCGATCTTCCATAAATGTTTTACAGTGGGAGGCCAGGCGATTCATGGCAGGTTGACTAAGCACTTTTATAGTACCTATATTCGAAACCAAAATTTCGGTATAGCGGACACGACTGGAAACGAATGGATACGACTCACATGAGTAACAACTGTGTCCTGCTGAGGTGGTGAAATCCCCAAAAAGCAACATGCTTTTCATTGCTGTAAAGTACCGTTTTTCGGCACACCAATCTCAATTCGACTTCGGTTATTGTCTCACTGCAAGCTCAGTTTTGTAAAGACCATAATTTGGCGTTTCAGTGATTCTCTTTCAGCTGTTAATGTACTATGAAAAACACATGACATAAGAGTAGGTATAATTCTAAACGGAATTCGACGGTAATTTCAAGATTAACCATTTTCATACCCTTGCAAACTAGAATTAATCCTTTTTGGTTTATTATTCAATAATAAACCATTGTAATCGCTCTTGAAAAAAACAAAAAAAATTTAACCCCCCAATCTGAATATTCGCTTACGTTTCAGCTTGAAATTTTCAGGAAAAATCCTTGTTTGCCCTCACAGCTCTCTCACTTAATTTAAAGTGCCCTTTTTCAGTAAAAACCAAAAAAAGTCAAGGCGGCCTAAATTTGGACTCTTTTTGAAGAACGTTCCACGAGGAATCGAATGAGTCCTCCTCAGGTCTGTAGGTCAAACCATTCCCGATGTATGGCCCGATTTATGGTGCCAACATTGGCTTTATTTTGGTTTATTATTGTTTTTGTGTTGATATCAGTAACCTAGTGACGTAGTGATGTAGTAATGTGGATACTGAAGTGAACTCCTAAAAGGCTTTGTAGCCGATACACGGGTTGAACACATTCTGATATGTGAAACGCTGCAAATTCTTTCACTGGGGTTTATTATTCAATTGGCTTGCGTTCATGATTTGAATTTCTACTAAGCTTTGGAGTGTGCGTGTTTCACAAGGGATGGAGCATTTATTGAATTTCAGGAGGCACACAAATATGATCAACTGATCAATCCAAATAGGTATTTTTTGAGAACAGATTTACGTGCTCTATCCATATCTCCAGAAATTCAATAATCGCTCTATCACATGTGAAACATGCACACTCCAAAGCTTAGTAGGTATTCAAATCATGAACGCAAGCCAATTGAATAATAAACCCTAGTAAAAGAATTTGCAGCGTTTTTTTATTAGCGATTCACATATTTTGAAAAATGAGGTAATTAAATGGCTCTAAAATCTCAAACGACCTCCTGAAGGGAGCGGACCGTTCCTAAAATCTACTAATAAATTATGTCTTAGTTTTACTCAACAGACAAATAAAGTAAAAATGTTGTGGCAAGTAGCGCGGTCTCTCTTTCAACTTAAAATCCAATGAAAATACCTGGAAAACTAAATTGTTGCTTCTCAAACACTTGAAATTGCCTTTTTGCTACCTTTCTCTCCAATATGTCTCAAAATCTTTTTTTTTTTTTTATTTTTTTTTTTTTAGGTAATCACCGGAATTGATTGATATGACGCAGATTGATTAATAACAGATATGTTAATAACATAATATGTTATTATTATGACATATTATGGCAACGTTAGAAATGTGATATGGCGGAAATGATAAAGAATGCGCTAAAAGCTTGTTATGTTAATATACTGACGTCCCGTTGCCGATGGCGTAGTCGTGTCTGTTTCCACAAATTTCCTTCTAACTTCCGATCGTTGTATACCCTCATATTGGACATTTTTGGGAAGCTTGAGATATTCCTTCCTCCGGGAAATCACGTACTGAGCCACAGAGAATCCAGTTTTGAGGAATAACCCATAATCCTAGATTAAGACAATTGTGGAGGAACCTAAAAAGATATCAACATGAGTTGGACACCTCCTTTTCGCAAACCTGACTCCGCATTTAGATTCTAATCAGATCTGAAACACCATTTGTTTAAGAGTTCAAATCAGATAAAGCCCAGCCTTTAGGTTTGGTCTAGTTTCGGTTTCCCTTTATTAGTGGTTCTCATGCTTATTCAAGCTGTTTAAAACTAACTTGAAACAGAAACGCAGTTAAGTAGGTACTATAGAAACTATCGGATTAATCGCTGACGTTTCCATTGGAATTCGAATCGTGTAAGGCATTGCCTTTAAATTGTATTGGCGCTTACAACTTTTGTCCGTGCATACCAACTTCAAGAAACGTACGAATCGATTTACCTCCTGTCAATGCTTTTAGAAAGTAAGAAATCATCAAATACAGAAAGGTTCCAACTGAAAATGATTGAAAAGGAGTCTCGAATTGTTGCTGTGCAATTTTAAAGGTTGATTGGCACCAAAGGTATGGTAATTTGAAATGTAGGGATTTGTTTTTAGAATGGTCCACTTTTTACAGCAAAAAAATTATTGTACACATCAGCATAATAGTTGTACTTCGGCGTAAGGTTTCAGAAAATGTCCGGCATGAGGGTATTTGACGACCGAAAGTGAGATAAAATAGGTTTCGTTTGTTCTGGCATAACTACGTCATTGGCCACGGAATTTCAATAGTGATGTAACAAGCTTTTCGACTTTCGCCTTTGAACGGCTTTAAATTAAATGTATTCAATTTTTTTCATACCTTAGGTTTGCCACCATTTCCTCAACCATCCTTTCAACAAAAACGTGAGACTTAATGCAATCCGTTTTAGATAATTTTGGGATCAATCCAAGAAGAACGCTACAAGTGTATGTCACTGTGTACAACACATTTTGTCGAAGCCGCCTAGCAAGCAATTCTTTACCTATTCCCGTGATTCTTCTTTCATTCGGTCTACATTTTCGCCCTAGTTGTGCAGCAAACCTCGAAAATTTAGCGTTTTCTATCGAGAGGGGAAATAGTTGGAGGAACGGACAATCCAGCTTACATTACAGCTTATACTACCGATTTACTTACTTATTCTTTCGTTCAATTGAGAATTTTTGGTTAGTTATGGGAAAGATTCAAGAACTCTAATATTTAATTATAAAAGGAGTGAATAAAAGCATATTTCTGAATCATTATATCTTCCTTATTTTCGCGCTATTTCAATTATCGTGTTTAATCAATTAATATTTTTTAGTTCTATGGATACCTAGTATCTCTTATTTTTAGATTAATCCCAACGACTAATTATTCACTTTGCTTATATTGAAGCCAGTGAATCGAGGTTCATTTTTATTTACAACTACGAACGAATATATCAACGTCCCCGTAAATTGTGCATTTGTACATAATTTCCAGTATGTTTCCTGCTTTAAATAGAGAGGTTCTATGGATCCGTCATACTGACATGATTACACAGCTCTAAATGGGTAGGTTTTGAAGAATTCTACTCTAGATGGTTCATTAAAAATATAGTTCATTAGAAACAGAGTTTCCACATTACACGGTTTCATTTAATTTTTTTTCTTGACTTTGAATGAAGAATGTTCAACAGCTGCGAGTTATAAACGAAATGAGTCGGAGAAATGCTTTGTACACCACACCGCTTCCTTCTAAAACAATAACTTGGATTTATGGGCATAGCGAGAAATTATGAATCACGGAACCCCTGAGGTTAGAATGAGAGTAAAATCTCACCGTCATCTCATTCCAGCTCTTTAATCAATTATCCTACTGGATTCTATTGCAGAATAGCACTTGAAAGTACAAATTCCTAACAACGACAATAATTAATTAACTATACAGCCATGTCATTTTCGAAATACATATGCAATGTACGAGTATAACATATAAATATCAGGATTGGCTTTTAAGACTTACATATACAATGTATAAAATTACTTACTATATGGAGATCACTTAAATGCTACGGTTAATATTTTTAAGAAATGAGAATAAATAATCATAAATTTCAATATTATTTAAGGAAACGAGGTAACACAGGTTGAAGGGGGAGACCGCTCTAGTACTTAGATTGCTGAAAAGTTCTATCCTTTTGTGCTCATACTTATTACAATTAAGGAAAATATGTTCTAAGTCTTCTTCTTCTGGGCAGTGGTTACAATTAGGTGTTTGTCTTCTTTGGATTTTAAAAAGATATTTGTTTGTAAGTGCATGGCCGTTTCTTAATCTTGTTATGGTTTTGTAAAAACATTTAGACCTATCATTAACCATTGAAAACCATGGCAATCCACTTATTGAAGGGAATTGTGCTCTAAAAACCTGTCCCGATGGATAAGCCTCAAACATTTTTTTGCCACTCCCTTATCATAGACAATTTAAATTCTCTTTTCAGATCAGTGTGTGAAAAACTGAAAGGTAGGTTGCTAAACTGATCCAATTGAGAACCCCTTTTGGCTAGGCGGTCTACGAGTTCGTTGGGGCCGATTCCTACGTGGGCTTTAATCCAAACTAAATGGGTAGCATTATTTGTTGAGCGGAGATCGTGTATCAGCCGGAGTATGTAGGCTTCTAGCGGAGATAAGTATTTAAATGGGCTGACATTTTTAAATTTTTGTAAAACGCTCATGGAATCGGTTACTATTACTACACATTTTGCAGCGGGTAGATTGCAATCTTTAGCATAGTTGAGTGCCAATGCAATGGCACTGCACTCCGCTGTGTAACTTGATGCATGATTCCACAATCGAAAATAGTGCGAAACCCCTAGCGACCAATCGTAAAATGCACAACCTGCTTTATTATCAGTTACTGATCCATCGGTGAATATGTATATTGCATTGGGCCATTTATTAAATAGTTGGTGGGGTAATGTTAGATTGGGTGATATGGTAGAAGTTTTTGTGTTAAGGAGGAAGGTCACCGATATTTTTTGGATCAGAGCCTCGTAGTCCAAGAGATATTGCCATGGTTTGGGGGATTTAGATAGCCAACGGATGTTTTGAGAGTGGTTTATAAAGCTATTGCATAGTAAGGGCATTTTTCGGAATTTCCAATATCTTACAGTCAAATTGCTAATAGCTAGCTCCCTTATCTTTTCAAACCCCATTCCCTCTCTAGTTGCAACAGAAACTAGAATCCTACTGGACAACATGTTTCGTCGAGCTGCTAATGGAGGCTCTCTAGCATCTGCCAAAAGTGCATTGGTAGGAGTAGAAGTTAAGGCTCCTAAGGCCAACCTCACGCATTTATACTGGACGCGATCAAGCATTTGGAGTACTGTATCAGACGCTGCTCCGAAAAAGATGGAACCATAATCCAAAATGCTCCTTACTGTAGCCCTGTAGAAGAGAAGTGCCACCACAGGATCAGCTCCCCAGTTCGATTGAGTAAATGACCTCATAATATTTACGTAGTTTTCGGCTTTTGCCACAATGTATTGAATGTGGGAGTTCCATAGGAGTGTTTTAGTAAGATAAAGACCCAAGAATTTTACTTTCTTTACACATGGAAAAGATAAGTTTGCGAGTACCAACGAGTCACCCAACGGAAGCGCTCTTTTGCGTGTGAAAGGACACACAACTGTTTTATCTACTGAAATTTTTAGTGCCAATTCATCGAAAAATTGTAAAAGTTTTGCTAAACCAAAATCTAGAAGTTGAACACAATCTTCCCAGCTCTCATCGGTTACATATATACAAATGTCATCTGCATATTGTATAATATTAACATTGCTGGGGAGGATGTCAGGTAATTTTGCTACATACAATGTATATAAAAATGTGCTTAAAATGCTACCCTGAGGTAACCCATTCAAAGCTATACGTGGACCATAAAATCTACCGTTTACTCTGACATACACTTTCCTATTCGAGAGCAAGCTGATCATATTAGTTGCAAAACGAGGAGAAATATCATTCTCTAACAGTTTGGAGTACATTGTAGATAGATTTACGTCATCATATGCGGAACTTATATCTACGAAAACTGCTAAAGTAGTTTTATTTTCGGTAAATCCATTTTGAATGTCTGTGATGAAAGTCGTTAAGGCGTCCATCGTTGACCTTCGAGCACGAAAACCGTACTGACTGGCCGGAAATTTGTTGTGAGCTTCCAGCCACCACTGGATTCTAGCCTTGATCATTCGCTCCAAAGTCTTGAGCACGCATGATGACAAGGATATTGGACGGTAGGATTTCGGATCACTGTCATTTTTCCCTCGTTTCTTGATGGGGATTACCACGAAGTCTCTCCACTCCTCAGGAAATTCTCCCGATGCCCAGAATTCATTGTAGAGCGCGAGTAGTTTCCTTTTGTAAGAAAACGGTAAATGAGCTAAAACAGGATAAGGGATTTGATCTTTTCCAGGGGCAGAGTTGGTGTTCCGTGAAATTACCACCTCCAATTCTCTCATCGTAAATTGTTGGTCCAGAAAATTGGTTGGGCGAGCTGAATCAAACTCTTGTGGGCGTGGCATTGTTGGGACATCGCAAGGAGTAATGGCATCCAGAAATTCCTCAATCCATTCGCCCTCTCTGACAAACAAATTTGTACGTAGGTTGATATTCTTCATTATTTTTAACTGAGACCAGATTTCTTTTATTGGCGTGGATCGATTTAATTTACCACAGTATTCTCTCCAGGATTTACGTTTAGACTTCCTCAGTATCAATCGGGCATGTTGGTCTGCTTGTATCATAATGGAGTAGTTTTCGGCCGTAAAGTGCTGCCTTAGTACTCGGAGAGTATCTTTTCGATTCCTCTCAGCTTCGGTACAATCTGGATTCCACCAATGATTTCTTCTCTTTTTTCCAGGTTTACTTAAAGGAATGGCTATGGCACAAGCTTCATTTATTGTGGAGATGAATTGCTGGTAGTTCATATTGTCAAGGTTTGACTGATTTTGAAGGAGAAAGTTTTCAAATTTTTTCCAATCGGCCAGGTCTAGTTTCCATTTTCGTGTAGGTGTTACTTTGGGTAAGTTCTCCAAATGATCTACCGATATTAGTGCCGGATAATGGTTTGAGCCTAGACTGTCATCCAGTAATTTCCAATTAAGGTTTTATCAATGTCCCCATATCCTCCTATCAATGAAGGTCGAGTTCATCGGAGTCCTCTACATCTACTAGCTGAATAGACAACGCTGCGTTGCAAAGAATTCACAGTTTATCAATTAATGTAAGACTATGTCAACTGTTGACCAATAAAAAAGCAAGACATTGGCAAACGTTCAGAAAATATGAGTAATGATTGGACTAAAGGGGAAGTTCGAAGTCAGTTAGTACCAAGTTGTGTACAGTTACAGCTCCTCACGTTTCATTGTTACGTGTAAATTCTTGTAATACACATAAAATAAATAAATTAAAAATAAAATAAATGAAAACAAATTTTAAAAAGAAATTGAAAACCAAATAATACGCTTGTTGACTCCTGTCCGCAACACATTGAGACATTTTCATGAAGGCTTTATGATTATAAAGTACAATATCCCACCGACTTTCAAAACTTGGACGCAGAGACAAGGAATAATGATAATAGAAGCTCAAATTTCAAACAAGAAAGATATTTATTTTAAATATACACAACAAGTGAACATTTATTGATTGACTGAATATCCATCGGGTCCATTTTTTTGTTTGTGTTTGTGTATCTAGGGCGACCGTATTATAGCTCAGACAATGGGCAATTTTCGTGAACAATTTTTGTGACGATTTTTAGTTTATGTGCCATAGCAAAGACATGAAAATGTCAAAAATAAAATAAAATAAATTCATGTGATCATTTAAAAACGGAACAACACATCAAAAAAACTGACGCTCTTATCATATCTAAATGTTGCCAAATTCCCACCAGACAATAAAACTGACTTACATTTAGGCACGGCTCTGGCATCACCGCTATAGTTAGCGGTAACAGCGCTAAGGAAGCAGATGTTTTCTGCTTTTATTCCTATAGCAAATCTCGAAACATCCGTTAGGTGATTTGATTACGCGGAATGAACGTCCAGCTGTGCGCCCTCTGACACTCGTAATTCCTAAGATTGCCATTTCCTCTCGCAGCCCTCTTTTTAATTATCTGCAAGAGACCCATTCCCGCCCTCTAAGTACCTGGATACACCTAATCTAAATTGCTCTTTAAAAAATTGAAAAAAGGGGTGGGAAGACATTTTTTTCTTTAAAAAAAAAAAACGGAGCAGAATTAGATGTCCGCTTGGTGAAAGAGAAGTGAACATTTCTCCTATAATCTCTGTACCTCCGGAGATAAATCATTTTATAATATGTGATTTCTCCCTGTTCGTGCAAAATTGATTCCATCATTTTAATGTCAGCCTGAAGAGGCTTATCACTTAAGTTCCTCTCCAAAATGTTTCTCTTAGGCTTGTAAGAGTAGTTGCCATTTATTATGATCTCCCCGCACTGCCTCCACAGGTAAAGGAGAAGTACATCTCAGTAATACCCCTTAAAAATTACTAATAAAGAGGAGTAACGATCGACGCAAACAACAATTTTGAAATCAGGGGAGCAGCATAAGGGTCAGAAATAATTTAAAGTTCTTATTAACGAGCTTTCGCTTTATTTGAAACCTTCATCAACGCTCATCCAGTTTCAAGGAAGCTGCCGTAGGTGGACATTGTCAATATAGGTGAAGATAAGGACATAATTCGGTGGTGAAATACTGAGTCGGCTGCTTTGAGAGATCAGTTAGAAGAGAAGAATCCATGTTCTTTCCATATCTAGAGTTTTGAAACTGTTTCTGCTAAAATGTCGCTCTCAGCTTTTAGTTAGATTTGGTGTATTCTGTGTTCTCTACCTTTCTGTTCAGTATAGGCCAACCAATTCATTCCATCTACATCCTTGCAACATGAGGAGCCATAGGAAGAGGAACAAGAAGAACTATTTGGGTTATATTCAATACATATTAAGTAAAAGTTGGGAGTTTTCAAGATTACAATGAAAGTTGACTAAATGCAGAATGAATTTAAAATATTAAAGGTTATCTCTTTATATAAAAATCCAATTTCATCTCCTTCTCGAATACATTTGCTCCATTCGAAAATAATAATTTCAAGTCTTGGATTGCTGAGGATTCTTTCGCTTTTTCCTTTCCTTTGTGCCGATGATTAAAATTGCTAGTATCTTGGCTGGCCTTCCATGTCATTCTTCTTGTAGCTCAATGCGATACATATATCCCTACACCGTTCAAATTTATCGATCAGTTTGATCATCGAGTATGATATGTTCAAATTTTATTCACAAAACCTGATTTACACTAAATCAACTTATCTCGGGAGATGGCAGCGATATGCTATGCCCAACAATAAATGGAATCCCACAAAGCATGTTCCTGGGACTTGCTTTCAAGTTTTCCCAACCCACGTGTGAACTCCTACTGATGAATAATGGAGCGGTTCGGGACCCAACTATCTCTGGCGGAAGGGATCGGATATGACGTTTCCCTGACCCTTCGCATATGTCGAGTGGTACCTGTTTCGTTCCACGATCCCTCAGTTGATACCGGCAAACTTTGTTTAATTAAATACGTCTCCCCAGAACATCATTGTTCGTCATTTTTCTCGGCGTTTCAATAGTGCAGATTCTCCAGAAGGTAATATGCATATTCCCAAGATTCCATCAGAAGAAAATGTCTGGGATCGTATGTTCCAAGACAACTGGAAAGATTTATGTACAATTGCAAGTGACGCCAAATATTCGTTGACGAAATCCGAAGGATCAAACAGTATTGGAAATATTGTTGAAATGTGATTTGCATGACACGTCAAAGTAGTTTTTAGATAATTATATTTTTCATAAATTTGTTGATCACAAAAATACAACACACCAACGGCGAACGAACGAATCGGATGTCGAACACCCTTCAACACCTGTTGATTAGAATATTAACGGGTGTTGAACGAATGTTAATTATTGTTCATCGAGTGAATCAACTCTTTCACTCCCCCTCACGAGATTGTCCGCTGGATTCTTGTCCAATTACAGTTGATGTCGAATTTCGATGAGCTTGGGAGCTGGTACTGCCTTGGTGAGAAAATCTGCAGGCATGAGTTCCGTCGGACAGTGTTCTTTCAGTGCAATGTGCTTCGATTTTGCGTTAATGACCGGGTTCTTCGCCCAACTTTGCACAGCTTGATTATCGTTTTGGAGATCGATGGTATCATGGCGAATCCCGACGTCATTTGCGAGGTTTTTGAGGTGATCGCTTCTTTCGCAGCTTCTGTTAGTGCCATGTACTCACTTTCCGCTGTTGATTGAGCAACTGTTCGCTGTTTTCTAGCTTCCCAGCTTATTACGGAGCCAGCGAATGTGAATAAATATCCGGTATATGACCGGCCGTCGATATTGCAACAACCCCAATTTGCATCAGTATAGCCCTTGATCGGTTGTCTCGTTTTTCTGAACACGAGACTCAAATCTCTATGTCGCCGTATTTGTTTTTTACTTGTGCGGAATGTTTGTTGAAAATGATTTCGTGGCCTTTATCGG
>JAVIWC010001592.1:0-10020 GCA_031894815.1 Creontiades dilutus
GGTTTCCTCTACTAGAGGAACCTGTAGGAAACCATCCTTCAAATCGATTTTTGTGAAGAAACTACATCCTCCAAAAGAACAAATGACATCGTCAATAACAGGAAAAGGAAATGGATCTAATTCTGTTATCTTGTTTATTTGGCGATAATCTGTAAAGTCGCCACGAACCATCAGCTTTAGGGACAATCACGCATGGAGAAGCATACATTGACGAAGAGGCTCGTATTATCTTTTTATCGAGGAGTTCTTGAATTTTATCCTGTGCCCAAAGATATTTTTCGCGAGATAGCCTATAAGGTTTTAATTTTATAGGGGTAGCGCCCTTCATCAACTCAAAAGGTACAGAATATTTTGAATCACAAACTGGCTTGTCTGAGGAGGGAAACATCTTCTCCAAGTCATCCTTGCTATATATCGATCTAGGAAGATTTACTTTGTGAACATTATTTTGTGGCGATGTTGAAAAATTTAGGGAGAAACCCAATTTGTGGAGCGTTGGCATCCCGACGATCATCTCAAATGAAATTGCATCAGAAATATAAGCCGATACTTGAACTACTGTGTCTTCGTATTTTACAGTCAATGGTGTAGAAAACTCAATTCGTTCTTTTGAACCATTGAAACCACACATAATTTGATTCTCAGATACGGTTTTCCAGGAATTTTTCTGAACAACCTTGCTATTTATAAGATCAGTACTTGCCCCAGTATCTAGAAGTGCTATAATTTCAACGCCGTTAACCACCAACTTTCTGGTAGGGAGTACTAAATAATTTGAACAGTGGTATGAGGAAACAACTTTCATTCCCATTTCATTATCATCGTGATTATTTTCAGAGGCACAATTATTCTCGATGGAATTTACATTTTTGTAATGAGACGAAGCTCTAGGAATCTTACCAGAGTAGAGGTTCTCGGATGCCTTGGTTCCTTGAGGTTCACGTCGATTTCCTCCGTGGATAGTTGGTTGTCTCTCCGTGAAGGGCTTCAATCTCTCTACAGCTTTCCGTAGCTCCTCCGTTAACTTGAAGTCCAATACCGCCAGCTGGTTCTGCATGCAGTCAGGGAGACCCATCAGCAACATGACGTTCATAGCTAAGTCCGGCAAATCACCAAAGGCTAGATGTATCAACTTCTGTTTTTCGTACCAGTAATCCATAAGCGGGCCATGGGTAGGGTAGGTGGGGGCAAAGGTTTGCATGGGGCAAAGGTTCTCAATGAAGTTTGAAAATGATCGGGAAGAGTATTGGCGGGAAATGGGCAAGCAGCGCATTTGTTTACTTTCCGTCAGTCACCTCGTGAAAGCTCATGGCGGCCTGAACTCCTCACGCCAAGAAAATGAGGTAAGTGTATTTTTGTCATTTTTGATGTAATTTTTCAGAACTTTTGAGGATTTTTCAGCAGCACCCAAAGGCGCAAACAGCATTGGGCTTATTTTTGGGTGCAAGAGCGGTTAATAAGCTTTCAGATTCTGTAATTGGTTCCACGGTTCACTCAACAACAATGTCGACGATCCATTGTACAACGAAACCTGCTGAAATGGGGTATACGTTCGCAGGTATTACGGGGTAAAGGTTTGCACAGCGAACTTTTACCCCATCTGCAAACCTTCGCCCCTCTTCCTAGTATTATTTATTCCTTATGCTCTATAACAGGAATTCTCATTTTTGGTTTATTATTTTCAATAATAAGCCTTTGTAATCGTATAGGAAAAATATTTTACAACCCCCCCTAAAAATTTGTTGTTTTACGTTTCAAGGTGCGTAGATTCAAAATCTGCAATGTCCGTCCAGCATCCGCCGTAAATGCCCTTTAAATTGGTTTAAAAAACCCGTTCTTTCGCTAATGGACTCCACTTCGGGTCTAGTTGGTCTTAACTTCCAGCCAACCCGATCGCTTCTCATGCAAACATGCTATGTGCGAAAAACTTCTCAAAAACGTGTTTTTTCAAGGTATTGCTGAAAAAGGCATGTTTGGTATAATTTTCCTAGTAATTTTGGACGCGAAATCGATTGGGACGGGTTTCAGATCCGTAAAAATTCATCCAAATGAAATAATCGTGATTTCTGGTCTAAATTTTCCTATGCTTATAGATAGGCATTTTTTTCAGTATTTTCGGATTTGAAATCGACTGGAAATGGTAGAAATTCTGGTCCTAAAATAGAATTCACAATGCCACGAACAATCACGCATTGATCAAAAAATAATAAACCCAAGTGTTATAATTTGCAGCGTTTTTTGGTCGTTTTAGCATTTTTCACAACTAGAGCCGAAGTAAATTTACCTCTACCTACCTGTAACGGTCTGCGGTTTTTTCATTCCAGGAATTACAAGAAAACAACTGAGCAGAAGCCCCTCACTCAGGCTCTCTACGAGCAAGCTTGTGCTTTGATCAATGCAGGCTCTTCGAGTTTTTTAGGGTGTAATTCTGGGTTTATTCTGCTACTTTTGTTAGATTTCAAATTTTCGTTTTCAGATTTTGTTCAGGATGCCTCTGAAGCTCGAAGCGTTTACGTGCCTACCTTTCATTTTGCTACTTTCGTTAGATTTATTGAGCTGAAGCCTGAAATATTTGTTGAATATTATGTGATTTTTGAGATGTGATAAGCCTAGTTTGGCTTTAAACATGGTTACTTTTATTTTTGGAACCTAATAAAACTTTTATACAGTTAAATTTGTGATGTTCTGTGCTTACCCAGCTCTGAAGTTACAAGTGGGGCAAAGGCTTGCAGGGCCAACCTGGTGCAAACCTTTACCCCACTGACGGGGGTAAAAGTTCGCAAAAAAGGTGGGGAGTTAAAATGGAAAATTCGAAACTAAATCTTTCAGGAAAAAATTCATTCTTTTCACTGAAGGTGGGGGAGATACCTAGCTACAAAATAAGCCACTTTTGGTGAGAAAAGGACCTAATGGTGGTCCGTAAAAAATCGAAAACTCGAAACTGCAAACCTTTGCCCCCACCTACCCTATACATGTAGCTCATCGCAGATTTTGCCAACTGAGATTCGGTTTTGACCAAATGCCTCGAGAAATGAATCCAAATTCCATTCACTCCAGATACTATCCTTCACATCTTTTGGATCTCAAAGAACCTAAAGGCCGTCTTGCAAGATGGCAGGTCTTTCTTATGAGCTACAACATTACCATCAACCACAGGAGTGGAAGAGAATTGGAAGATGCTGACGCGTTGTCACGGCTCTGTTTGGATCATTCAGAACTCCCAGTGATGAACTTTGCAAGAAGAGAAGGGAAACTGAAGATTGATGATTCTATGATATCGGAAGTTCTTAGAGCTTACCATGACGATCCGGACTCAGGAGGACATGACGGATTCTGGAGAACGTACCGCAAAATAAATTCTCGCTTCACGTGGCCTGAGTTGAAGAAAACAGTCAACAATTACGTAAAGTCCTGTCATGAATGCCAAATTACCAAATTTAAATTCAAACCAAAACCTGACATCATGATAATTCCTGAAAAATCAAAAATCCCTTTTGAATGTATCCATATAGATTTCGGAGAACGAGCCAAGAAGTCAGACGCTTCGTTGACTACACAATCATTCCTCCTAGTCGTTGATGAAGCCACGAGATTTACGTTAGCCAAAGCAATGAAGGAGAGTTCAGCTGCAGTCATAAAATATTTAAAAAACTTTCCCTACCTTGACAAAGTTAAAAAAATTGTATCCGACAACGGAACCCAGTTCACTTCGCAGGAAATTAAAAAATTCGCTTCGGACCAAAATATTGAGTGGATTACGACAGCCCCTTATCACCCTGAAGCAAATGGTCTCGTTGAGAGGAAAATGCGTGACGTGAAACAATTCTTGGCAATCTACCCAAGCTTCAGAGGTGGTTGGAAAAATTGTTTAGAGGCAAGCGTTAACCATATCAATCGCTCATATTCTTCAGCATTGGGTTGCTCTCCTCAATTCAAGGCTTTCCATCAAAAGTCGATATATCCAGCAGATGAGAGGTTCGGGGTCACACTTGACATGTTACACGAAAAAGAATTCACGGAAGAACAAGAAAGGAAATACAGCGGAGCTATGAAGCAATCGTTCGATAGGAGACACCCTAAGAACTACCCTGAATTCAAAGAAGGCGGCAAGATACTTGTGCAGTGCGGAACTTATGGTAAAACCCCCAACGTTCGAGGACCATTCCTCGTTAAGAAAATTGTTCAAATGGACAACTTCCCTAAAACAATAGTATACTTAGATGAAAACGGGAACGAAAAATATGCTGCAATAAAAAATGCCGTTCCATACCATTGCAGGAGCAATGTAGACTCTTAAGTGGGGGAATGAAATGGACTCATTTAATTAATGAACACTCCAGTGACACGTCCTTAAATCAGTTGTTGTTTTATTTGTTAGAAACTTAGCAACGGCTTAAGCTTATTCAGAGCTTTCCACAAAATACAGAATCGAATGTTTTTGAGATCGAAATAACGACCAGTTATTTATTCAATCTTATTCTTTCAAGATTTCTTTATTTAATCATTTTTTAACTGTAGATCAATTACAAACAGTCACACGGTAAGTCGTTTGATTGTCAATGTCAAAGCGCCGCTCGCTGTTGATAGTGGTTCTCTTTGTCTTGCTATATCCATAACGACCGATTTCGTAGCACTGATGGGTGAGCTTGTTGGTGTTCATCCGTTGTCCAGTCGCCCTCAAATCCGACTCGGCATTTTGGCGGACCTCCTGCCATGTTCGGCCGGTGCTTACGAGGGTAACATCTGTTATGAGTTCAGTAATTTTAATATTAATTAAAATTATGTAAAACTATAAAACTTAATACTAAAACTAAATCTAATTAAATCTATATATTTAAGTACTTACTTATATCTATAAGGCACTGCATCTTGCAGATATATATATGGTCGATCTGTGAAGTCGCCATATTAATTGTCTCGTCATCAAGTCATCATTACAGTCGTAGTTATTTCCATTTTCAGTTTATATTTTATTTATTTCTTCAACCCAAACCCACTTAAAACATGGTGTCAGAAGTGTTTCAGTCAGTTTCGGTACCAGTTTTTACTCAAGTAAGTCCTCTATAAATGAGTGTCGTGCGCGATTCGGGAATCGGAATTGATTCTGACAACGTGCAGTCTGATTCGAACACGGGTACAACGTCAGAAATTGCAGTAAGTGACTCTCACGTAACCGTCAAAATGTCAGAAGTCTCAATCAATCTTCCTCCAAATATCGGTCAGTTGGAAATTGATGGTCAGTCAACAAATTTGGCTCTAAAATGGTCGAACTGGATTATTCAGTTCAAGCTCTACATGGTTGCCGCCGGATTAGAAGAACAGTCTGATAGAAGAAAAGTCGCTCTTCTTTTATCGTTAATTGGCTCACAGGGGATGGTTATATTCCACTCTTTCAACCTTGATTCTGACAAAGTCAAATATGCCGATCTGGTTAAAAAATTCCACAATCATTTCACTCCAAAGAAAAATGTGACTGTTGAGCGACATCATTTTTTGACTCGACGTCAAGGGCAAACCGAATCGATCGACGATTTTGTCACAGATTTGAGAAATCTTAGTTTATCTTGTGAGCTAGGCACCTTACAAGATGACCTAATTAAAGATGTATTAATCTGTGGGTTGAATAAAGCCAACTTCAAGATGAAGGAAAGATTGCTTCAAGAAGATGGTCTCAAATTAGATAAAGCTGTCGCCATTTGTAAAAGCCTCGAATTGACCCACAAACAGGCTCATTCCATTCAAGGACAAAATAGTGAAGAACCAGTTTATACATTGTCCTATCGAAATGAATCGGCGTCATCTAATTATCAGTCAAATAATTCGGGAATCGGAGGAAAACCGAGCACGTCCCATCACGATCGTCGTAATCGCTCATCATCTCGTCAGCGATCCCCCTCACCTTCCAGTTTTCGCCGTCGCTACTTACAGTCAGCAAGTTCGTATTCTAAGTCAAGTAAAATATGCGGAAAGTGCGGTCAAATCCATCGGGTTAAGTGTCCGGCAATCGGTCATAAGTGTTTAAGATGTGGTCAGATGGATCACTTTAAGAAAATGTGTAGGTCTAGATTAGTAAATTGTGTGAGTAGGCAACATGCTGAAAGTGAAAACCATGAAAGTGATGATTATTTTGTATGTCATGTTAAATCTGATCGTCAAGATGAAAACGAAGAAGCTTGGTATGTAGATGTTTCTATTAATGGTCAAATTATAAAAGCCATATTAGATACCGGAGCTCAGGTAAATTGCATAGCTTTGCGTCAAGTTGAAATTTTAAATTTGGTCAATTTGATTAGTGGTTCACCGTTAAAGAAGCTAACTGCTTATGGTGGTACTGCTTTGCCTAATTCCGGTCAGTGTACACTTCCTTGCACTATTAAGGGTCATACGTATTACATTCCTTTCAATGTCATCAACAAAAACGTACCAACTATTCTAGGATTCCAAGCCTGTAAACAACTAGGTCTAATAAAACGAATTTATGCTTTGATAAACAATCAAGATCAAACAGTTCAGGAATATAGTTGGCTAAAAAATGAATACAAACTAGTATTTGAAGGTTTAGGTTGTTTACCTATCGATTGTAAGTTGACTCTAAAACCTAACGCTCAACCGGTCATAGATCCTCCTAGACGATTACCGTTCAAATTGTATAGTCGAGTACAGGATGAATTAAAAAGAATGGAACGCGATCAAGTCATAAAAAAGGTCACGGAACCGACGGAATGGGTCAGTTCCATGGTTGTTACGGAGCGTAAGTCTGGAGCTCTCCGAATTTGTATGGATCCGAGGAATCTAAACGCGAACTTAATGAGGTCTCATTTTCAACTTCCAACACTAGACGTAATAAGATCGCAATTAAATGGGTCTTGTATTTTTTCAACCCTAGATGCCAATTCCGGATTCTGGAATGTCCCAATGGAATCTGAAAGTTCGAAATTGTTGACTTTTAACACACCATTTGGTCGATATAGGTTTTTGCGTTTGCCATTTGGTATATCCGTAGCCCCGGAAATATTTCACCGTATAATGACAGAGTGTTTTGGCGATATAACGGGTGTTTGTGTCTTTCAAGACGACTTGTTAGTCCATGCTAGCAACAAAAATGATCACGACCGTAAATTAAAGTTAGTCCTAGAACGAGCAAAAAAATTTAATATCAAATTCAATTCAGCCAAATGTTTTTTCGGATTGTCCCAAGTGAAATATATGGGTCATATTTTTTCTAAAGAGGGCATGCAAGCCGATCCGTCACGTATTCAAGCCATTTGCGCTATGCCAGCACCTTTAGATAAAAAGTCTCTTCAAAGATTTTTAGGTCTAGTCACATATTTGTCGAGCTTCATTCCTAACTTTTCAGAAGCAACAGCTCATTTGCGTAGTCTTATTAAAAAAGATAGTCAATGGCAATGGGATGAAACCCATCAAAAATCTTTCGAAAATTTAAAATCTATTTTAACACAGGCACCAGTACTTGCTCATTTCGATGTAAAGAGTCCGATAGTTCTATCAGTCGATGCATCAAAATTTGCAGTAGGAGCAGTTATTCTACAGAATAGTAAACCGATAGAATATGCATCAAAAACATTGAATCTTTGTCAGCAGGGCTATGCCCAAATCGAAAAAGAGCTGTACGCGGTGGTAGTGGGCTGTACAAAATTTCGCCAATACATTTATGGACAGTCAATAACGATTGAAACGGATCATTCGCCTCTTGTAACCATTTGTAAACGTAATTTAGCGAATGTACCAAGTAGGCTACAGAGGATGTTGCTCCAATTGCAAGCCTTTGATTTCAAGGTCGTATACAAACCTGGTAAGCAGATGTATATCGCCGACACTTTATCCCGTGCACCACTTCCCGATTGCGATGAAGTTTTAGATGAGGAAATAGCAATACACGTTAACCTTGTAAAAAATAACTTAGCTGTGTCACCTCAAACCCTAGCTGAAATTCGTGAAGCGAGCGCTAACGACAAAGCACATGAAATTCTCAAACAATACAATAATATAGGCTGGCCTGAGTCAAAAGACAAGGTACACGATATTGTTAAGCCATACTGGAGTTACAGAGAAGAGATTACCGTAATTGACGATTTATTATTCCGTAATTCTAGTGTACTCATACCTTCGCAAATGCGCGGATCGATCTTAAAAAAGATACATTCAGGTCATATGGGTGTAGAACGAACTAAATCGATGGTCAGAGGTGTTATATTTTGGCCTCAGATGTCTGTAGATATTAAAAACCTCGTAGAAAGTTGTCAAACATGTATCAAACATAGTCCCAGTAATAAGGATGAACCGTTAAATCCTCACGAATTGCCGTACCTTCCTTGGCAAAAACTAGGGGCAGATTTCCTTGATTTTAAAGGTCAAAAGTATTTAGTGGTTATTGATTATTTCTCAAAATTTATCGAGTTTTGTCAAATTTCATCAAACAAAGCCTCCAATGTCATTTCATGTATGAAAACTATGTTTAGCCGTTTTGGAATTCCGTCAGAGATAGTAACGGATGGCGGTCCACCTTTTCAATCTGTGGATTTCAAAGAATTTGCGCGCGAATGGGAATTTGTACATACTACAACTTCGCCCTATCTAAGTCGTTCAAATGGAATGGCGGAGAGTGGAGTCAAGATTATGTCCAATATTTTGAAAAAATGTTCTGATTCTGGTTGTGATCCTCTATTAGCGTTACTACATTATAGAAATACACCTAAAGGTGAAATTTCTTCACCGTCGCAATTATTGATGTCACGAAGACTCAGATGCACGATACCTATAGATAGTAACCTGTTAAAACCGAAGTTAGTCAATTTCAAAAAACATATGTCAACTGCTTGTAAAAAGAAAGATTCTTTCAAACGTTATTTTGATAAGCATACTCAACCATTACCTCAGCTGTCACCTGGTGATCTTATCCATTTCAAATTAAAACCTGACAGTCATTGGACTCCAGGCATTGTTATTAAAATGGTTGGTCCTAGATCCTATTTGATAAAAAATGAAGAAGGTAGAGAATATGTACGAAATAGGAAATTTCTGTTATCCAGGTCAGGTTCAATTTTGAAACCAAGAAAAGGTAATGATGCACCTATTGAATATTGTACTAATTTAGCATATGCTTCATCAACAACACCAATGAAGGGTTCCCCAAAACAAACTTCATGTAGTCCTCAAAGTAGTACAATAAATGCTGAAAAGAAAACAGTAGATAGCATTCCAGCAACTCTAGGTAAACGAATACGTAAGCCCGTACAAAGATTTACTTTCTCCGAATTTGATAAATAATTATCAACTTAATTTGTACCTACTGAATTATGTATATTCACAAAGGTAAATATAAATTTCATTTAAAAAAAAAAAGGAGCATGTTATGAGTTCAGTAATTTTAATATTAATTAAAATTATGTAAAACTATAAAACTTAATACTAAAACTAAATCTAATTAAATCTATATATTTAAGTACTTACTTATATCTATAAGGCACTGCATCTTGCAGATATATATATATGGTCGATCTGTGAAGTCGCCATATTAATTGTCTCGTCATCAAGTCGTCATTACAGTCGTAGTTATTTCCATTTTCAGTTTATATTTTATTTATTTCTTCAACGGGGTTAGAATTTTTTTTCCAGAGCGATTAAAATGGTTTACTATTGAATAATAAACCAAAATAATCGGGCCAATTGAAGCGAATTGTGAACAGCCGTATTCGTGGATTAAAGCAGTTTAGCTTTTCAATTTTCCAATGTAGACTGAGTAATGTCTGTTATTATTATATGATTTGAATATTTCCAAGGCTTGTCCTCGAACCCCTGATGCTTCCACTTATGAAACAAGTTTTGCTTTTGACATAGTGTCAAAAGCCTTGCCCACGTCAAATTCGTTAGAGTTACTTTTTTAACTGCGTCCAAGTTTGATTAAATTTCATCACTCGCCTTGAAAGAGGCATCCTGTGTATTGACAACTCTTTTAAATTCAAATTACTGTGATCCTATGGTCGTTGACTTTCGAGAAGC
>JAVIWC010001593.1:0-10154 GCA_031894815.1 Creontiades dilutus
GGCAAGGTGGAAAACAATTTATTATTATGTTGGCTGCCTGTTAGTAGGAGTCTGGGGCTATCCCCTCTCGACCTATCGAGACATGTAATGGTGTCCAATAAAACACGTGAAAATTTAATAAAAGTTTTTTCTATCAAGTGCAATCGCCGAGTTCTTCCTCCCTGAAGGCCCTAAACACTACAGACAAATAGATCAGAATGTGTTAACACTTGTGTCTCTGCGTATTAAAAATACTTTATCGACATAACGGTCGCCTATATCATTCCATAAGAATGGCAGTGGTATCGATATATTATCCTAAATACATATTTATCCTAGTACACATCAATACAGTCTGATAAGAGGAAGGGGTCACCTATTCTCTACTTCAGCCTCGATTTTATAAACATTTTTTGCAGCCTTGTTATCGATGAAGTATAAGGTATAATTACAGAATAGGTAACGCACGTCTTATCAGTGATAAGTTATCACACCGTCGCCCGCCATATCGATATAGGTCCACGGTATCACTATATAATCAAATAATATATCACTATATATCAAATGCACAAGGAGATATAGTACAAGGTGAAAAGGAAATTGCCGAAAATTTAAATAATTTCTTTTCCGAGACTGGAGTTAGGACTAAAAATAATATTTTTGTTGCAGATGGCTATAAATATGAAATGTTAAATGAAAGATTGCCAAAAAATAACTTTGTTTCTAGTTCAAGAATTATTCAATCTTTTCATTCAAGTGAAGGAACATTCTTCATACCAAATGGGAACAGTCACAAATAAAATTATAATTAAAATGGCACAGTTCATCGTTGAACCTCTATGTCTCACGACTGGCATATTTCCTGAAATGCTCAAAAATTCGATCGTTGTTCCTTTGTTTAAAAGTGGTGATAGGAAGGATATGGGAATTACAGGCCAATTTCCTTGACGTTGGCACTGTCAAAGATCTTGGAAAAATGCATAAAATCCAGACTCCTAAATTTCATAAATAAACATAAAATTATATCCACGAATCAATATGGCTTCCAAGAGAATATTAGTACTGAGCAACCGTTATTCAGATTAAATAATTTAATTTCTAATAAACTTGATAAAAATAAACATGTAATTGGAATTTTCCTTGACATCAGTAAAGCCTTTGATTCGGTAGATCATAGGTTGCTATTTGATAAGCTGTACAATGTTGGTGTTCGTGGTGTTAGTCTTGAGTTGATGAAATCTTATTTGTATAAACGCCAGCAATGCACTAGGGTTGGTACAGTTTTGAGTAGTCAGAGAGAGGTAATTTGTGGGGTACCACAGGGTACTGTTCTCGGACCCCTCTTGTTTTTGCTCTACACAAATGAGCTGATGAATATTAAAACTGAGGGAAGTATCTTTGGTTTCGCGGACGACACAGCATAGGTTTTTTGGGGGGATGATTTTGATGATTTGCTGAGTAAATCGAGTTTAGAATTTAGCTTAGTTAGACAATGGTTAGATAAAAATATGCTCAGCTTAAACGTTTCAAAGACGTCAATCATCAATTTCTCAATTTCCAATGTCCAACAGAATAGTTCCGATAATGTGAAACTACATGATTACTGCTGTTCCATGCAGGATATTACGATGTGTAACTGCAATGGTTTACCTTTCTCCTTAAACTGCAAATATCTGGGGGTCTGGTTTGATTGCCAATTAAAATTTAAAACCCATATAAACTCTGTCATTAATCGTTTGAGGAAATTAATGTATGTTTTTAAAATTGTTAGAGATTTCTTACCCAGGCACCAGCTCCGTTCTGTATACTTGGCATTAGCGGGCTCCATAATAAATTATGGAATTTCTGTATGGGGTGGAGCTTGTGTGACCCACTTAAAGCCTTTACAAATGGTTCAGAACAGTATTATAAAGATATTACTTCATAAGCCTATCCGTTTTCCTACAATTCTTCTTTATAAAAATATTAACGTTCTTAAAATTAAACAGTGCTTTCTACTTTCTTCTTGTTTGAAAGTTTTTGAATTAGGTTTATTTGAATCATGTGTATCTAATTTACCCCATACAAGAACTGCTAACCTTAGTAATTTAGTGGTACCATTAACTAGAACTGAGTTCTATAAGAGGGGTGCTTTTGTACAAGCGGTTAGTTTTTTTTATCTTAATAACATTAATCCTAGGAACTTCAACAACAAAGTTTATTGAAGAAATTACTCGTTTCGAAATTTTGCCTACCACAATGAACATTTTCTTGTTATATTAGCTTTCTTTTTGTTCTAAGAGTAAATATTTATGTTATTGTTTTTTCTTTTGTTCAGTTTAATTCATGCTTTTCTGCTCTGGCTTGATTAAGTAGCTCTGCCAGTTCACTCAAGTTCCTATGAACTTTTCAACTGGCAGGCATATGTTTATATCTGACTATTTATTGTAATTTGTATTTTTCATTTGCTATAAATAAACTTTCAGAAGAAACAGAAATACGAATCAAAATGAAAGTGAGTTTGGTGGTCTGGATGCTCGCCTACATCAATCCTTCTAGTAAAGTATAGATCACGAAATGAAAAGTGCTTATTATCGTGAAAAAATGTGAGCACCGAAGGTACAATGGTCACTTTGATTCGAAGAAACACGGTTCGCACTTACTTTTAAAGAGACTTACACGTCAAAAGTTGAACTCGAAATTTATTTTCCAAAATTGGCAAGTAAAAGCCAAGTTTGTTAGTACAGTAAAGGGCATTATTCGTCAGGGCTCAATGGACACAAGCAATCGATGATACTTGGAAAAGCACGCACTTTTTGAGATTTCTTTTTCGGAGTTCTATCGTTTTCTCGCTATCGTCTGTCTAACGAACGCCGTAAGCAGATTCTTCAGGAATACCCATAATTTTATTAAAAGAGGAAATATAATTATATTTATCTACGTTTAATACGGGCACCAGCTTTTGGCTGACAATCGGCTAGGTACCTAAAACTCTTTTCTGTTTTCATCAATGTTCATGGGATGATGTGGCTAATAAGTAACATAGGTAACTGAATAGCGTAACCCGTTTTCCACGAAAGAGCGGTGGTAGGGGAGCAAAATGGTCAAAAACCAATGATTAACCGTGAGGAGAGAAAAGTTGAAAAAGAATGGAAGGTGACGAAGAAGAAGAAAAATAGTTTACACATTTTTTGTAGTTTGTCAATTATTTATTCAGGTAAAACTATTCAAGCTGAGCTCAAAACCCATCTAAAACCAATCTGGGCTTAGCTAGTCATTTCAATCACTCCTCTCACGAAATCCTGGCCGCGTTGACATGAAAACCCGTCTAAAACCAATACCCATTTATTTTATATCGATTTCCCACTATTTTTCAAATAATGTTAGCCAAGCTGAGCTCAAAAACCAACTAAAACTAAAACTGGATTAACTCTTCGATTTAAAACATTTTTTCAGAAAAAGTTGGTCAAGCTGAGCTTAAAAATTGTCTTGAAAGCCAAAAAATATATTTGGTTGCCTACATAACGCAACCGTTTGGCTGGTTTTTTAACTTACCTTTATTGTTGCCGGGAGAAACTTTCAACGCGACAACGACATTTTTAGCGTGTAGTTTAGTAAATTTATTGCGTCTAGACCAGATAGTCATATTCAGATACCTACATAGGTACAACAACATGCACCCATTACCGCTTATTTTTGTTCAGATTTAACGTTTGCGTCCGAAAGAAGTAGTTTGGCATTTTCTGACCACTGTGCGGTGGTTTTCCCTCCATCGAGTGATGGTTTCGATTCAGAGTCAAAATTTACATGACGGACGATAGAGTTTCTAAGACAAAATGTTTTCTCGACTCCTAAACTGGGAACTTAGTGCTCTAATTCTGTCCATCTGCAACCCCTCCGGCCATCCTGCAACACCTGGTTTAAAGTCCAGCTGAAAACGACAAATTTAGTTTTACTTGTACCTAGTTCTTTTTTGGAACTAAAAACTAAAACTATTTTAGTTTTTATTTTGAACTTTGGAAATTAATTTTCGCAACTAATTAGTTTCAGTTTCATTTTTCAAACTAAAACTAATTTATTTTCAAAGTTAGTTTCTGATGTCAAACTAAAACTAATAGTTTCTGAAACTCAACTAATTTAGTTTCAGTTTTAGTTTTTAGTTTCGAAACTAATTTTTGCCCAACTGTGGTATGTACCTACTTGGGTTTAGAGGGCTGCAGTTGGTCACGTTCTTCTGTAAAAGATGAAGGTTTTTGTTTCTTGAGGTGGCATCGCAGGATGTGCTCCTTCAACTTGTACTTGTAGTTACTTTCGTAACCGCAGTTGTGGCACCGAAATTTCTCGCTGCGATGCACTCGGCGAGTGTGGTCACTTAGCGCCTCATCGTCTCGGTATTTTTTTTTGCACGTAGCACAAATTACCGCAGGTAGAATGTCGTTCATGGTGACGTTGACACAGTGACGAGAGGAGTTTACACGAGTTTGCACAGAATTTTATGACACCGGAGTCGGGAGATGACACTAGATAAGAATACAATGATAAGCATGAGCCCGCCAAGTAGTTCGCTGTTTGGCCACAGTAGCGCCACCAGTTGGCAATCCTTGCGAGGGCGAGACACTCCTTTCAAGATGGCACAGGTATCGATAAATTGATACCATATTTATCGATGTAAGCACACATCGATATATCCTGATCTGAGGATCGATACATCCTGTTACCTATTCTGTGATTCAGTAATTTCAATTACTCTTTGCGAGAAACTAAAATCAACGCTGAGGTTTAAGGCAAAATGAAAACATGATCACTGCTAAATCATATCACGTAGCCATTCATTATGTTAATATAATTAATTTCATGCGACCCTATTCGTCTAGTTACAAGTCGTCCATCATTGGTCTGAACGATTACACTTCTATTAAACTCGAAATCGAATCAATTTCGAATAAACAAAAACAAAAAAATCTTATCTTCTTATAGGTCGCCCTTTCGGCGGGCGAGTCCAAACCAATTAGACCCTACAATAATAATGTGATTATTGGATATATTATCTATTAGATGTGTATTAGGTGTTTGTCGTAGATCGAAAAATAGTTAAGAAAATACGTGCGTGTACGAACGTTAACAACTCAACATCTGTGACTTCACCAGGTGAATCACGGACCGGAAAATTAATCCCCGGAAAAAAAATCCTCGCGTTTTGAAAAAAATCCCCGTGTGAAAAATTACAGAAATATCCTATCGTCTAGTTTTGGGCATCTCAAAAACAAAAAAATTATCCTATATTAAAACCAATTAGATTTTTTTGGAAAAATTGTTACCTATTCTGTGATTCAGCCCTAGTTTTAGTTGGGGATTTTTTTTTTTTCCGATTACCACGAGAGGTACAGAGGTATGTAAAAAGAGCGAACGATTTTTTACGACGAGCAATGGTTTTCAAGGACGCTGAACACGCATTCTTACAACATCTAAAACGTAAGACATTCGTTCATAGTTTATTGGTCCAGGAATCATTCATTTCATAACTTAGGAAACGTTCACGTGAACAAAACTTGTACGAACCTTCAACTAGCTTCTCCTGAGTCCATTTCTCGACCTTTTGGTTTATTATTCAATAATAAACCATTGTAATCGCTCTTAAAAAAAATTCTAACCCCCCCCCCCCCCTGAAAATTTTATGGTTTACGTTTCAAAGGGTGCAGAATCCAAATCTGCAATAAAAACTTTTCCGTCCGTCCGCCATACGCACGATTTCTCCCTAACGGCTAAAGCAAAAAATCTGAAATTTTCAGGAAAAATCAATATTGGTCCGACGACGCCCCAATACTTTAGCCAGCACTCTCAATCAATTTAAAGTGCCCTTTAAGGGTTGTCAAAGTTTTGTAAAATCCAAAAAAAACTCAAAAAAAGTCAAGGCGGCCTAAATTTGGACTTTTTGAAGAACTTTCCACGAGGAATCGAATGAGCCCCTCCCCAGGTCCGTAGCTCAAACCGCTCCCGATGTATGGCCCGATTTATGGTGCCAACATTTGCTTTATTTTGGTTCATTATTGTTTTTGTTTTGATTGCAGTAAACTAGTGATGTAGTGAACGTGGATACTGGAGTGAACTCCTAAAAGGGTTAATAGCCGATACACGGGTTAAAGTATTCTGATAACGATGAAAAAATGCTGCAAATTCTTTCACTGGAGTTAATAATTCAATTGGCTTGCGTTCATGATTTGAATTTCTACTAAGCTTTGGAGTGTGCGTGTTTCACACGCATAGAGCACGTCAATCTATTCTCAACCAAAATGCCTATCTGGATTGATCAGTTGATCAGATTTGTGTGCCTCCTGAAATTCAATAATCGCTCTATCACCTGTGAAACACGGACACTCCAAAGCTTAGTATAAATTCAAATCATGAACGCAATCCAACTGTTTATCCATCAATGGCATCTCCTTGTGAAGTTGGCCTTCAGCAAAGGCTGTTGAATAACTGTTTAAATTTTTGAGGGATATACTTGGAAAGTTTCCTCAGATCATCAATTTTCCTTTGCTTAATAGGTACTTTTCCAGCTGGACATGCAGGATCGGTTGGGAGTGATGGTGGTTCTTCTTTTGCAGCATTATTAATCAATAGTTCGGTTAGCAATTAGGATCCCCGGATATTTTGAGTCAAAAGAAAAGTGTGAGGATTGGATGGCAAAACGAACTTTTTGGTCTTTAGGGACATGTTTCCCTCTGGTTTATCGTGACATGGGAAACAAGATAACAGCGATCAGTGATCAGGAAAACACCATTTTGTTTTTTTTTTACTGAGGCCCTTTCTTTGTGAAGCAATTCATTTAATACTCGAATTTAAATTTTAAATTATCCTGTGGTCTGCCTGCCCTAAAATGAAATTTCCAACTTTGCGAGAACATTGCGAACCACTGATTACAGTCATTGTCCCGGGATTCTGGGGATTCTTCAATACATATCTAACGATGAAAAAATTGGTTTGCGGATTTTCTAAGAAGCTCACTAATCGAGCAGGATTTTAAATTCGAGTGTGCGGAGGTTTTCGTCTTTTTTGTCTAGGTTTTCGTCTAAAAAATAAAAACTAATTATACCATTGGAGAGCCTTTTGGAAACAGAAACTTTTGCGCATTTTTTAGGCTCACAGGCTCAAACGTATCATTTTAAGTAAGGGGGACTAATGATTCATTAAACAAATTGTTTTTTCAGAATTCGACAAAATTTACTTTTCAGGCTCATTTTTCACCCTTTACTTTTTTGGTTTATTATTCAATAATAAACCATTGTAATTGCTCTTGAAAAAAAATTCTAACCCCATGAAAATTTCATGGTTTACATTTCAAAGGGTGTAGAATCCTAATCTGCAATAAAAATTTTTCCGTCCGTTCGCCGTACGCACGATTTCTCCCAAACGGCTGGAGCAAAAAACCTGAAATTTTCAGGGAAAATCCATGTTGGTCCGACAACGCCCCAATTCTTTAGCCAGCTCTCCCACTTAATTTAAAGTGCCCTTTAAGGGTTGTCAACAGTTTTGTAAAATCCCTAAAAACCTCAAAAAAGTCAAGGCGGCCTAAATTTGGACTCTTTTTGAAGAAATTTCCATGAGGGATCGAATGATCCCCTCCCCAGGTCCGTAGCTCAAACCATTCCCGATGTATGGCCCGATTTATAGTGCCAACATTTGCGTTATTTTGGTTAATTATTGTTTTTGTTTTGATATCAGTAACCTAGTGATGTAGTAATGTGGATACTGGAGTGAACTCCTAAAAGGCTTCGTAGCCAATACACGGGTTGAAGTATTCTGATAACCATACAAAAAATTGTAGAGCGATTATTGAATTTCAGGAGGCACACAAATATGATCAACTGATCAATCCAAAAAGGTATTTTAGTTGAGAACAGATTTACGTGCTCTATGCATATCTCCTGAAATTCTATAATCGATCTATCACCTGTGAAACACGCACACTCCAAGGCTTAGTAGAAATTCAAATCATGAACGCAAGCCAATTGAATAATAAACCCCAGTGAAAGAATTTTCAGCGTTTTTTTAAAATTACTGTTGAAGACTGAAACGATGGGAAATTCAATGCTCTTTCCAACGGTATCCTTAGATTTGCAAATACTTCGAGAACGCCGTAGTTACGGCCGTTTTAGTGACGTACGGTCGAAAACACTAAAAAAAAGTGAAATAACTCGAAAACAAAGCCTCTAAAAAATCTCTATGAGGCACTTTTTGTTGGAAACTAGTTGTATAACACGTGTGCGAAGTTTTTCGGATCATACACGACTATACGATCATACTTTTCTATAATTATACCTCAGTTTTAACAAATTATAAACTTCTGATAGTGAATTTCAATGACTTTTGGCTCTATCTATTTCTTTCATCCTCATCTGACGGTTCTCTTTGATACCTATCCTGACATCCTCAACTACCCACTCAGCTCTTAATCAACTCTTCCGACTTACAGTGTCCTCGCAATCGTCGACGAGGTCGATTTTGTTGCCGACGACGACGATGGGAACGGCGGAGCTGCCTTTGATCTCGAGGATCTGATCCCGGATGACCTTGGCCTCCTCGAAGGACGGAGGATCGACGGCAGAATAGACGAGGATGAAGGCGTCTCCCGAAGAGATGGACAGGGCTCGCATGGCTGGAAACTCGAGGGCACCGGCCGTGTCCAGGATTTCCAGAGTCAGTCTGACACCGTTGACGTTGAATTCCTGCACGATTCAGAATGGTCGATCCATGAACGTTAAACACAGTGACACACATAAGTAAAACAGACATCTAATACATGCATAACGTGGGCAAAATATGTTATGGTGTAATTTCGTAAACTCCGAAGAGGAAACCCTCTTCAGTCTTTGAGTTGTTTAAAGCAATTGTGTGGGATCGAAATGGATATTATAGCAGTGATCATAGCAATAAACACATCAGTGAAGCAGAGTGCTGGGTAGGGATGTCAATATTGGCAAAGAATATCGATATTTTTAAAAGTAGATATTTCGATATATCGGTTATCAATATTTTTTTGAAACAAATCCGAATTACGTATGAGTCCAGTTAATAATAATGCATTATTGACTTCAATTCGACTACAGGTAAAGAATTCAACCACTCAAAAATTCGATGAAACTTCATGATAATAATTATGTTCAGGATCCAGGGAAGTAGATTATCATTTGTAGGGTTGTAAAATCAATGTAAGTGAAGTAAGAAGGAAAACTGAAAAAAAATCAATCAAACCAATATTGGTTGGGGATAGAGGTGAGGAAAACCCTCTGATTGAGTGCTTCCCAATAAGCCTCGAACTTGATAGAACTCAAGTCTCCAAGATATCCCTTTTTTACCTTTTTGCCTACCTACGATTTGCCTACCTGATCTGATATAATTCTTCTATGGAAATTATAGAATTAGTTTTGAGCAATAAGATGTAGGATATGGTTAATATGATGATTTACGGCTGACAAATATTGAATCCAATAGCGTACATTTAATGTCGATGTATCGGAATAGAAAATATCGCCCAAAAAATCGATATATCGATATTTTTTTGACATCCCTAGTGCAGGGCATGGAGAATATTGTATGGAGAGTAGATTTTGACAAAACACTTTGAGGATAAAATTACCTCATTGTAAAGGTCAGTTTCTCTAGTTTCAATTTTTAAAAATAGTGCACGAAGTGACGACATCGAAAGTACGGGCGTATGAATACGTTGCTTCCAACAATCGTTTCTTCATATTGCAATCCCACAAAATGTACTGGAGGCAGAACATTCTTCACTGCACAAGACCCACTAATATTTCTTTTTCGAAATACTCAAATTTTAATTACTTTAATTAATTATGGCTGCATAGTATGCGTTTAAAAGCTGCCAGGCGATTGATTTTATATTTTACTGTTAAGAACAGCACATTAAAAAATATTGGATGTGTACGTTCGATGGGCTCATTTTCCTGGGCTCCCAGTCTACTGGACGCAATTTTTACATTTTCTTTCCATCATTACATACTTGTTTTTCTTTCATCAATGTGCAAATCAGGCTTGTCTCGTAAATGAATATATATGCAATACGGGTGATTCCTATTGTACGGGACAATGCTGTCCTTCATTGATAAATAATTTTCTGTTCAAGTTTTTCCAAAAATTATTTTTGTAGATTCCATGTGGTAACTCGTCCTACTCAT
>JAVIWC010001594.1:0-10064 GCA_031894815.1 Creontiades dilutus
GTTGAAATAATGTTTATCTTATAGGAAATTTATTGCTGAATCCGAAAATGTGTAATAAAATTAAAATAGACGCTTCAGTTTTCCAGAAAACTCGATTTCATGACGTGAGGTCGGAGTTGACCGTGAAAGCACTAAAAAAATCATAACTGTCCAATGGACTGAGATAGGACCCCCACTCTGGCGGCATTCTACTCCATTTTCGATGTAGTTTTACCCAAAAAAAAATTTTCACACTGATCCCCATCCACCCTGTATAGAATAACTCACCGAATTGATAGTGCTACAGGCAACATAGAGCAACCCTGATGAGCTATGTGAGCCTTGCGGCTAATTTAGCTGAGGAGCTCCCAATATTCATCTTGAAGCTATACCCAGAATGATCTACGTAGCTCTCCCTCGATTGATTGATATATCCAATCATATATTTGATATATGATTCAGTCCAGGGAGCTATCAAAACTCATCTTAAAGCTATATCGAGGGTCTCACGGCAACTCCCCACATCGTCATTTCGGCGACTTGCCAGAAGAGCCGATAAACCATCTTCCTACGAAACTTGCACCTGTACGTCTGTGCTTTTTACAACCAGGCCGCCTATTTTAATCGAACAATGAAGATATTGTATACAAAAAAAAACGTATTTTTCTCGAAAAACATTACGACGTGGGATGTCGCTCATCAGAGCTGTGACGATAGGGGGTGTTTACCTTGACGACGTTACACGCTACCTCCAGCGATTTCTATTAGAACTACTTAGTTAGACCGATCCGCCGTCTATTGACATGCAGAACTCATTTTGCTCAAAAATGTGTGGGGAGTTGCCGTGAGACCCTCGATATCCAGAATGATGTATGGAGCTAGTTACGGATTTTTTCTTTTTTAGTAAAATCAACTTGAATAAAAGCAATAACAGATGGAAAACAACTAATATTTGAACTCCGTGAAGCAGAGGCAAGTTCCATCCTCCAGGCCCAATCTGTGGTTCTGTTATCTTGCTTCCCATAGTAGCAGAGCTACAATGTTGACGGCACACAGGGTTTTTTTGGCGTAACCACATCACCACCTGGGAGCACACCGAATTCCACCATTTTAGGGCCACTGCAATGGAAAGCTGCCTACAGAATTGATCAAACATGCTAGAAGCAAGAATGACGTCTTTGGTCTTTGGCTGCATGATCGTATTTGCAGCGTTTTTGAGCGGCAGCATATCCTGTAATGGTGGTTGGCAAAGGCCTGGTTGGCATGAAAGGCAGCGGCAGCATTTATGATGTAGTTGTCCAAATTGTCCAGCCTTTCTCTATGTCAAAAACCATGGACCATCAGGTCTTCCACCAGAGCTGACATACTTACATCAATACGCCAACTTGATGAGGTGTGCACATGTGTGATGTATCGTGCCATGACCCTGCATCACTTGCCCTCCTCGTCAACAGATCAGCGTGTACCAAAGACCTAATGTCTCATCATAGCCATCACATTTTTCTGGCAGACTTGGTTCCAATCCATACCTTACTGCAAAGTCATCCTGGGACTGCGTGTTGGACAGATCAGAATCACCTACTACTAGAGGTTACCCCCGCTATCACTGAGAGACCCCATACAAATGATCATCGGCATTGAGTCCAGGGAGGTGATTAGCTCCCAATCTCGTCCTAAAGCTATATACCTTTTCCCAGCCAAATTAATACTTTTCCCAATCAAATCGATCTTAAAAAACGCTGCAAATTCGTTCACTGGATTTTATTATTCAATTGGCTGGCGTTCATGATTTGAATTTCTACTAAGCTTTGGAGTGTGCGTGTTTCACAGGTGATAGAGCGATTATTGCATTTCAGGAGATATGCACAGAGCACGTAAATCTGTTCTCAACCAAAATAGCTATTTGGATTGATCAGTTGATCATATTTGTGTGCCTCCTGAAATTCAATAATCGTTCTATCACCTGTGAAACATGCACTCTCCAAAGCTTAGTAGAAATTCAAATCATGAACACAAGCCAATTGAATAATAAACCCCAGTGAAAGAATTTGCAGCGTTTCTTTGTTGTTATCAGAATGCTTCAAAGCCTTTCAGGAGTTCTCTCCAGTATCCACATCACTACATCACTAGGTTACTGATATCAACACAAAAACAATAATAAACCAAAATAACGTGAATGTTGGCACCATAAATCGTGCCATACATCGGGAATGGTTTGACCTACGGACCTGGAGAGGGGCTCATTCGATCCCTCGTGGAGTGTTCTTCAAAAAGAGTACTAATTTAGGCCGCCTTGACTTTTTTTGGAGGTTTTCAGGGATTTTACAAAACTTTCCTGAAAATTTCAGCTTTTTTGCTTCAGCCGTTTGGGAGAAATCGTGCGTACAGCGTACGGACGGAAAAATTGTTTATTGCAGATTCAGATTCTACACCCTTTGAAACGTAAACCATGAAATTTTCAGGGGGGTTAGAATTTTTTTTTTCAAAAGCGATTACAATGGTTCATTATTGAATAATATAAACCAAAATTAAGGAAATAGAACGCCGCAAAGCTTGCAATCCAACGAATAATGAATGTAGGTATATATTATTTTATAATACAAATTATTGGCAAGAAAAAATTTTGGTAGTTTATCATCCAGTACGCGTTTGCCAAGATTAAGACGGCAGTTAGAGGATATCTCTTTCATTCTACCCGATTGTAATTGTCTCTCTCGGAACCTTGTCGAGGTAACATCGTGTTGAGGAAAATACCGTTTGTTTCGATCTTTATCCCGATGTGAAACAGTTGTGGTAAACAATGAGTTCACCGGGGCCAGAGGAAGGCTGGACGGTTGAAGAAATCGTGAAAAGTGCTGATGACAGTGTTGCGAAAGTCAAGGACAAACTGAACTCGATCTCCCAACTGGAATCGCTCCCGGTCATCGAACCCATAAGTGAGTTATTTTCGATTATTACCAATCTTTGTAGGTATTTAAGGGAAGCCCATGATAAAGTAATCAATGATCGCGTGACATATGATGAGTTAAAAAGTCGCTACTCTGAACTCGAGAAAAAACTCGAAAATCCCAATAAGAGTGAGCACCACCCCCGCACAGCTTATTACAGTACGGATGAGGAGGAGCTCGGAAGAGAAACGGACTGGATCCTTAAAAGGGCCAAGAAAAAACGGAAAGCGGGCTCATCGCCAGAGGTACCACAGCCTCTAAATCAGGGTCAAATCAAAAGAAGTGAATTAAAACCCCCAAAAGTCCCCCCACCGCCACCTATAAATGTGGTGGGATTAAAATCATATGGCTCCCTCAAGGACATACTCAAACAAATCCCCAAGGACCAATACTCAATCAAGTCTCTGAACAACAATGTTTGGAAAATAAATGCTAACTCGCGAGAAAACTGGAAGCTGATCACCGATCAATTACGCGCGGAAAAAAAACAGTGGTTCACTTACGAAGACAAAGGGGACAGACCGATCAAGGTCATGGCTAGGGGCTTACATGCCTCTTGTGAGACAAGTGAAATTCTTGAGGACCTTAAAAATCAAGGTTTCAATATACTTGATGTTACAAACATCATGAAAAAAGAAAAACTCAAGAATGACATTGTTACTCGTCAAAAGCCTCTACCCCTGTTTATGCTAGCTTTCGATAAATCGGAAGATATTAACAAAATTCACAGCATTAAGAGCATTCTCAATATTATTGTGAAAATAGAGCCGGTTAAGAAAACCACCAAACTAATCCCCCAGTGCAAAAGATGTCAAAGTTTCCTCCACACGCAAGCCTACTGTGGGAAGGAACCAGCATGTGTAAAATGTGCAGGACATCATAAAACCGAGGATTGTAATCTGGACAAGACAGAGGCGCCCAAATGCGTCAACTGCAGGGGCAGCCACCCTGCTAATTACAGGGGTTGCGAAGTGGCAAAAGAGCTGCAACGCATCAGAAACAAAACGATCAAAAATCGGACAAATGGGAATAGAGTCAGCGAGTCCACCGAGAAAAATACAAGCAGACGGTCCTCGATCGCTGCAGCAACGACGCGTGAAGAACCAACCGCTAGGCGGACTTCATTTTCGGCAGCTACTAATAAAGGCGCGGCTCCTAAAATTACATACGCTAAAGTAGCAGGAGGAACTTCAACCTCTGAAAAAATGCTCACCCAAATTTTGGAGAAATTAAATGAGCAGACACACACTAACAAGCTGCTTGTCGAGAGAATAAGCAAATTAGAGAACAACCTATCTAATTACGGCATAATATGATGGAACAAACTATAAGGTTAGCTACATGGAATGCGAACGGACTCATAAACCGAGCCAAAGATGTAGAACTTTTCCTTCATTCCAATAAAATAGATATCCTTCTTATTTCGGAAACTCATTTCACCAGAACATCGTATCTCAAAATAAGAGGATTTTCCCTATATCACGTAACTCACCCCAGCAATAAAGCCCGAGGTGGCTCAGCAATCTTAATTAAATCAAACATTGTTCATCACGAAGAAACAAGTATCGAGGAGGAAAAAATGCAAGTGACTACGGTCAGTGTTACTTTAAAAAACAAACAATTTGTTGTCGCAGCAATTTATTGTCCCCCCAGGCATAGCTTGAAAGAAAGTGATTACAGTAGTCTCTTCAGAACCCTAGGTAATAACTTCATTGTAGGTGGTGACTTCAATGCTAAGAATACCTACTGGGGCTCCCGACTTACCACATCCAAGGGTAAAGAGCTGTATAAGGCGGCAGCCGTACTAAAGTGCCAGTTTCACTCAACCGGAAGGCCATCGTACTGGCCAACTGATGTCCATAAAACACCGGACTTGATAGACTTCTTCGTTACGAGAGGTATTTCAAGCGGGTACGTTCATACAGAAGACAGTGACGACCTTCTCTCTGATCACTCCCCCGTTATCTTAACCATAAGTGAAAGAGTAATCACAAAGGATGCCACTCCTAGCCTAGCCAATAAAAAAACTTGCTGGTCCTGCTTTCGGAGGATCTTGGAAGCAGCAGTAAATCTTGACGTCCCTCTGAAAACCACCCTTCAGCTGGAAGAGGAGCTCGATTTATTTATTAATAACATTCAGCAGGCAGCTTGGCAAAGTTCTCCTTCAAGTCAAAGAAATGACCATAGTTTCAATACAACGAAATCATACCCGCTTGAAGTTAGAAATCTACTCAACGCAAAACGCAGGGCAAGGAGGAAATGGAAACATGACAGAACGCCTGAAAACAAAGCTATACTAAACAGTTATGTGAACAAACTTAAAAATCTTATTAGAACTATAGAAAACGAATCCGTTGAAAATTTTTTGTGTAAACTGACTGCAGAAAAGGACACCGAATACTCACTATACAAGGCCACTAAGTACTTGAAACGGCCTCAAACTCACTCCCCCCCAATCAGAAAGGATGATGGTTCTTGGGCCAGAAGTAGTCAAGATAAAGCGCGGATTTTCGCGGACCACCTCTGCGAAACGTTCCAACCGTTACCTCAACTAACTTCCGAAGAAAATACTGAGTTTGTAGAAAAAATAGACGAGCTGGAAATTGAGCCAGTCTCACTAAAAGAAATTAAGGAAGAAATAAATAAAAACATTCAAGCCAAAAAGGCACCTGGCTACGACTTGATAACCGGTCAAATCGTCAAGGAACTCCCGGAAAAGGCAGTGCGGAAACTTCAGCACATTATTAATGCTGTGTTTAGATTAAAGCATGTACCATCCCAGTGGAAAGTGGCTGAGGTGATTATGATACCCAAACCAGGGAAGCCGTTAAATGAGAAGACAGGGTATCGCCCAATTTCGTTGCTTCCCGTCCTGTCGAAACTATTTGAAAAATTGTTGTTAAAAAGGCTCAAACCAATACTCGAAGATAGGAATTTGATCCCAGATCACCAATTCGGTTTTAGGCAACGCCACTCAACAATCGATCAAGTCCATAGAATCACTAACGTAATTGAAAGAACGCTTGAAGGCAAGCAAGTGTGCGCTGGCTTATTCCTTGACGTGGCCCAAGCATTCGACAAAGTTTGGCACCCTGGACTTCGTTTCAAAATTAACAGGGATCTTCCAAGACAGTTCTATTTACTCCTGACGTCCTATCTTGAGAATAGGCACTTCAGGGTGAAGCAGGACGATCAATACTCCAGCCTAAGGCCTATTAAAGCAGGCGTTCCGCAGGGAAGCGTCCTCGGGCCAGTACTGTACCTGATGTACACTCGGGATTTACCCCAGCAGGAAGATACAATGATAGCCACCTTCGCGGATGACACAGCCATACTCTCTACTGGACAAGAAGTAGACGACGCAACCCAAAAACTACAAGAGGCCGCCAACAAGGTTACAAACTGGACCAAGAAATGGAGAATGAAGCTGAACGAGTCCAAGTCAGTTCACATTAACTTCACCAACCGAAAAATCACAGCCCCAGAACTTGTGTTAAACTCTAACAAAGTCCCATACTCTGACACTGTGAAGTATCTGGGTATGACTCTCGATTCAAAATTGGTGTGGAGTCGTCACATCGAGAAGAAAAAGGAGGAACTGAAGCTTAAATACAGGAAAATATACTGGCTGCTGAGAGCGGATTCCCGTCTTTCACTTCACAATAAACTGCTTATTTACAAACAGATTTTACGCCCTATTTGGACCTACGGGGTTCAACTGTGGGGCTGTGCCAAAAAGACTAACGTAAAGAAAATACAAACTTGTCAGAACAAAATCCTGAGAAGCATAGTTGGTGCCCCCTGGTACATGCGAAATGATGACATTCATCGTGACCTAAGACTGGAAACAGTCAACGAAATCATCATGAAATACGCCCAGAAGCACGAAAAACGCCTCCATCAGCATAAGAACCCGGAAATGCTCAACGTTCTGGATAACGAAGGAGAACTGCGGCGCCTCAAGCGTAACAAGCCACTGGACCTGATTGTGTTGTGCAAGTTATAGTGAAGTGTGTTCCAGTTAACAGTGTGTTACTATGAAGGGTTGGTTTGTTGAAATCTCACCCTGTACATCGTGTCTATTTATGAGATAATTTGACACTTGACTCCAAATTAAACTGGAATAAACACATAGAAAAGAAGAAGAAGAACTTAAAATCAAGTACAGAAGGATGTATTGGCTAATGGGAAGGAATTCCCATCTCTCTCTTCACAACAAATTGCTTATATATAAGCAGATCCTTCGCCCTATGAGATACAGATCTGGGGCTGTGCCAAGAAATCAAATATTAAAGAAAATCCAAACCTTTCAGAATAAAATACTGAGAAGTATAGTTGGAGCCCCTTGGTATACGAAACGATGATATTCATCGAGATTTGAGGATGGAGACAGTCTATGAAATTATTGCAAAATACGCGAGGAAGCATGAACATCGCCTCCACAAACACGTGAACCCGGAGATGCTCTACGTTTTGGACAACGAAGGTGAAATCCGACGTCTCAAGCGAAACAAACCACTGGATTTAGTTGTGCTGCGTGAATAGAAGTTCAATCGAACTCAGTGCTAATTAATTGGGCTTTGTCTTCTAACTATTTCTTAAATTGTCTTCTAACTCACCATTTCTTTAATTAGTACGAAAGATAAAATTCCATTTTATGTGTTTTTGTAGGATACCTGCCTGAGACGCCCGAAACTCATGGTATCCTTCAGTTTACCTTAATTTCTGTGATTTTCTTGCTTTTTTCTAGAAACTCTGTATTATGTATGATATAGTTGTGTATGATAAAGACTACGCTAAAACGTCAAGATTTTCAAGATAAGTTTTGATACGTTCAAAAGTAAATTTGAGAATGGAACAGGAAAATAGGTATAGTTCATATTCTCTTAGAAACCAGAAAAACAGCTATTTTAACTGTTGAGATCATGCCAATAGTGTTTTAGAGTGGACTTTGAAATAATTTTTTTTAAATACATCCTTCATTATTCCTTATTCCTTTGAATAAAAACCCTGTTGCTTTTTCCATAAAAATCATACCAAAAAGCTGCAGTAATAATATTGAATAATATGAATTTCACCTTTGGAGTGTGCGTGTTTCACAGGTGAAAGAATACTTATTTACCCCAGTAATTGTAGTTTATACAAGTATCCACATCGGCTATCACTCCAGTATCCAGATTCACTACAACTCGACGCTATCGGCATCACTAGGTTACAAACAAACAATAATAACCCAAAAAACGCAAATGTTGGCACCATAAATCGGGCCATACATCGGGAATGGTTTGACCTACGGACGTGGGGAGGGTCTCATTCGATTCCTCATGGTATGTTCTTCAAATAGGTAAATATTTAGGCCGATTCGACTTGTTTTGATTTTTTCAGGGATTTTACAAAACTTTGACAGCCCTTAAAGGGCACTTTAAATTGAGTGAGAGAGCTGGCTCAAGAATTGGGGCGTCGTCGGACCAAGATGGACTTTTCCTGAAAATTTCAGATCTTTTGCTCCAGCCGTTTCGGAGATATCGTGCGTACGGCGGACGGACGGAAAATTGTTTATTGCAGATTCGGATTCTACACCATTTGAAACGTAAACCATGAAATTTTCAGGGGGGGTTAGAATTTTTTTTTTTTCCAGAGCTATTACAATGGTTTATTATTGAATAATAAACCAAAATACGAATGATTTCGATCCAGTAAATTCATCTTTGAGCTAAATCATTAATTTCAAGAAAAATTGATTCATTTTCAAGTTACCTGGGTATTGGAATTTTTGTCAGGCATCGACAAGTCGAGGATGTCCGTGCCCGTAGTCCCCGTACTGCTCGTGTAGCTGCCTAAATGACAATAAAAACAATTAAAATTAAATTCGGTAATAAAACTGTAAAACAAATCAACATTATTCATAAATGTAGTCATTAAGATCGTTCATTAAGACGTCAACTGCCTCGGCTACGTAGGCTGAGGGTTGTGCTCAGGCCAACAAATTTTTTTTGTTGAAAATTTTGATTTTTTTCATGGGGGGCTTATTTTGACAAAATCATGGACTCAGGGACTCAAAAACTCTGAGTACCACTTTGGTACTTACTGGCCCAGGGGTGAACATTTTGCTGGGCAAAAATTTGGTGCTCACCACTAATTTTCTCATGAAAAAGCTAAAACTACGTCGTAATGATAATCAGTCAACGCTAACGTCTTGCGCAAAACTATTTATATATTTACATGCCCACTCTGTAAGGCCGCGTCTTACGTGGAGAGCAAACGCGGGCGACGCGATTTTGACGAATCGCGTACGATTCCAAAACGTGTGTCTTATATGAGGTTACACATCGCGTAAGTCGTCGAAGCGGGCTACGCCATATTTACAGATTCCTCCAGTGTAATTTTATACCAGTTTTATTTTATATTCGGAAAAATGCCTTCTTTTTCCTAATTTTTACTACCAACGAGATCAGTCGAATCATTTGGCATGACAAGTGAAACACAACAGGCAAGAAGTCACAATCGTGGATCTGACTCGGTAATTTCTCTCCGGAACAACTTTTTGTCAATATTTTACTGGAATTTATCAGGTAATTGAACGATGTATTCATTTACAATAAATAATTTATTAAATGGTGTTTTAACCTACTTGAAAAACTTCCCTCTTTCGCTATAACATCCCAAGGTAGGTCTGCGAGCCTCCTGTTTTCTTTTGTTCCACAAAACTTCTCTTTTTTGCACTTCTGATATTATTGCTTCCATGATAAACATTTAAAGCAAGCCAAAAAGGCAATAATTGACTAAAAAAGCAATATCAAAGACGAATGAAGAATGTCAACAACAGCAGGTTAACTTACAAAAACGTAAACAAAAAATAACGCGATTGCGCGACAAAACTCAAACCGATTTGAAAATCAAACCACGCGACGCGAGCGATTGCCGCGACGAAAGCGACTACCGCGACGCCGCGTCGCTACGTAAGACGCTTCCATAGGATTGTATTGTTTGATTCGCGCTAACAGATTGCTCGCTCGCATTCATTTTCCACGTAAGACACGGCGTATAGCTGGAAGGGTCTCCCTGTTACAGTACGAGAACACATGTCCGCCGGTAAATAATTTTATTCTGTATTGTTTTAAAATAAACCTGTTTTGT
>JAVIWC010001595.1:0-10110 GCA_031894815.1 Creontiades dilutus
TTTTTTCGTCAAAATTGCTCAAAAATAAACTCTGTTTAATCGCTTTCAAACCTACTCTCTAAGGGGTTTTTCGGGGTGCTGAACACGAATCTGAAGTCCTTTTTTCGATAAAACGCTTCCTTCATGGTTATTTTCGCGTTTTTTCATCAAAATTGCTCAAAAATAAACTCTGTTTAATCGCTTTCAAACCTACTCTCTAAGGGGTTTTTCGGGGTGCTGAACACGAATCTGAAGTCCTTTTTTCGATAAAACGCTTCCTTCATGGTTATTTTCGCGTTTTTTCATCAAAATTGCTCAAAAATAAACTCTGTTTAATCGCTTTCAAACCTACTCTCTAAGGGGTTTTTTTCGCGTTTTTTCATCAAAATTGCTCAAAAATAAACTCTGTTTAATCGCTTTCAAACCTCTCTAAGGGGTTTTTCGGGGTGCTGAACACGAATCTGAAGTCCTTTTTTCGATAAAACGCTTCCTTCATGGTTATTTTCGCGTTTTTTCATCAAAATTGCTCAAAAATAAACTCTGTTTAATCGCTTTCAAACCTACTCTCTAAGGGGTTTTTCGGGGTGCTGAACACGAATCTGAAGTCCTTTTTTCGATAAAACGCTTCCTTCATGGTTATTTTCGCGTTTTTTCATCAAAATTGCTCAAAATAAACTCTGTTTAATCGCTTTCAAACCTACTCTCTAAGGGGTTTTTCGGGGTGCTGAACACGAATCTGAAGTCCTTTTTTCGATAAAACGCTTCCTTCATGGTTATTTTCGCGTTTTTTCATCAAAATTGCTCAAAAATAAACTCTGTTTAATCGCTTTCAAACCTACTCTCTAAGGGGTTTTTCGGGGTGCTGAACACGAATCTGAAGTCCTTTTTTCGATAAAACGCTTCCTTCATGGTTATTTTCGCGTTTTTTCATCAAAATTGCTCAAAAATAAACTCTGTTTAATCGCTTTCAAACCTACTCTCTAAGGGGTTTTTCGGGGTGCTGAACACGAATCTGAAGTCCTTTTTTCGATAAAAACGCTTCCTTCATGGTTATTTTCGCGTTTTTTCATCAAAATTGCTCAAAAATAAACTCTGTTTAATCGCTTTCAAACCTACTCTCTAAGGGGTTTTTCGGGGTGCTGAACACGAATCTGAAGTCCTTTTTTCGATAAAACGCTTCCTTCATGGTTATTTTCGCGTTTTTTCATCAAAATTGCTCAAAAATAAACTCTGTTTAATCGCTTTCAAACCTACTCTCTAAGGGGTTTTTCGGGGTGCTGAACACGAATCTGAAGTCCTTTTTTCGATAAAACGCTTCCTTCATGGTTATTTTCGCGTTTTTTCATCAAAATTGCTCAAAAATAAACTCTGTTTAATCGCTTTCAAACCTACTCTAAGGGGTTTTTCGGGGTGCTGAACACGAATCTGAAGTCCTTTTTTCGATAAAACGCTTCCTTCATGGTTATTTTCGCGTTTTTTCATCAAAATTGCTCAAAAATAAACTCTGTTTAATCGCTTTCAAACCTACTCTCTAAGGGGTTTTTCGGGGTGCTGAACACGAATCTGAAGTCCTTTTTTCGATAAAACGCTTCCTTCATGGTTATTTTCGCGTTTTTTCATCAAAATTGCTCAAAAATAAACTCTGTTTAATCGCTTTCAAACCTACTCTCTAAGGGGTTTTTCGGGGTGCTGAACACGAATCTGAAGTCCTTTTTTCGATAAAACGCTTCCTTCATGGTTATTTTCGCGTTTTTTCATCAAAATTGCTCAAAAATAAACTCTGTTTAATCGCTTTCAAACCTACTCTCTAAGGGGTTTTTCGGGGTGCTGAACACGAATCTGAAGTCCTTTTTTCGATAAAACGCTTCCTTCATGGTTATTTTCGCGTTTTTTCATCAAAATTGCTCAAAAATAAACTCTGTTTAATCGCTTTCAAACCTACTCTCTAAGGGGTTTTTCGGGGTGCTGAACACGAATCTGAAGTCCTTTTTTCGATAAAACGCTTCCTTCATGGTTATTTTCGCGTTTTTTCATCAAAATTGCTCAAAAATAAACTCTGTTTAATCGCTTTCAAACCTACTCTCTAAGGGGTTTTTCGGGGTGCTGAACACGAATCTGAAGTCCTTTTTTCGATAAAACGCTTCCTTCATGGTTATTTTCGCGTTTTTTCATCAAAATTGCTCAAAAATAAACTCTGTTTAATCGCTTTCAAACCTACTCTCTAAGGGGTTTTTCGGGGTGCTGAACACGAATCTGAAGTCCTTTTTTCGATAAAACGCTTCCTTCATGGTTATTTTCGCGTTTTTTCATCAAAATTGCTCAAAAATAAACTCTGTTTAATCGCTTTCAAACCTACTCTCTAAGGGGTTTTTCGGGGTGCTGAACACGAATCTGAAGTCCTTTTTTCGATAAAACGCTTCCTTCATGGTTATTTTCGCGTTTTTTCATCAAAATTGCTCAAAAATAAACTCTGTTTAATCGCTTTCAAACCTACTCTCTAAGGGGTTTTTCGGGGTGCTGATTCATCAAAATCGCTCAAAAATAAACTCTGTTTAATCGCTTTCAAACCTACTCTCTAAGGGGTTTTTCGGGGTGCTGAACACGAATCTGAAGTCCTTTTTTCGATAAAACGCTTCCTTCATGGTTATTTTCGCGTTTTTTCATCAAAATTGCTCAAAAATAAACTCTGTTTAATCGCTTTCTCAAACCTACTCTCTAAGGGGTTTTTCGGGGTGCTGAACACGAATCTGAAGTCCTTTTTTCGATAAAACGCTTCCTTCATGGTTATTTTCGCGTTTTTTCATCAAAATTGCTCAAAAATAAACTCTGTTTAATCGCTTTCAAACCTACTCTCTAAGGGGTTTTTCGGGGTGCTGAACACGAATCTGAAGTCCTTTTTTCGATAAAACGCTTCCTTCATGGTTATTTTCGCGTTTTTTCATCAAAATTGCTCAAAAATAAACTCTGTTTAATCGCTTTCAAACCTACTCTCTAAGGGGTTTTTCGGGGTGCTGAACACGAATCTGAAGTCCTTTTTTCGATAAAACGCTTCCTTCATGGTTATTTTCGCGTTTTTTCATCAAAATTGCTCAAAAATAAACTCTGTTTAATCGCTTTCAAACCTACTCTCTAAGGGGTTTTTCGGGGTGCTGAACACGAATCTGAAGTCCTTTTTTCGATAAAACGCTTCCTTCATGGTTATTTTCGCGTTTTTTCATCAAAATTGCTCAAAAATAAACTCTGTTTAATCGCTTTCAAACCTACTCTCTAAGGGGTTTTTCGGGGTGCTGAACACGAATCTGAAGTCCTTTTTTCGATAAAACGCTTCCTTCATGGTTATTTTCGCGTTTTTTCATCAAAATTGCTCAAAAATAAACTCTGTTTAATCGCTTTCAAACCTACTCTCTAAGGGGTTTTTCGGGGTGCTGAACACGAATCTGAAGTCCTTTTTTCGATAAAACGCTTCCTTCATGGTTATTTTCGCGTTTTTTCATCAAAATTGCTCAAAAATAAACTCTGTTTAATCGCTTTCAAACCTACTCTCTAAGGGGTTTTTCGGGGTGCTGAACACGAATCTGAAGTCCTTTTTTCGATAAAACGCTTCCTTCATGGTTATTTTCGCGTTTTTTCATCAAAATTGCTCAAAAATAAACTCTGTTTAATCGCTTTCAAACCTACTCTCTAAGGGGTTTTTCGGGGTGCTGAACACGAATCTGAAGTCCTTTTTTCGATAAAACGCTTCCTTCATGGTTATTTTCGCGTTTTTTCATCAAAATTGCTCAAAAATAAACTCTGTTTAATCGCTTTCAAACCTACTCTCTAAGGGGTTTTTCGGGGTGCTGAACACGAATCTGAAGTCCTTTTTTCGATAAAACGCTTCCTTCATGGTTATTTTCGCGTTTTTTCATCAAAATTGCTCAAAAATAAACTCTGTTTAATCGCTTTCAAACCTACTCTCTAAGGGGTTTTTCGGGGTGCTGAACACGAATCTGAAGTCCTTTTTCGATAAAACGCTTCCTTCATGGTTATTTTCGCGTTTTTTCATCAAAATTGCTCAAAAATAAACTCTGTTTAATCGCTTTCAAACCTACTCTCTAAGGGGTTTTTCGGGGTGCTGAACACGAATCTGAAGTCCTTTTTTCGATAAAACGCTTCCTTCATGGTTATTTTCGCGTTTTTTCATCAAAATCGCTCAAAAATAAACTCTGTTTAATCGCTTTCAAACCTACTCTCTAAGGGGTTTTTCGGGGTGCTGAACACGAATCTGAAGTCCTTTTTTCGATAAAACGCTTCCTTCATGGTTATTTTCGCGTTTTTTCATCAAAATTGCTCAAAAATAAACTCTGTTTAATCGCTTTCAAACCTACTCTCTAAGGGGTTTTTCGGGGTGCTGAACACGAATCTGAAGTCCTTTTTTCGATAAAACGCTTCCTTCATGGTTATTTTCGCGTTTTTTCATCAAAATTGCTCAAAAATAAACTCTGTTTAATCGCTTTCAAACCTACTCTCTAAGGGGTTTTTCGGGGTGCTGAACACGAATCTGAAGTCCTTTTTTCGATAAAACGCTTCCTTCATGGTTATTTTCGCGTTTTTTCATCAAAATTGCTCAAAAATAAACTCTGTTTAATCGCTTTCAAACCTACTCTCTAAGGGGTTTTTCGGGGTGCTGAACACGAATCTGAAGTCCTTTTTTCGATAAAACGCTTCCTTCATGGTTATTTTCGCGTTTTTTCATCAAAATTGCTCAAAAATAAACTCTGTTTAATCGCTTTCAAACCTACTCTCTAAGGGGTTTTTCGGGGTGCTGAACACGAATCTGAAGTCCTTTTTTCGATAAAACGCTTCCTTCATGGTTATTTTCGCGTTTTTTCATCAAAATTGCTCAAAAATAAACTCTGTTTAATCGCTTTCAAACCTACTCTCTAAGGGGTTTTTCGGGGTGCTGAACACGAATCTGAAGTCCTTTTTCGATAAAACGCTTCCTTCATGGTTATTTTCGCGTTTTTTCATCAAAATTGCTCAAAAATAAACTCTGTTTAATCGCTTTCAAACCTACTCTCTAAGGGGTTTTTCGGGGTGCTGAACACGAATCTGAAGTCCTTTTTTCGATAAAACGCTTCCTTCATGGTTATTTTCGCGTTTTTTCATCAAAATTGCTCAAAAATAAACTCTGTTTAATCGCTTTCAAACCTACTCTCTAAGGGGTTTTTCGGGGTGCTGAACACGAATCTGAAGTCCTTTTTCGATAAAACGCTTCCTTCATGGTTATTTTCGCGTTTTTTCGTCAAAATTGCTCAAAAATAAACTCTGTTTAATCGCTTTCAAACCTACTCTCTAAGGGGTTTTTCGGGGTGCTGAACACGAATCTGAAGTCCTTTTTTCGATAAAACGCTTCCTTCATGGTTATTTTCGCGTTTTTTCATCAAAATTGCTCAAAAATAAACTCTGTTTAATCGCTTTCAAACCTACTCTCTAAGGGGTTTTTCGGGGTGCTGAACACGAATCTGAAGTCCTTTTTTCGATAAAACGCTTCCTTCATGGTTATTTTCGCGTTTTTTCATCAAAATTGCTCAAAAATAAACTCTGTTTAATCGCTTTCAAACCTACTCTCTAAGGGGTTTTTCGGGGTGCTGAACACGAATCTGAAGTCCTTTTTTCGATAAAACGCTTCCTTCATGGTTATTTTCGCGTTTTTTCATCAAAATTGCTCAAAAATAAACTCTGTTTAATCGCTTTCAAACCTACTCTCTAAGGGGTTTTTCGGGGTGCTGAACACGAATCTGAAGTCCTTTTTTCGATAAAACGCTTCCTTCATGGTTATTTTCGCGTTTTTTCATCAAAATTGCTCAAAAATAAACTCTGTTTAATCGCTTTCAAACCTACTCTCTAAGGGGTTTTTCGGGGTGCTGAACACGAATCTGAAGTCCTTTTTTCGATAAAACGCTTCCTTCATGGTTATTTTCGCGTTTTTTCATCAAAATTGCTCAAAAATAAACTCTGTTTAATCGCTTTCAAACCTACTCTCTAAGGGGTTTTTCGGGGTGCTGAACACGAATCTGAAGTCCTTTTTTCGATAAAACGCTTCCTTCATGGTTATTTTCGCGTTTTTTCATCAAAATTGCTCAAAAATAAACTCTGTTTAATCGCTTTCAAACCTACTCTCTAAGGGGTTTTTCGGGGTGCTGAACACGAATCTGAAGTCCTTTTTTCGATAAAACGCTTCCTTCATGGTTATTTTCGCGTTTTTTCATCAAAATTGCTCAAAAATAAACTCTGTTTAATCGCTTTCAAACCTACTCTCTAAGGGGTTTTTCGGGGTGCTGAACACGAATCTGAAGTCCTTTTTTCGATAAAACGCTTCCTTCATGGTTATTTTCGCGTTTTTTCATCAAAATTGCTCAAAAATAAACTCTGTTTAATCGCTTTCAAACCTACTCTCTAAGGGGTTTTTCGGGGTGCTGAACACGAATCTGAAGTCCTTTTTTCGATAAAACGCTTCCTTCATGGTTATTTTCGCGTTTTTTCATCAAAATTGCTCAAAAATAAACTCTGTTTAATCGCTTTCAAACCTACTCTCTAAGGGGTTTTTCGGGGTGCTGAACACGAATCTGAAGTCCTTTTTTCGATAAAACGCTTCCTTCATGGTTATTTTCGCGTTTTTTCATCAAAATTGCTCAAAAATAAACTCTGTTTAATCGCTTTCAAACCTACTCTCTAAGGGGTTTTTCGGGGTGCTGAACACGAATCTGAAGTCCTTTTTTCGATAAAACGCTTCCTTCATGGTTATTTTCGCGTTTTTTCATCAAAATTGCTCAAAAATAAACTCTGTTTAATCGCTTTCAAACCTACTCTCTAAGGGGTTTTTCGGGGTGCTGAACACGAATCTGAAGTCCTTTTTTCGATAAAACGCTTCCTTCATGGTTATTTTCGCGTTTTTTCGTCAAAATTGCTCAAAAATAAACTCTGTTTAATCGCTTTCAAACCTACTCTCTAAGGGGTTTTTCGGGGTGCTGAACACGAATCTGAAGTCCTTTTTTCGATAAAACGCTTCCTTCATGGTTATTTTCGCGTTTTTTCATCAAAATTGCTCAAAAATAAACTCTGTTTAATCGCTTTCAAACCTACTCTCTAAGGGGTTTTTCGGGGTGCTGAACACGAATCTGAAGTCCTTTTTTCGATAAAACGCTTCCTTCATGGTTATTTTCGCGTTTTTTCATCAAAATTGCTCAAAAATAAACTCTGTTTAATCGCTTTCAAACCTACTCTCTAAGGGGTTTTTCGGGGTGCTGAACACGAATCTGAAGTCCTTTTTTCGATAAAACGCTTCCTTCATGGTTATTTTCGCGTTTTTTCATCAAAATTGCTCAAAAATAAACTCTGTTTAATCGCTTTCAAACCTACTCTCTAAGGGGTTTTTCGGGGTGCTGAACACGAATCTGAAGTCCTTTTTTCGATAAAACGCTTCCTTCATGGTTATTTTCGCGTTTTTTCATCAAAATTGCTCAAAAATAAACTCTGTTTAATCGCTTTCAAACCTACTCTAAGGGGTTTTTCGGGGTGCTGAACACGAATCTGAAGTCCTTTTTTCGATAAAACGCTTCCTTCATGGTTATTTTCGCGTTTTTTCATCAAAATTGCTCAAAAATAAACTCTGTTTAATCGCTTTCAAACCTACTCTCTAAGGGGTTTTTCGGGGTGCTGAACACGAATCTGAAGTCCTTTTTTCGATAAAACGCTTCCTTCATGGTTATTTTCGCGTTTTTTCATCAAAATTGCTCAAAAATAAACTCTGTTTAATCGCTTTCAAACCTACTCTCTAAGGGGTTTTTCGGGGTGCTGAACACGAATCTGAAGTCCTTTTTTCGATAAAACGCTTCCTTCATGGTTATTTTCGCGTTTTTTCATCAAAATTGCTCAAAAATAAACTCTGTTTAATCGCTTTCAAACCTACTCTCTAAGGGGTTTTTCGGGGTGCTGAACACGAATCTGAAGTCCTTTTTTCGATAAAACGCTTCCTTCATGGTTATTTTCGCGTTTTTTCATCAAAATTGCTCAAAAATAAACTCTGTTTAATCGCTTTCAAACCTACTCTCTAAGGGGTTTTTCGGGGTGCTGAACACGAATCTGAAGTCCTTTTTCGATAAAACGCTTCCTTCATGGTTATTTTCGCGTTTTTTCATCAAAATCGCTCAAAAATAAACTCTGTTTAATCGCTTTCAAACCTACTCTCTAAGGGGTTTTTCGGGGTGCTGAACACGAATCTGAAGTCCTTTTTTCGATAAAACGCTTCCTTCATGGTTATTTTCGCGTTTTTTCATCAAAATTGCTCAAAAATAAACTCTGTTTAATCGCTTTCAAACCTACTCTCTAAGGGGTTTTTCGGGGTGCTGAACACGAATCTGAAGTCCTTTTTTCGATAAAACGCTTCCTTCATGGTTATTTTCGCGTTTTTTCATCAAAATTGCTCAAAAATAAACTCTGTTTAATCGCTTTCAAACCTACTCTCTAAGGGGTTTTTCGGGGTGCTGAACACGAATCTGAAGTCCTTTTTTCGATAAAACGCTTCCTTCATGGTTATTTTCGCGTTTTTTCATCAAAATTGCTCAAAAATAAACTCTGTTTAATCGCTTTCAAACCTACTCTCTAAGGGGTTTTTCGGGGTGCTGAACACGAATCTGAAGTCCTTTTTTCGATAAAACGCTTCCTTCATGGTTATTTTCGCGTTTTTTCATCAAAATTGCTCAAAAATAAACTCTGTTTAATCGCTTTCAAACCTACTCTCTAAGGGGTTTTTCGGGGTGCTGAACACGAATCTGAAGTCCTTTTTTCGATAAAACGCTTCCTTCATGGTTATTTTCGCGTTTTTTCATCAAAATTGCTCAAAAATAAACTCTGTTTAATCGCTTTCAAACCTACTCTCTAAGGGGTTTTTCGGGGTGCTGAACACGAATCTGAAGTCCTTTTTTCGATAAAACGCTTCCTTCATGGTTATTTTCGCGTTTTTTCATCAAAATTGCTCAAAAATAAACTCTGTTTAATCGCTTTCAAACCTACTCTCTAAGGGGTTTTTCGGGGTGCTGAACACGAATCTGAAGTCCTTTTTTCGATAAAACGCTTCCTTCATGGTTATTTTCGCGTTTTTTCATCAAAATTGCTCAAAAATAAACTCTGTTTAATCGCTTTCAAACCTACTCTCTAAGGGGTTTTTCGGGGTGCTGAACACGAATCTGAAGTCCTTTTTTCGATAAAACGCTTCCTTCATGGTTATTTTCGCGTTTTTTCATCAAAATTGCTCAAAAATAAACTCTGTTTAATCGCTTTCAAACCTACTCTCTAAGGGGTTTTTCGGGGTGCTGAACACGAATCTGAAGTCCTTTTTTCGATAAAACGCTTCCTTCATGGTTATTTTCGCGTTTTTTCATCAAAATTGCTCAAAAATAAACTCTGTTTAATCGCTTTCAAACCTACTCTCTAAGGGGTTTTTCGGGGTGCTGAACACGAATCTGAAGTCCTTTTTTCGATAAAACGCTTCCTTCATGGTTATTTTCGCGTTTTTTCATCAAAATCGCTCTGTTTAATCGCTTTCAAAATGAACACGAATCTGAAGTCCTTTTTTCGATAAAACGCTTCCTTCATGGTTATTTTCGCGTTTTTTCATCAAAATTGCTCAAAAATAAACTCTGTTTAATCGCTTTCAAACCTACTCTCTAAGGGGTTTTTCGGGGTGCTGAACACGAATCTGAAGTCCTTTTTTCGATAAAACGCTTCCTTCATGGTTATTTTCGCGTTTTTTCATCAAAATTGCTCAAAAATAAACTCTGTTTAATCGCTTTCAAACCTACTCTCTAAGGGGTTTTTCGGGGTGCTGAACACGAATCTGAAGTCCTTTTTTCGATAAAACGCTTCCTTCATGGTTATTTTCGCGTTTTTTCATCAAAATTGCTCAAAAATAAACTCTGTTTAATCGCTTTCAAACCTACTCTCTAAGGGGTTTTTCGGGGTGCTGAACACGAATCTGAAGTCCTTTTTTCGATAAAACGCTTCCTTCATGGTTATTTTCGCGTTTTTTCATCAAAATTGCTCAAAAATAAACTCTGTTTAATCGCTTTCAAACCTACCTCTAAGGGGTTT
>JAVIWC010001596.1:0-10266 GCA_031894815.1 Creontiades dilutus
CGTTTTTCGATAAAACGCTTCCTTCCTGGTTATTTTCGCGTTTTTTCATCAAAATTGCTCAAAAATTAACTCTGTTTAATCGCTTTCAAACCTACTCTCTAAGGGGTTTTTCGGGGTGCTGAACACGAATTGAAGTCCGTTTTTCGGCTCAAAAATTATTCTGTTTAATCCCTTTCAAACCTACTCTCTAAGGGGTTTTTCGGGGTGCTGAACACGAATTCGAAGTCCGTTTTTCGATAAAACGCTTCCTTCATGGTTATTTTCGCGATTTTTCATCAAAATTGCTCAAAAATTATCTCTGTTTAATCCCTTTCAAACCTACTCTCTAAGGGGTTTTTCGGGGTGCTGAACACGAATTCGAAGTCCGTTTTTCGATAAAACGCTTCCTTCATGGTTATTTTCGCGATTTTTCATCAAAATTGCTCAAAAATTATCTCTGTTTAATCCCTTTCAAACCTACTCTCTAAGGGGTTTTTCGGGGTGCTGAACACGAATTCGAAGTCCGTTTTTCGATAAAACGCTTCCTTCATGGTTATTTTCGCGATTTTTCATCAAAATTGCTCAAAAATTATCTCTGTTTAATCCCTTTCAAACCTACTCTCTAAGGGGTTTTTCGGGGTGCTGAACACGAATTCGAAGTCCGTTTTTCGATAAAACGCTTCCTTCATGGTTATTTTCGCGATTTTTCATCAAAATTGCTCAAAAATTATCTCTGTTTAATCCCTTTCAAACCTACTCTCTAAGGGGTTTTTCGGGGTGCTGAACACGAATTCGAAGTCCGTTTTTCGATAAAACGCTTCCTTCATGGTTATTTTCGCGATTTTTCATCAAAATTGCTCAAAAATTATCTCTGTTTAATCCCTTTCAAACCTACTCTCTAAGGGGTTTTTCGGGGTGCTGAACACGAATTCGAAGTCCGTTTTTCGATAAAACGCTTCCTTCATGGTTATTTTCGCGATTTTTCATCAAAATTGCTCAAAAATTATCTCTGTTTAATCCCTTTCAAACCTACTCTCTAAGGGGTTTTTCGGGGTGCTGAACACGAATTCGAAGTCCGTTTTTCGATAAAACGCTTCCTTCATGGTTATTTTCGCGATTTTTCATCAAAATTGCTCAAAAATTATCTCTGTTTAATCCCTTTCAAACCTACTCTCTAAGGGGTTTTTCGGGGTGCTGAACACGAATTCGAAGTCCGTTTTTCGATAAAACGCTTCCTTCATGGTTATTTTCGCGATTTTTCATCAAAATTGCTCAAAAATTATCTCTGTTTAATCCCTTTCAAACCTACTCTCTAAGGGGTTTTTCGGGGTGCTGAACACGAATTCGAAGTCCGTTTTTCGATAAAACGCTTCCTTCATGGTTATTTTCGCGATTTTTCATCAAAATTGCTCAAAAATTATCTCTGTTTAATCCCTTTCAAACCTACTCTCTAAGGGGTTTTTCGGGGTGCTGAACACGAATTCGAAGTCCGTTTTTCGATAAAACGCTTCCTTCATGGTTATTTTCGCGATTTTTCATCAAAATTGCTCAAAAATTATCTCTGTTTAATCCCTTTCAAACCTACTCTCTAAGGGGTTTTTCGGGGTGCTGAACACGAATTCGAAGTCCGTTTTTCGATAAAACGCTTCCTTCATGGTTATTTTCGCGATTTTTCATCAAAATTGCTCAAAAATTATCTCTGTTTAATCCCTTTCAAACCTACTCTCTAAGGGGTTTTTCGGGGTGCTGAACACGAATTCGAAGTCCGTTTTTCGATAAAACGCTTCCTTCATGGTTATTTTCGCGATTTTTCATCAAAATTGCTCAAAAATTATCTCTGTTTAATCCCTTTCAAACCTACTCTCTAAGGGGTTTTTCGGGGTGCTGAACACGAATTCGAAGTCCGTTTTTCGATAAAACGCTTCCTTCATGGTTATTTTCGCGATTTTTCATCAAAATTGCTCAAAAATTATCTCTGTTTAATCCCTTTCAAACCTACTCTCTAAGGGGTTTTTCGGGGTGTTGAACACGAATTCGAAGTCCGTTTTTCGATAAAACGCTTCCTTCATGGTTATTTTCGCGATTTTTCATCAAAATTGCTCAAAAATTATCTCTGTTTAATCCCTTTCAAACCTACTCTCTAAGGGGTTTTTCGGGGTGCTGAACACGAATTCGAAGTCCGTTTTTCGATAAAACGCTTCCTTCATGGTTATTTTCGCGATTTTTCATCAAAATTGCTCAAAAATTATCTCTGTTTAATCCCTTTCAAACCTACTCTCTAAGGGGTTTTTCGGGGTGCTGAACACGAATTCGAAGTCCGTTTTTCGATAAAACGCTTCCTTCATGGTTATTTTCGCGATTTTTCATCAAAATTGCTCAAAAATTATCTCTGTTTAATCCCTTTCAAACCTACTCTCTAAGGGGTTTTTCGGGGTGCTGAACACGAATTCGAAGTCCGTTTTTCGATAAAACGCTTCCTTCATGGTTATTTTCGCGATTTTTCATCAAAATTGCTCAAAAATTATCTCTGTTTAATCCCTTTCAAACCTACTCTCTAAGGGGTTTTTCGGGGTGCTGAACACGAATTCGAAGTCCGTTTTTCGATAAAACGCTTTCTTCATGGTTATTTTCGCGATTTTTCATCAAAATTTCGATAAAACGCTTCCTTCATGGTTATTTTCGCGATTTTTCATCAAAATTGCTCAAAAATTATCTCTGTTTAATCCCTTTCAAACCTACTCTCTAAGGGGTTTTTCGGGGTGCTGAACACGAATTCGAAGTCCGTTTTTCGATAAAACGCTTCCTTCATGGTTATTTTCGCGATTTTTCATCAAAATTGCTCAAAAATTATCTCTGTTTAATCCCTTTCAAACCTACTCTCTAAGGGGTTTTTCGGGGTGCTGAACACGAATTCGAAGTCCGTTTTTCGATAAAACGCTTCCTTCATGGTTATTTTCGCGATTTTTCATCAAAATTGCTCAAAAATTATCTCTGTTTAATCCCTTTCAAACCTACTCTCTAAGGGGTTTTTCGGGGTGCTGAACACGAATTCGAAGTCCGTTTTTCGATAAAACGCTTCCTTCATGGTTATTTTCGCGATTTTTCATCAAAATTGCTCAAAAATTATCTCTGTTTAATCCCTTTCAAACCTACTCTCTAAGGGGTTTTTCGGGGTGCTGAACACGAATTCGAAGTCCGTTTTTCGATAAAACGCTTCCTTCATGGTTATTTTCGCGATTTTTCATCAAAATTGCTCAAAAATTATCTCTGTTTAATCCCTTTCAAACCTACTCTCTAAGGGGTTTTTCGGGGTGCTGAACACGAATTCGAAGTCCGTTTTTCGATAAAACGCTTCCTTCATGGTTATTTTCGCGATTTTTCATCAAAATTGCTCAAAAATTATCTCTGTTTAATCCCTTTCAAACCTACTCTCTAAGGGGTTTTTCGGGGTGCTGAACACGAATTCGAAGTCCGTTTTTCGATAAAACGCTTCCTTCATGGTTATTTTCGCGATTTTTCATCAAAATTGCTCAAAAATTATCTCTGTTTAATCCCTTTCAAACCTACTCTAAGGGTTCTGAACACGAATTCGAAGTCCGTTTTTCGATAAAACGCTTCCTTCATGGTTATTTTCGCGATTTTTCATCAAAATTGCTCAAAAATTATCTCTGTTTAATCCCTTTCAAACCTACTCTCTAAGGGGTTTTTCGGGGTGCTGAACACGAATCGAAGTCCGTTTTTCGATAAAACGCTTCCTTCATGGTTATTTTCGCGATTTTTCATCAAAATTGCTCAAAAATTATCTCTGTTTAATCCCTTTCAAACCTACTCTCTAAGGGGTTTTTCGGGGTGCTGAACACGAATTGAAGTCCGTTTTTCGATAAAACGCTTCCTTCATGGTTATTTTCGCGATTTTTCATCAAAATTGCTCAAAAATTATCTCTGTTTAATCCCTTTCAAACCTACTCTCTAAGGGGTTTTTCGGGGTGCTGAACACGAATTCGAAGTCCGTTTTTCGATAAAACGCTTCCTTCATGGTTATTTTCGCGATTTTTCATCAAAATTGCTCAAAAATTATCTCTGTTTAATCCCTTTCAAACCTACTCTCTAAGGGGTTTTTCGGGGTGCTGAACACGAATTCGAAGTCCGTTTTCGATAAAACGCTTCCTTCATGGTTATTTTCGCGATTTTTCATCAAAATTGCTCAAAAATTATCTCTGTTTAATCCCTTTCAAACCTACTCTAAGGGGTTTTTCGGGGTGCTGAACACGAATTCGAAGTCCGTTTTTCGATAAAACGCTTCCTTCATGGTTATTTTCGCGATTTTTCATCAAAATTGCTCAAAAATTATCTCTGTTTAATCCCTTTCAAACCTACTCTCTAAGGGGTTTTTCGGGGTGCTGAACACGAATCTGAAGTCCGTTTTTCGATAAAACGCTTCCTTCATGGTTATTTTCGCGATTTTTCATCAAAATTGCTCAAAAATTATCTCTGTTTAATCCCTTTCAAACCTACTCTCTAAGGGGTTTTTCGGGGTGCTGAACACGAATTCGAAGTCCGTTTTTCGATAAAACGCTTCCTTCATGGTTATTTTCGCGATTTTTCATCAAAATTGCTCAAAAATTATCTCTGTTTAATCCCTTTCAAACCTACTCTCTAAGGGTTTTTCGGGGTGCTGAACACGAATTGAAGTCCGTTTTTCGATAAAACGCTTCCTTCATGGTTATTTTCGCGATTTTTCATCAAAATTGCTCAAAAATTATCTCTGTTTAATCCCTTTCAAACCTACTCTCTAAGGGGTTTTTCGGGGTGCTGAACACGAATTCGAAGTCCGTTTTTCGATAAAACGCTTCCTTCATGGTTATTTTCGCGATTTTTCATCAAAATTGCTCAAAATTATCTCTGTTTAATCCCTTTCAAACCTACTCTCTAAGGGGTTTTTCGGGGTGCTGAACACGAATTCGAAGTCCGTTTTTCGATAAAACGCTTCCTTCATGGTTATTTTCGCGATTTTTCATCAAAATTGCTCAAAAATTATCTCTGTTTAATCCCTTTCAAACCTACTCTCTAAGGGGTTTTTCGGGGTGCTGAACACGAATTCGAAGTCCGTTTTTCGATAAAACGCTTCCTTCATGGTTATTTTCGCGATTTTTCATCAAAATTGCTCAAAAATTATCTCTGTTTAATCCCTTTCAAACCTACTCTCTAAGGGGTTTTTCGGGGTGCTGAACACGAATTCGAAGTCCGTTTTTCGATAAAACGCTTCCTTCATGGTTATTTTCGCGATTTTTCATCAAAATTGCTCAAAAATTATCTCTGTTTAATCCCTTTCAAACCTACTCTCTAAGGGGTTTTTCGGGGTGCTGAACACGAATTCGAAGTCCGTTTTTCGATAAAACGCTTCCTTCATGGTTATTTTCGCGATTTTTCATCAAAATTGCTCAAAAATTATCTCTGTTTAATCCCTTTCAAACCTACTCTCTAAGGGGTTTTTCGGGGTGCTGAACACGAATTCGAAGTCCGTTTTTCGATAAAACGCTTCCTTCATGGTTATTTTCGCGATTTTTCATCAAAATTGCTCAAAAATTATCTCTGTTTAATCCCTTTCAAACCTACTCTCTAAGGGGTTTTCGGGGTGCTGAACACGAATTCGAAGTCCGTTTTTCGATAAAACGCTTCCTTCATGGTTATTTTCGCGATTTTTCATCAAAATTGCTCAAAAATTATCTCTGTTTAATCCCTTTCAAACCTACTCTCTAAGGGGTTTTTCGGGGTGCTGAACACGAATTCGAAGTCCGTTTTTCGATAAAACGCTTCCTTCATGGTTATTTTCGCGATTTTTCATCAAAATTGCTCAAAAATTATCTCTGTTTAATCCCTTTCAAACCTACTCTCTAAGGGGTTTTTCGGGGTGCTGAACACGAATTCGAAGTCCGTTTTTCGATAAAACGCTTCCTTCATGGTTATTTTCGCGATTTTTCATCAAAATTGCTCAAAAATTATCTCTGTTTAATCCCTTTCAAACCTACTCTCTAAGGGGTTTTTCGGGGTGCTGAACACGAATTCGAAGTCCGTTTTTCGATAAAACGCTTCCTTCATGGTTATTTTCGCGATTTTTCATCAAAATTGCTCAAAAATTATCTCTGTTTAATCCCTTTCAAACCTACTCTCTAAGGGGTTTTTCGGGGTGCTGAACACGAATTCGAAGTCCGTTTTTCGATAAAACGCTTCCTTCATGGTTATTTTCGCGATTTTTCATCAAAATTGCTCAAAAATTATCTCTGTTTAATCCCTTTCAAACCTACTCTCTAAGGGGTTTTTCGGGGTGCTGAACACGAATTCGAAGTCCGTTTTTCGATAAAACGCTTCCTTCATGGTTATTTTCGCGATTTTTCATCAAAATTGCTCAAAAATTATCTCTGTTTAATCCCTTTCAAACCTACTCTCTAAGGGGTTTTTCGGGGTGCTGAACACGAATTCGAAGTCCGTTTTTCGATAAAACGCTTCCTTCATGGTTATTTTCGCGATTTTTCATCAAAATTGCTCAAAAATTATCTCTGTTTAATCCCTTTCAAACCTACTCTCTAAGGGGTTTTTCGGGGTGCTGAACACGAATTCGAAGTCCGTTTTTCGATAAAACGCTTCCTTCATGGTTATTTTCGCGATTTTTCATCAAAATTGCTCAAAAATTATCTCTGTTTAATCCCTTTCAAACCTACTCTCTAAGGGGTTTTTCGGGGTGCTGAACACGAATTCGAAGTCCGTTTTTCGATAAAACGCTTCCTTCATGGTTATTTTCGCGATTTTTCATCAAAATTGCTCAAAAATTATCTCTGTTTAATCCCTTTCAAACCTACTCTCTAAGGGGTTTTTCGGGGTGCTGAACACGAATTCGAAGTCCGTTTTTCGATAAAACGCTTCCTTCATGGTTATTTTCGCGATTTTTCATCAAAATTGCTCAAAAATTATCTCTGTTTAATCCCTTTCAAACCTACTCTCTAAGGGGTTTTTCGGGGTGCTGAACACGAATTCGAAGTCCGTTTTTCGATAAAACGCTTCCTTCATGGTTATTTTCGCGATTTTTCATCAAAATTGCTCAAAAATTATCTCTGTTTAATCCCTTTCAAACCTACTCTCTAAGGGGTTTTTCGGGGTGCTGAACACGAATTCGAAGTCCGTTTTTCGATAAAACGCTTCCTTCATGGTTATTTTCGCGATTTTTCATCAAAATTGCTCAAAAATTATCTCTGTTTAATCCCTTTCAAACCTACTCTCTAAGGGGTTTTTCGGGGTGCTGAACACGAATTCGAAGTCCGTTTTTCGATAAAACGCTTCCTTCATGGTTATTTTCGCGATTTTTCATCAAAATTGCTCAAAAATTATCTCTGTTTAATCCCTTTCAAACCTACTCTCTAAGGGGTTTTTCGGGGTGCTGAACACGAATTCGAAGTCCGTTTTTCGATAAAACGCTTCCTTCATGGTTATTTTCGCGATTTTTCATCAAAATTGCTCAAAAATTATCTCTGTTTAATCCCTTTCAAACCTACTCTCTAAGGGGTTTTTCGGGGTGCTGAACACGAATTCGAAGTCCGTTTTTCGATAAAACGCTTCCTTCATGGTTATTTTCGCGATTTTTCATCAAAATTGCTCAAAAATTATCTCTGTTTAATCCCTTTCAAACCTACTCTCTAAGGGGTTTTTCGGGGTGCTGAACACGAATTCGAAGTCCGTTTTTCGATAAAACGCTTCCTTCATGGTTATTTTCGCGATTTTTCATCAAAATTGCTCAAAAATTATCTCTGTTTAATCCCTTTCAAACCTACTCTCTAAGGGGTTTTTCGGGGTGCTGAACACGAATTCGAAGTCCGTTTTTCGATAAAACGCTTCCTTCATGGTTATTTTCGCGATTTTTCATCAAAATTGCTCAAAAATTATCTCTGTTTAATCCCTTTCAAACCTACTCTCTAAGGGGTTTTTCGGGGTGCTGAACACGAATTCGAAGTCCGTTTTTCGATAAAACGCTTCCTTCATGGTTATTTTCGCGATTTTTCATCAAAATTGCTCAAAAATTATCTCTGTTTAATCCCTTTCAAACCTACTCTCTAAGGGGTTTTTCGGGGTGCTGAACACGAATTCGAAGTCCGTTTTTCGATAAAACGCTTCCTTCATGGTTATTTTCGCGATTTTTCATCAAAATTGCTCAAAAATTATCTCTGTTTAATCCCTTTCAAACCTACTCTCTAAGGGGTTTTTCGGGGTGCTGAACACGAATTCGAAGTCCGTTTTTCGATAAAACGCTTCCTTCATGGTTATTTTCGCGATTTTTCATCAAAATTGCTCAAAAATTATCTCTGTTTAATCCCTTTCAAACCTACTCTCTAAGGGGTTTTTCGGGGTGCTGAACACGAATTCGAAGTCCGTTTTTCGATAAAACGCTTCCTTCATGGTTATTTTCGCGATTTTTCATCAAAATTGCTCAAAAATTATCTCTGTTTAATCCCTTTCAAACCTACTCTCTAAGGGGTTTTTCGGGGTGCTGAACACGAATTCGAAGTCCGTTTTTCGATAAAACGCTTCCTTCATGGTTATTTTCGCGATTTTTCATCAAAATTGCTCAAAAATTATCTCTGTTTAATCCCTTTCAAACCTACTCTCTAAGGGGTTTTTCGGGGTGCTGAACACGAATTCGAAGTCCGTTTTTCGATAAAACGCTTCCTTCATGGTTATTTTCGCGATTTTTCATCAAAATTGCTCAAAAATTATCTCTGTTTAATCCCTTTCAAACCTACTCTCTAAGGGGTTTTTCGGGGTGCTGAACACGAATTCGAAGTCCGTTTTTCGATAAAACGCTTCCTTCATGGTTATTTTCGCGATTTTTCATCAAAATTGCTCAAAAATTATCTCTGTTTAATCCCTTTCAAACCTACTCTCTAAGGGGTTTTTCGGGGTGCTGAACACGAATTCGAAGTCCGTTTTTCGATAAAACGCTTCCTTCATGGTTATTTTCGCGATTTTTCATCAAAAACGCTTCCTTCCTGGTTATTTTCGCGTTTTTTCATCAAAATTGCTCAAAAATAAACTCTGTTTAATCGCTTTCAAACCTACTCTCTAAGGGGTTTTTCGGGGTGCTGAACACGAATCTGAAGTCCTTTTTTCGATAAAACGCTTCCTTCATGGTTATTTTCGCGTTTTTTCATCAAAATTGCTCAAAAATAAACTCTGTTTAATCGCTTTCAAACCTACTCTCTAAGGGGTTTTTCGGGGTGCTGAACACGAATCTGAAGTCCTTTTTTCGATAAAACGCTTCCTTCATGGTTATTTTCGCGTTTTTTCATCAAAATTGCTCAAAAATAAACTCTGTTTAATCGCTTTCAAACCTACTCTCTAAGGGGTTTTTCGGGGTGCTGAACACGAATCTGAAGTCCTTTTTTCGATAAAACGCTTCCTTCATGGTTATTTTCGCGTTTTTTCATCAAAATTGCTCAAAAATAAACTCTGTTTAATCGCTTTCAAACCTACTCTCTAAGGGGTTTTTCGGGGTGCTGAACACGAATCTGAAGTCCTTTTTTCGATAAAACGCTTCCTTCATGGTTATTTTCGCGTTTTTTCATCAAAATTGCTCAAAAATAAACTCTGTTTAATCGCTTTCAAACCTACTCTCTAAGGGGTTTTTCGGGGTGCTGAACACGAATCTGAAGTCCTTTTTTCGATAAAACGCTTCCTTCATGGTTATTTTCGCGTTTTTTCATCAAAATTGCTCAAAAATAAACTCTGTTTAATCGCTTTCAAACCTACTCTCTAAGGGGTTTTTCGGGGTGCTGAACACGAATCTGAAGTCCTTTTTTCGATAAAACGCTTCCTTCATGGTTATTTTCGCGTTTTTTCATCAAAATTGCTCAAAAATAAACTCTGTTTAATCGCTTTCAAACCTACTCTCTAAGGGGTTTTTCGGGGTGCTGAACACGAATCTGAAGTCCTTTTTTCGATAAAACGCTTCCTTCATGGTTATTTTCGCGTTTTTTCATCAAAATTGCTCAAAAATAAACTCTGTTTAATCGCTTTCAAACCTACTCTCTAAGGGGTTTTTCGGGGTGCTGAACACGAATCTGAAGTCCTTTTTTCGATAAAACGCTTCCTTCATGGTTATTTTCGCGTTTTTTCATCAAAATTGCTCAAAAATAAACTCTGTTTAATCGCTTTCAAACCTACTCTCTAAGGGGTTTTTCGGGGTGCTGAACACGAATCTGAAGTCCTTTTTTCGATAAAACGCTTCCTTCCTGGTTATTT